>CM052901.1:33434667-33473170 GCA_028534135.1 Potos flavus | reverse complement strand
CCGCGGCCTCGAGTGGCGGGGGCTCCACTAACGTGGGAAGAAACAGGGGCTCGCGTAGAAATTTTCAGAAGCCATACCTAAGGCGAGGAGAGCAAGCCTCTGAAAACGTGCAGATGGGAGCAGCGGCTGCAGAAAGCAAAGCAAAAAAGGCAGGCGGGTGGAGCCCGCCGGTGCCGGAGCCAGCTTGCCCGGAGACACCCCGGTGGACGCTCTCGGGCTGCACCACCACATCCTGCTTCTGCCTCGGCAAGGGCCGCCCACCCCTTGAGCCACTAAGCTCCGATGCAGCAAGTACCTCTTGTCACAAGAGGGTGAGAATCTGGAGGAGGAGGCGAGGGAGCGTGGTGGATCACAGAGAACAGGACAGGAGGGGACCCGACAAGCCAGGGCTTTCCATTCCTCCGCCCGCTGCACCCCGCCCTTTTTAAAATTGAATTATAATTGAAATACACTATCATGTTAGTTTCAGGAGCACAACCTAGGGATCCGATATTTTTCTCTATTTCCGAAGGATCACCAAGATAGATCTAGTTAACCACCGTCACTATGCAAAGTTATTACAATATATCTTCACTATATTCTCTGTGCTTGAACATAAATCCCAGTGGCTTGTTTTAAAACTGGAAGTTTGTACCTCTTAATTCCCTTCGCCTCTTCCACCCATCCCCCCACCGCCCTCTCCTCTGGCAACCACCAGCTTGCTGTGTCTCTGCCTTTGAAGGGGAGTTGGTGGACAGGCCACGGGGCTAGAGACGAGAGGACTATTCCTGGGGAGAGGTGGCGGCCCAACTCTGGGAAGGAAAAGCCTGCAGCTGGAGACATCAGCTAGGAACTGAGCCCCCTTATCCAGCCCACCCTGCCCATCCACCTCCAGGCCTTTCACCCGAGAGAAGAAGTTGAGCAGGCAGGCCCGACATTCCCATCCCAACTCTGCCACTTGCTAATTGTGACCGTGGGCAAGCTAGCTGACCTCTCTGGGGTTCAGTGTCTTCTTTGTAAAGGGGGGGCAAGATTATTACGCCTCCCACAGGGTACTGAAGAAGCAGAGAAAGAAAGAGAAAAAAGAGAGACTTAAGATGATCGTGTATATGCAGTGTATAGGACTGGGAAAATGTAAGTTCCCAATATATTGTAGTTATTATTAGAACATTAATTAATGTGTCTGTTGTGGACAGAGCCTCAGACCAGGTGCTGAGCCTTAATAGCCACAGAGGCTTCTAGATTCCATCTCCTTCCACCATCTCCAACCCCTCCCCATCTCTCTTTCCTGCCCCCACCAGTGCCGGAACTAAAATTCTATCTTTCCTTGGAGTGTCTCCAGCTGTTTGCTCATTTTCCACTAGCCCGCTGTGGGTCCCCCTCCCACCCTGCATTCCCGTAGGGCACACCTTCACTCGGAGAGAGAAGCACACACACACCCCTCCCCCACGAAGCCTCCATCTTCCAAGTCACTTGGCAGAACGGAGGGGAGTGGAGGGACTTTAGAGGGGGGAGTCTTAAGTCGCAGACGGACACCCACAGAGAACTGAGAAAGGACACCGAGCTCTGCTTGCGAAGCCTTCCTTTCGGGGTGCTGGAGGCAGCCAGCAAATAGCAAATGTTTAAGGTTGTTTTTTGTTGTTGCTTTTTTTTTTTTTCCATCGAGCATCTGCAGTTGCTGGGTGCAACCCTAGCCTCCTTCCTCTGTGAAATGTGTGAATGTGCTATCGTCAAGCATTCCACGTATTGATTCTCTCACATTTCACTGACTTGATCCCTCTCTGCCCCCATTAACCCCGCATAATGGGCGCTTTGCTCTTTCAAATCCGGCTCGACTCCCACAGACGGCCCAAGGGTGATAAGGAATGGTTAACCAGCCAGCCCGTGCTCTCCGTCTCTGTGCAGAAGGTGCCATTCTGGGGACGAAAACGTAGGGTGTAAGGAGGAAGCCAAGGATTATTTCTTTGAACCTTCGCTTGTTTCGCCGGAGTCTAAATATGATGCTGCAGAATATGTCCAAATGTTCCTAAAATAGACCCAGCGCTGAGGAGGCTGTGCTCATGCCCGGGCATTCCCAGAGCTGGCTTCACTCGCCGGCTTGAAGTCACTCTCTGCCCAGAAGGGGGTGAGGAATTCTCACTTGATGGGGTGCTGAAGAGTCAATCCTTCAAGATTAGGAAAGCTTCTTGATTTAGGAGGCATTTGTTATGGAAAGATCTCCGTCCCCTTTGGGGAATCTCTCCTCTCCCATATCCTCCCCGCTTCTCAGGCAGGTTAGAGCCCTGGGGCAGCCGTGCCCGCCCCTGGTCAGCCCAGACCCTTCTGCACAAGCATAGCTCCCCACATTCTCCTTCGTTTCTCCAAGTCCCGCAAAGGGCTTCTTTTTAATCACTTATCATCAGCCCTCTCACTCCTCCTCATCGGCACCCACTGTGCCTTGAAATATGCATCTTAAGCACGACTATGAAAGTTAAGCACAATTATTATAAATATGGCAAAGTTACGGGACCACAGTCTAACCGTGAGAAACACATCGGTCACGCCTAAATTGAAGGACATTGGATAAGATATGTGACGGGTGCTCCTCAAAACTGTCAAAGTCATCAAAAACCGGGAAAGCCTGAAAAACTGTCACAGCCCAGAGGAGCCAAGAGAGATATGAGAACTAGTATAATGTGGTACCGTGGATGGCATCTTGGAACAGAAAAACTAGGGGAAAAACTAGTGAAATCTGAATACAATGTGGACCTCAGTTAATAATAATGTGTCAGCGTCGGTTCATTAGTTGGGACAAATATACCATAGTGATATAAGAAGTTAATAGCAGGGGAAACTAGGTGTGGAGGTACACAAGAACCCTGTATTATCCTTACACTTTTTCCGGAAATTTCAAAACATTCTAAAAGTCAAAGTTTATTTATATATTTTCGAAGAGACAAAAGGGGGTGGGATGGTGATTGGAATGGGCAGAAGGGAGCTTTTCTGGGGTGATGATAACATTCGCTGTCTTGATGGACACTCCAGTTACACAGGTGTATCCATTCGTCATCGCCTATTGAATGATGCGCTTAAGATTCGAGCGATTCATTGAGTATACATTTTATCACAAAAAGGAAAAAAACTGTAAAGAAATAGTGAAATCCAGCAAATAATATGCGTGCTGAAGTGTTTCGGGGAGAGTACAGATGTCAGCAACTTTCTTTGAAGTTAAAGCGAATATAAAATCCTTTTTTTAGAGAAAGAGAGAGAGCGAACGTGCAGGCAGGTGAGAACAGAGAGGTGGGGGAAGGGGCAGAGGGAGAGTGACAATCCCTAGCGGACTCCACACCCAGCACGGAGCCCAACGTGGGGCTCGAACCCTAGGACTTGAGCTGAAATCAAGATTCAGATTTAACCAACTGAGCCCCGCAGGCACCCCTCTGTCATATGTTTATATAATAATTGATTTTCTTTTGAAGGAAATTTGAACTGCGCACAAGGGTTTTTGTCTGGTGGCTTGTTTTTTGTTATTACAAACTTTGACACAGTGGCTATCGTTACACATCTATCTGTGTACCTGTGTGGGTATACCTGTGGCACCATTTGCTAGAAATGGAATTCCTGGGTTAAAAATATTGTGGGGGCGCCTGGGTGGCTCAGTCGGTTAAGCGTCTGCCTTTGGCTCGGGTCACGATCCCAGGGGCCTGGGATCGAGTCTCGCATTGGGCTCCCTGCTTGGCGGGGAGTCTGCTTCTCTCTCTCCCACTCCTCCTGCTTGTGTTCCTTCTCTTGCTGTCTCTTGCTCTCTGTCAAATAAATAAAATCTTTAGAAAAAAAAATATATATATATAGTGTCAGTTTGCACTCCCACCAAAACTGTATGAGAATGTGTGCGTCCCCACACCTTGACCGACACTCGCTATTACTGATTTGTCTTAGTCTTCATAAATCTGAGAGGTGAAAAAAAATACACAATTATTGTTCGTTTCAATTTGAATTTCTGCATTAGCGAGGCTGAACATCTATTCTGCGTTTATGGCTCTTTGTAGTTCCATTCACTGCTTACTCATTCTTTTTGCCCATTTTTTTCTATTTTTTTTTTCTTTTTTGATTGGTGAGTGCTCTTTGTAATACGTCTTGCAAATGTTTTCTCTTATTTTTAACTTTCCCACAAGGTAGCTTCCAAAGTATTTCTGGTGGAAGTGCTTTTCATTTTCTTGGGTTTTGCCGCTTTCCCGCTCTGTGTATAGCTTTTGTTGATCGTCGTGGCCTTTCTTTCACATCGCAGCCCTTTGGGGTACATCAGACAGGAGATGTGAAAAGGTCACGTTAATGGTCTCACGGTCACGCAGATAATGACGAAACACTGGACTTGAACTCGGGTCTCCTCAGTCCTAGCCCAGGGCCTTTTCCATTACCAAGAAAGGGCAGGAATAGTTATTTCCCCTTAAGAGAAGGGAGAACATCTTTCTCCATGGCTGTTGCCAAGCCCTGCTGGAGAAAGGCCCAGCCAGGCAGATGGTTCCAGACTCTACAGTCCAAGACTGCCCATCTCAGCTGGGCCTTACTGCTGCCCCAGGATCCTTTTGGTTTCCTAATTAGTTCCTTCAAACCTCCCCCACGACAACAATTGCAAACATTCTTCCCTTTTATCAAACCTCTGGTCGCCATCTGTCGCCGGTCCCACTCTCTCATTTCACGGACAGAACAGTAGTTCTGTTCTGGGAATGCTCAACTTCCCGCCCTGCCCCTCCCAACCCCCTACCTGGGTGGGTCCCTTGTGGCAGGGGAGACGAGGCTGTTTGGGGGGGGGTTGCGGCAAATGGGGTTTTAGCTGAGCAGAGAGGAGATCGACTTGGGAGACCGGCCTGGCTCCTGGTCCCCTCTTGGCCCCCTGGGCTGGGTTGAAACCCCTCCGGTGGGAAAAGCGGACAGAAAGCCACAGACGTTGTAAGCTACTCGGGGAGCACTGAGGGTCAGGGGCTGATGGATCAATTCTCCGGGGAATTCATGAGACTCGAGGCATAAGCGGGCCCAGCTTTGGGCCCCACTAACCCAACATGGAAGAGAATGAGAGAAAGCATGGTTTGTCCAGCCTCGGCCCAATGCGCCGCCCTCCAGCGGCTCTCCGAGGAGCACAGGTGTCCCTAGGACACCAGCATGGTCGCGACGGCCACCCTCAGCAGCAATGGCGCATGCGGACAGCGGGCTCTGGAGTGGAAAGAAGAGAGCAGAGCAGTGAGTAGAGTGGTTTACGGGTGCGTGGAAGGCATCACTTTGGGGGATTCTCAGAAATAAGTGGGGGGCTCTCGGAGGGGATCAAATTTCTACCTGGAGCCGCTGAGGGATGGGGACGGGTATGAACCTTGAGCATAACTCTAAACGTGACCCAGAGTCACAGGCTAAAGGGACCAGGAGGCCTTCGGGTCACAGGACTATGCCCAGTCGCTCGGAGAGGCGCCCAAGGCAGAACTCACATTCCGTTCAGGGACTGGGGCTCTACCTCATCTTTCTTCTCTCCCAAAGGATGACCAGCGCATGTGGAAGACAGGGCTCCAGCAGCCACGGGAGGGGCCTTTCTGCTCCCCAAAGGAGTGAACACGATGAGAAATAGGCTCTGTCAGTGTATTTGATTGGGTCTGGGTTTGGAGGAGAGATGCTGCTTTTCTACAGATGGATATGAGCAGGCTTATTTCACCAAAGCCTGGGGCTCCCTTCCGATCAGCTGACAGGGCTCAGTGACAGGCTTCCCTGAATCCACTACAGAAACCCCTTGCTCCCCGCCCCCCATCTCCCCTTTCAGGCATTTTGCTCGGATTCCAGTTCCCCGCTGAAACAGTCTCCCCTTTTGGAAAGCTCTAGTCAGCGTCACCGGATGTGCACAGGCAGCAACTTCAGCCACAGGAGGAAGCCTTTCCAACTGGCAATCAGTTCTGACATTGACCTAGATGAGGGAGCAGGAGAGGTTTTTAATCGTGGGTGGTCACTTCAAGGACTCAAGGGAACGGAGCAGAAGAACAAAGACAAGGGAGGTTAAAAAAAAAAATGAGGGTGGGGTAGAGAGGGAAAACGCGGAGGAGAAGTGTAACGTCCCTTTACGTGGCGGTTGCTTTTTTTGCTAGAAACTCCTAGAAGCCTACATGTTGCTCAGACAGAACTTGTTCTCAGGGGCTCCGTAAGATGGGCACTGAAGTTACCAGGGAGCCTCAGCTTCACGAATGCCACTGTATGCCTTTGGGTCACCATGCATCAAAGTTTGAGGAGAAGAAGATGGCGGGAGAGAAAGTTTTGTACATGAAAGCAACTGTCAAGGAATTCCGTGACGTCAGTGCAAATTTCAGAATTTTTTCCCACAGCTCTTAGAGATACCAGCCCGAATAACAGATACTTCTGACCTCTGGATTCTTGCAAGATCCTTAAATACATTCAGAATCCTGCCAGAAAAAAATCAGTAACATTGAGGATTTTGGCATCGCATGCATTCTATCTTATTCTTGTTTTTAAGAGGACATAATATTTGTGTGGAGTTCACAGACAGGGTTCGCACAAGTTGTACCCATTTCACTGTATGGGAGGTAATGGGCTGAAGAGCCATCTAGCTTAAGCTGTTGGGATTTGAGTTTAACCGCCACAACTTGGCTCCAGTCCAAGGTGACCCCCAAAAGGGCCTTCCTGTTGACAGCCGTTGGCAACTCCTGTCTGGTCATCAGTGATCTCAAAGACCCTGAAGAGGCTGGCTTCCAGAATTTCCTGGATACTCAAGATCGCTGAACTAGAGTCATTGGCATTTATCGAACAACTAATAACCATAGCTCATCAATGGATATTGTACATGCATCTTCTCACTTCCTAACCCGGTTGTAGCAGGTAGATCCTATTATTACCATGAGCAAACTGAGGCTCCCGGAAGCTAAATCACTTACCCAAGGTCACTAAGCACGTAAGTGGCAGCACAGGAGTCTGATCTGTCTGCGTGATCCAAGAGGCTGCGCTGACTCTTTCCAAAACTTTATCAATTATCTTTCCCCTTCTGTTCATTTCCAAGACTCTCAAGAACAGCGCATACCGGCTGCCTTCTGTTCCTACCAGCAAATCATTCCTTAACCCTTTCCCTATTCCCCACTAACCAGCCATCTGGAAGGGGACCGGTGACAATCACCAGCAAATTCAGTGGCCTCTTCTCAGCCCCTCAGTTATAACACATCTGCAGGACCAGACACACCCTCCTTCTTGGAACGCTCCTCTCCTTTGGCCTCTGCAATTTCCCCGTTTTCCTGGTACCCTCCTGATCTGTTCTCTGTCTTACTCAGTGGACTCCACATGTGCCCTTCGCCCCTCCCCCCACCATAGATGTAGCTTTTCCTTAAGGATCTGTCCTCAGCCTCGTCCCTACCGTCCCGGATTCAGGTATTAGCCCTCTGCCAATGAAATGGGCTCTGGGAGAGGCAGCACAGCGTCATGGCTATGAGCACTGACCCTAGAGTCAGTCCGCCTGAGTTCCAGTCTCCTCTCTGTCACATGCTAGTAACTTTGGCGAGTTACCCTGTACCTCTGTTTGCTCATCTGTAACATGAGGACTCCTGGGGATCATGTACATAGTGCACTAGTCCAGTGTCTGACAAGCAGCGAGCCTCACGCAAGTGTTTGCTGTTACATGGTCTGGGGCCCCCCCTCCACGCCCCCCAGGCCCTAACTTTCACGTGCACTCCAGATCCACTCCAACTGATTGCATCATATTTCTGCCCCGAAGGTCACTAAGAAACTCACCATGTCCATAATTGCCTTCACGTCTCCTTCATTTGTCCCCACGCAAGATCCCGCTTGTTATTTACTCATCTGTGTTGGAGATCGCCACTACCCAGATCAGTATGCCATCCAGACCCTCCCTTTCACTCACCATGGATATTCCATTGGTTATCCAGCACCCCTCCCCCCCAGTCCTACATTTTCAGATTCTCTAATCTGGGCTATGTGAATGTTCCGAAATGGATCATGGTTGAGTACCACGTGAATGGAGTAAATGTCATTGAACCACACGCTTTAATTAATTAATTAATTTATTTATTTTGAGAGAGAGAACATGAGCATGCCTTGAGGGGAGGGGCAGAGGGAGAGGGAGAGAGAGAATCCCAAGCAGGCTCCATGCTCAGCGTTGAGCCCGGTGCGGGGCTCGATCCCACGACCCTGAGATCATGACTTGAGCCGAAATCAAGAGTTGGACGCTTAACTGACTGAGCCACCCAGGTGTTCCTGAATGGCACACTTTAAAACAGTTGAAAGGGTAGATTTTATTTTATGCGTATTTTACTACAATAAAAAAAAAAAATCATCTATCTGTGTCTCTCCACCTCCACAGCTTACCACCATAGTCCAGGCCACTGGAACACCATCAGAGTCTCCTAAGTGATCTTCGATGTTTCTACTTTTGCCTACTCCCAAAGGCACGGATCCAGTGGGTCTGAGGGTAGAGCCTGGGGACATGCCCTACTAACAAGCACTCCACAGAGTGCTGACTTAAAGTTTAGGAATCTCTGCCCACAGGATGAAGTTCCAACTCCTCAGTCTGGCAAGACCCTTCATGTCTTTCCCTAGTGTGCCTCTCTTCCCCTTTATTTCACTTTTTCCTATAGTTGCTTTATGTTGTGGCCAAGGGAGCTAATAGGCCATGAACTAAGGAGTAGGATTAAGAGAACAGTCTGAACTTCAAGGAAAAAGAAAGCAAAAGGGAGAGCAAGAGGGAGACGGGGAGGAAAGAAGGAAAGAGAGCTCTTGATTTAAATCTTAGTTCAAGTCCTAGCTCCCCCACTTACTAGCTATATGACCCAAAGGAAGTTACTTAATTTGTTTAATCATCAGTCTTCTTTTTTTTTTAAAGATTTTATTTATTTGACAGAGAGAGAGATCACAAGTAGGCAGAGGCAGGCAGAGAGAGCGGGGGAAGCAGGCTCCCTGCTGAGCAGAGAGCCCAATGCGGGGCTCGATCCCAGGACCCTGAGATCATGACCTGAGCCAAACGCAGAGGCTTTAACCCACTGAGCCACCCAGGCGCCCCTAACCACCAGTCTTCTTCCCTGTTGTTGTTGTTGTTGTTGTTGTTGTTGTTGTTTTAAATAGTACTAGGCTACAATCTGGCTGTGAAGATCGGATTCGGTAACATATGCCAAGTCCTTAGTGTTTGCAATACTTTTGTAAAAAAAAAAATTAATGGGTTTTTAAGCTTTGAGGAAAAAATGATACATGTTAAAGACATAGTTTTTCAATAAATATTAGAGTTGTTTCCTTAGCGCTTAGCCCAGTGTGTGGTCCATATCCAGGGCTAAATACATTCTCTTTGGCTGTTGTTGTTTTTATTAAGATCATTATAGCTGGGGCTAGGATCAAGCACACCGGCAGAGAGCCTAACCTTGGCGAGGTGAAGGAGCACGTCTTCCTGAGCGTCGGAAGAGTTTGAGATGGCTGTGTGCAGATGGATCGGATGGAAGCTGAAGAAGCTTCTGTTATTTGGCCTCAATCTTTTCAGTAATGAAGGAGGTGAAGTCATCTCCTGAGAATGAGGGGGAGGGATGGGGCTGGGGGCTTGAGGAGAGGGCAGGAAGTTTGGAGCAGCTGCTGCAGGGAATGTGATAGGGAGTCAGCAAGCGAGGAATGAACGGATTGTCGAACAGCCAGAGGGGCCAGCTTAGGGTAGAGAGCAAGCATTGGCAGTGAACCCGATGAGTAGGGTTTCTCCAACAAGCCAACCATGGAAACAGTCACCTTCCAGGGGTCACCCAGGGCTGCAGATTGGAAAGGCAGGACTAGGACAAAAGTTAGGGAGGTGATGGATTCTTGGGTGGGCACAGGCATAGTGGAAATACCCTCGGACCTGGGCTAAAAAGGAAGGCTCACTTATTAGTTTAAAAGATATTTAACTACCACATACTGTATAAATATTATGCAAGTGCCTGGCATGGGAGATGCTGTAAAGAACCAGACCCACAAAATCCCTGCGTTCAACATATATCCACACAAAAACTTGCCCACAAATATTCATAGAAGCTTAGTTCATCATTGCAAAAAACTGGAAACAACCCAATATCCTTCAGCAGGTGAACAGATAAACTTTGGTACATCCTACAATTACTGTGTAATAAGAAGAAACGAAGTAGTAATACATGCAACAACATGTCAAAATCAGTGGGCTGAGTAAAGGAAGTGCGTAGCGCATGATTACATTTATACAAAATTCTAGAAAATGCAAATTAATCTATAGTGACAAAAAGCAGATCACTGATTGTCTGGACCAGTAGGAAGAAGGCACAAACGATCAAGGGGAAATTTTAGGTGGTGATGGATATGTCCTGTTCATTAACTTGATTTTGGCGATGATTTCACAGGTGTATACATATGTCAAAATCAATCACATTATGTATTTTAAACATTTTTTTTTTTTTTGGAGAGAGAGAGTGTGCATGAGTCGGGAAGAGGGGGTTTAGAGGGAGAGGGCGAGGGAGAGAGAGAATCCCAAGCAGGCTCCACGCCCAGCACAGAGCCCAATGCAGGGCCTGATCTCACGACCCCAAGATCATGACCTGAGCCCAAATCAAGTGTCAGATGCTCAACCGACTGAGCCACCCAGGTGCCCCTCACGTTGTATATTTTAAATGTGTGCACTTTTTAACATTCGTTATACTCCTCCAAAATTATCAAAATACATTTAAAATTTTTTAATTGGCCTGAAGAAAATCCCTGCCTTCATGGAACTTACAGCCTAAATGGGGGAGACTGGTAATAGGCCAGTAAGTAAACAAACATGGTATTTTTAGACAGTGCTTCATACTGTGAAATTAAAATAAACAAGGTAATGGGATAGAGAATAGGGTGGGGGCTGGGAGAAAGGAACAACTATAGATAGGATGGTCAAGGAAGGCCTCTGGGAAAGTGGCATTTGAGCTGAGACTTGAATGATGAGAAGGAAAACAGCCATGAGAAGATGTGGAGGAAGAATATTCCAGGCAGAGAAACAGCACATGCAAAGGCTCTGAGGCAGGAGTGAGCTTGACGCATTCAAGGAACAGTAAAAAGATTAGCGTAATTTGAGTTTAGTGAGCAAGAGGGAAGGGTATCCAGGAGATGAGGTTTAGAGAAGTCTTGTCGACCATGGGGAGGAGTTGGGATTGTGTTCTAATTGTGTGGGTAATCCAATGGAGGGCCTTATGTAGAGATGAGACAGGCTCTGCGTTATACTTCAACACTGCTCTGGCTGTTGTGTGAAGAACTAACAGCAAGGGGTCAAGGGTAAAGGCAAGAAGACCAGTTAGAAAGTGCTATATTAAACCAGGTAAGAAATGATGGGGGTGTAGACAAGAGTGGTAGAAGAGATCATGAGAAATGGTTATATGTAGAATTCCTTTTGGAAGTACAGTTGAAAGGACTTGACTCCTAAATTGAATGTGGGAGGATGAGGGGGAATGGAGATCAGTGTGACTCCTGGTTTGGCCTAAGCAGCTAGATAAATAATGGTAGTACCATTTACAAAAGAAGAAGGAGAAGGAGGAGAAGAAGGAGAAGAAGTAGGGAAGAATAATATGGCAATGCCCTCCTGCCAAAGACCACCAGGAACAAACCTGTGGTTGAACAAGTTGGGTTTATGACTCATGGCAAGAAGGGAGAATTCATACCGCGGGGAACCATGAGTGTCTCGATAAGAGGTTTTGGAAAGCACTTACTAATGGATTGGAGCTTCTCTTAGGTGATTTTGGGGGGGGTCCAAGGAAGTGATCATTTGCTCTGGATTGGATGCTCTTAGGAGGGGAGGCTAATTCTGGGATCGGGTATCTTAATAACTCTTATCTAGAATGAAGGAAGACTAAAGCTATAAGGGGGGAGAGAAGTAGCAGTTAGCTGGGAAGGGAGGATGTTTGGTATTTTCGAGCTTCGCAATGACCTTGTTTTTGTCTGTACTTAGATAATGTTACGCAGTGGTCTTGTTTCGTCTCACTTTATCATGGTCACAGAGATACTTGTCATTAAACTCACCCCATGCTGGTGTTCTACGACATGGTTTACGTCCAACACGAGAATAATGTGACCAACTCGTGAACACCAGGCCAGCTTCTAACCAACGGTAAGTCCTACATGTGATTGTCAGACTGGTTCCCCAAAGGCAAGGGCTGTTTTTTTTTTTTTTTCTTTCTCAAGTAGAAGAGCGAATTTGGGGGGAAAAGACTCAAAAGCTCTGTTTTGGACATGTTAACGTTCAGACATTTTTCGATACTCAAGTAGAGATGTTAAGTAAGCAGTCAGATATGCAGGTCTGGAGCTCAAAGTAGGGATTTGGGGGATTTAAAGAAATATAAATTTGGGGATCATCGTTGTTAAGATGGTATTTACGTATGAAGAAGATATTTTTGCACGTTGGGACTAGTCAACATCACCAAGGGAGAGAAAATAGATGGAGGAGAGACGAGGTCCCAGGATGGAACCCTAGGGCAATTCCGTGGCAGGGGGACTTCGTGCCCCACGAAGAAAAAGGACTGATAAAGAAGGAGACAGACCAGGAAGATTGAGGCGTTGTGGCAGTCAAAAGAGAGTTTCGAGAAAGGAGCATGAAATGCCGCTGAGCTGGCATAGAGATGAAGGCTGAGAATCGAGCAACACGCGGGTCATTCGTCACCATGACAAAGCTGTCTGTCTCAGTGCTGCGGTGTAGGCGACAACCCAGCTGCAGCGGATTGGGGCAAGACTGGAAGTTACCATTACTGAGCCTTGACCATGAGCCAGGCGCTATGTTAGGGTACTCAATCTTCACCACAACCCTGGGAGGTAGGTGCTATTTCTTACATCCATTTCACAGATGGGGAAAGGAGGCTTGGAGAAGGCTAAGCGATGGTCCTCGCATTACGCGGGCAGTGGGGCTCTAGAGCCCATGCCATGCGCACGGCACTATTCCGCATTAGTGGATGATGGAGACCGGGAAGAGGTGGGGCTCTTGAACTGATCTGTCCTTGGACTCGCCAGAGGGAACGTTGAACCTCTGAGGGATGGTGCCAGTTCCTTGGGACATTGATAGGAATTCCGTCCTTCCAGGTCCTCGGAGACTCCGTCCTCGTATTTCTTCCCTCAGTCTCCTCAACCATTCCTTTCCAGCGCCCTGTTTGCTAAGTTAGCCTTCCAACGGACAGAGTTTAACTGGGGAGCAGGCCAAGGGCTTCTCTCCCCTTCTGCCTGTCCCACTTGCTCCCATCCCCACCCCCATCCCACCCTCCACCCCAGGAGACTCACATGGAAATGCAGATACCCTTCTAGAGGGCTGAGGGTTGAGTCTTCCCAACACCCCCGGAAGTAGTGGGGACAAATTAAAAAAAAAAAAAAAGCCAAAGTGCTGCTGTTAGGCTTATCACAATGGTTAGTACCACCAAGAGCAGCCATACCCATCTCAGGTTTGGGAGTCTAGGACAGGCCCCCCTTCTTACCTCCCACCCTCACAGGTGTCTGAAAGCCACCGTTAAAGATGCATTGCTCTCTTTCGTCATGGCAGCTCGGAGGCGGTCAGCTGTCTCAAGATGAAACCCAACATCCCTTTCCCAGCCGCCGGCTGCCAGAAACTCATTCAGTGGATGATGAACGCACACTTCACACCTTTGATGAGAAGCTCATGGCCGAAGAAGTTGCTGCTGACACCCTCGGAGGAGAATGGGTGGGTTATAGGGTCCTAATCAGTGGTGGCCATGACAAACAAGCTTGCCCCATGAAGCAGGAGCTCTTAACCCTTGGCCGTGTCTGCCTGCTATTGGGTAAGGGGCATTCCTGTCGCAGAGCGAGGAGGACTGGAGGAAGAAGGCACGATTCTGTGCGGGGTTGCATTGTGGGTGCCAATCTCAGTGCTCTCAACTTGCTTATTATAAAAATAAAAGGAGGAGGGGAAGGATATTCTTGGACTCACTGACGCTACTGTGCCTCGTTGCCAGGGGCCCCCAGAATCTCGCAGAGTCCACAAACTCTTCCACATAAAACGGCGATGTCCACCAGTTCGTTGTGAGAAAGCACTTGAACCACTTGGAACAGAAAGGGAACACATGAGATCAAAATTAACAAAATTAATGTGCCCCCCTTGTCTCCGTTCTTTCTCTTCCAGGCCTGCTGCAGGCGCACCCCCTGCTAGGTCATCCCGAGATCCTACAAGAGCCAAGGGGAGGCCCCCTGTTTCTTCAGGGACCTGACGCGTTTTCAGGACTGGACGTCTCGTGGCTCAGGTACGTGGGACTTCAGCGAATGCATACTGCAAGCCAGTCCTTCGTGATCACTTCCATGTGAGTCTCCTGGGGTGGAGGGTGGGATGGGGGTGGGGATGGGAGTCCTCTGCAGGGTTCTAAGCGCGGCTGGCAGTAAGAGGAGGATGTGACTTGAGAAGCCGTGGAAGTTACAGTATGCCCCTCCCCCCCAGCACCGCCCTCCCCCCCCCCCCCCGGACACACACAGACCCTTCAAGATAGCACTCTTTCCAGATTTCACCGAAATCCACAACTGGAGAGTCTTTCCTTGGCTTTCACCTGTACATTGTCCCAAGTGATCTATCATAAACCGGGAACATCCCTGCGGGGGCTAAGAGAGAACTCGGTACTCCACAGGTCCTGTGCTCTGAGATCCAGCACAGAAGAGTCGTTTAATCACGCTGTTTGTCTTCCTGGACCGGCTGTAGGTTGTGTTAAGTGACAACGGGAGCTGAAAAAGTGACCTCTCATCCGGCTTCTTCTCCCAGAAGCCATTTTGATAGGTGATTCAAATTCACCTGGGGTTGGCTATTGACCCACGTGATCCGTTCTCCCCTGGTGGTCCTCAGTCATGCTCCCTTACCTTCGCAGAACATTCTAGATTGCTCTTCCTTCTATCTCCCTCATGAAGCCTGTGATTCTTTCCCTTCATTCTCTTCTCTTCTGCCCTCTCTCAGTCCTTGACCTGTGTCTTCAAAGTCTAGACTCCAGTCCTGATGAAACCCTGAAAATACAGTATTATTGTCGTGTTTTTTTAAACAGGTCACTGTGGGCCTGTGGGAAGAGGGGATGAGTAGGACGGTGAGGCGGTTATGCACAGACTCCTAGTCACCCAAGATTCTGAGAATGGGGGAGATGGGCTCAGAAATCCGGGAGCTAGTGGCCGAGTCCCTACCATCCTCTGAGTGATAAGAGCAGGCTCTACGGAGTGGAGAATTTTCTCTCCCCACCCCCAACCCCTCCCCCGCCTTCCCCCATAGGACTGCCCAAAGGCACTCCCCCAGGGAGGGAAAAAGGGAAATATAAACTTAACACCTTATGCTTCTTATAGCTGTTGTACCTCTAGCTTTTTCCCACGCACTGTCTTACTTGATCCTCAAATCCCCACAGCTGTGGAGACAGGCCCGGGGAGGTTAGGCAGCTCGTTCTGAGAAACAAAGCCAGCTAATTGGCAGAGCCCGGGCTGGACCCCGGCTCTCCCAATTCTGGTCCTGTGCTCTCCACCACACCGCACGCATTGGCTTCAGCCGTCAGGCAAGATCCTTTGGAAAGCTGCCCAGTCCCTTTTCTCTTTGTTGATACAAATCATGTGCAGATCTTTGGTTTCTAAAAGAGATGGCAAATTGAAAAGGAGAAGGTGGAACTACAAACAAATGAAAGACCCCATTTATAGCCCTCTAGAAAAGTGAATCGACAACAGAATTATGTCTGTAATGGAAGTAAAGTTTCCGTTTATTTTTGCGCTGTCGATGAGCGCTTCCAGACGTTGGAACTCCAAACATCTCCTAGTTGTGCTCTGTTGAAAGCCTCAAGTTACAATTAAGGAAGCATGGGTCTCTTTCTTCATTATTATGATGGAGCAAAGATCTGACTTGACCTGAAACAGGATCTGCTTACATAGAAGGGAGAAATAGACCGCCGGGTGGGTTGGGGAAAAAAAAGAAAAAGAAAAAGAAATCACTCCAATGTATTAGAATCACGTTCAGGAGAAGGCTAACGGTTCCCCAATTTGGACAGTTAGCTTGTGCTGTTCAGGAATACATTATGAAAACTGCCAAGCCCCTGGTTTTCCTTTCTTCTGTGTTTTGCTGACCACACTATGAGCCCTTCAGTGGTGCTGACATCCCGACTGGCCGGTAGGGATTCGAGTGTCCGGGCTTCTGGGAAACTTCATTATCTGGGACACAGTCGCAAGCCTGGAGGTACTTGGGAAAAGTGACTGGGCGGTAAAGCAAATCGCCCTCCCCAGGCCAGGTCACTGTTCTCACTGGGAGAGTTCTGTGGCTCCTCTTGCTACATGTTCATCACAATTCCCCTAATCATCCTTAAAAAGTTAAAATGTTTTCGAAAGCAGAAATAGTTTTGCGGTGGGATTGGTTTTCCCACAGCTGACACATTAATGTTAATTATGGGCATTGCCTGGGAGCAGCTTCCTTTATATATCTATATTGTTTTTGACAGTATGTTTTTTTAATGTCTGTGAAAAATGGTACGTGATTCGTCAACACCTAACCAGTGATTATGCTCATTATCAGAACAACCTTGTGTCCCCACTCATGCCAGATAAATGGGGGACATTGTACTTGACATACGTGGCTGGGGACTGTTTTCCCCCACTCGCCCCTGGCGTGGCTGGGTATCTGTGCCCTCCCCCCCCATCCCACTCAGGCCTCCCTGCCTGACCCTGAGGTGGCATCCCCTCACAGCATCCCCTCTCTTCCTGTCACTGTCTTGGGGTTCTGCCCAATCCTGGACCCCCACCTGCACGGCCTTAAGGCTGAAACCAAGACTGGAGATCAGCCAAGGCGGCAAGGCCAGCCGATCTTCAAGGAGTGGATCCTGGGAAGTGGATCATTCAACTTATTAACAGCTTCAGTAAAATCCCAGATGGGCTACAAGGTCAAAACCAAGGCCTTGAATGAGGTTTACCTCTTATCAGCCCACTGAAGTGCCCCATAATATGTTTGCCTTGCTGTCACAGAAACCAGCTGTACCGAAGCAAGTTCGCTTAATGCTGAGAGGTGATTCTTAATGTGTGTTTGATGAAGCCCAAACAGCCACCATCAGGTCTAAGCCGTTAAGCCCTGGCAGACAAGTTCTTTCTTTCTTTCTTTCTTTCTTTAAAGATTTTATGTATATATTTGACAGAAAGAGAGAGATCCCAAGTAGGCAGAGAGGCAGGCAGAGAGGGGGAAGCAGACTCCCCGCTGAGCAGAGAGCTCGATGCGGGGCTCGATCCCAGGACCCTGAGATCATGACCTGAGCCGAAGGCAGAGGCTTTAACCCACTGAGCCACCCAGGCGCCCCCCTAGCAGGCAAGTTCTGATGACCTTCTTGAGACAAGAGAGAATAAATTAAAAAAAAAAAAAACATCAACCTGTAGCTTTACCCATCATTGGTTAAGATTGCTCAGTTGAAGTATTGTCCCTCCGACTCATGACTTAGGCTATTTGATGGCTTTTCTCTTTTAGTAAGCCCCGTGTTTGAGACTTGCAAAGGTGACTTCTAGAAATTAACTTTGATAATAGCTAATAGTGGTGGGTACAAGAGGCTTAAGTGTAGCCTGAAAAACTGCTTCAGTGGGAGATCCTCACTTAGCATCGTGGTATTTCAAAGTGCTTCAGAATTAAGGGGGGGAAAAAAAGAACCTTTGAAACCCTTGGAAAACCCACCCCTCTAGCCATATCAACCTTCCCTTCCCCCACAATCACCTCTACCATGTTGGAATTGAATATACAGATATAAACACTGCAACAACCCAACCCTCAAATCTGACATCATTTCCAAAAGCAGAAAGGATTCCTTTTCGGGTCTCAAGGCTGGCATCTCTGAGACAAGAGTCTTAGGCTATTGCTTCAACAACCTTTATTACCTGCCTCTGACATTCCCCAGGTTACAGAGGAGGGGAACGTCTGAGCCTCTGTTCCACACAAGAAGCAGACAGCTGCCGTAACAACTGAATCCACATCGGGGGCGGCATTTGGAGGTACGGAGCGGATACACCCAGCCACGGTTACCCACATCGGAAGACGGCAAAGCCGCTCCAAATCGGGCAAGTTACCTTCGGGATGACAACTGGATGCAAGAAAGCCATACAGTTGGGGGTCACAGGTCTTCCCCTGCCCTTGAGCGTCCCTCCCCCTTCAGTCCCCATTCAGTCCATTCTAGCCCCCAGACTGGTCCTAGCGTCCTGCGAGCTCCCTGCTGCAAGAGCAAGGGAGGGGAAAGATGTCTGAGGTCTCTTGATTTTCTTTGTCTCGGTCCCTAAGGCAACAGGAAGCCGGAGCTGCTGCGGCCTGCCTGGCAGTGATGGCAAGCCCGCTGGCTCTGCGGAGCGAACAGTCCCTGGCAGGCCCTGGAGCAGCGGCCCGTTAGACGGCCCAGAGTTCGGACGGACTTCATGGCTTCACTTCAATGCCAAGGGTTGGGCGTGGTGGATTCAGTTCCCAGAGGGCTGGAGCGTGGTGTCAGGGCTGTCTGAAGACAAGAGAGCAGAGGCAGTTTAGTGCAGTTGGGTGTGCGGGGCGGGGGCTGGAGGCATGGGGCTGGGGAGAGGCGGGAGAGACCGGGCTGGGGTGGGTAGGGGGGTGCTTCCTCCAGGGCCTGCCAGACAAGGTCTGCGGGCCTCTCCTTGTCTGGGCCTCGGGGGAGGCGGTGCCTGGAAGGGAAGGAAAGGAGCAGGCGGGCGCCGCGGCCGCGGGGGGACGCGGGAGCCGAGGAGGGCGCGCGCGCGAGGGGCAAGCGGGGCGCCGGGTCTAGACCCCCTCGGAGCCCGGGGCCGGGGCGGACGGCGCCCCGGGGGCGAGCTGGCGGCGGCCCTCGGCCGGCGAGCCGGCGGCAGTCTCGGCGTCGGCGGCGGCCCACTCGTGCGCCGCGCAGGCCTGGGCCGGCTGGTCCTTGGCCTCGACGAGCTTGCGGGAGCGGGTGTAGGCCAGGATGAGGCCTCCGGCCAGGCAGGCATAGAAGATCATGATGAGCAGGATGTAGAGATAGGCGTCGTCGCCCTTGGCGCTGGTCGCCTCGCGGCCCACGAACGGGTCGGGCACGACCCCCATGCCCATGCTCGGGCCGGGGCCGGCGCCCAGGCCGCTGGCGTTGCCCCGGTGGTGCAGCTCGAGCAGCAGGCGGCTGAGGAGGGTGCGCAGCCGCTGGCTCTCGCTGCAGTTCATGGCTGTCGGGGAGGGGCACGGCAGCTCCAGGACGCTGCTGACCTTTCCCCCGGGGCGAGGGGAAGCGGGCGAGAGGCGGCGGCGGCGGCGGCGGCGGCGGCACCCGGCTCCCGGGCGGGCAGTGGCTGGGGGCGCGGGCCGCGCGGGCCTCCTTATCCCCTCACCCCCCGCCCTCCTCCCCTTCCCCACCACGCCCCCTCCGGCCCGAGGCCGCCTCTTCCCAGGCTCCGGCTGTCTCGGCGCTCCGGGGAAAGGGGACAGCTGGTGGGGGGAGGAGAAGGGGACAAGGGAGGGGGCGGGGGCGCGGAATGCGCGAGGCCCCAGGCAGCGGAGGCTGGCAGGGCAGCTCGCCGGGGCCAAGCCTGGACCCTGGGCTGCGGAAGAGAATTCCTTCCAAGTTCTGGCCACCTGCCCTTGCAGGCCCGGCTTTGGCCCAGAGACAGCGTCTGGCCCCCCAAGGCAAGCCCTGCGCCGGGGTTCCGTCCGCGCTGCCTGACGGTAACGGGGCCGCCGAGGCCGCTCATCCAAGTCTGATGGCATCCGCTCCCACAGACAAGGACCCTGGCCTATCTTTCCAGCCCCTTTTCCTTCCTCTGCGCCGAGGAGGAGAGCATCTCCTTCGGAAGATGCTCAGGACAAATTGGGCGACTGAAGCAGAGTACGATTCCCTGGTCTCCCAGAAGGGGGACTGACGATACACCGGCCTCCTTGGAAGGACCCCTGCCCCGACCTCCTATCCCATTTTTAGAGAGGCCTACGCATCTTAGCATGTGACTATACCTCCCACGATGTGACCCTGTTTCCCTCCAGCGAGCCATCTTCCCAGAAATGAAACCAAGTTCTTCCATTAAAAGGAACACGGACATTAAAAAGGCCATTGGACGACAGTCTCTAGATGTCTCCGGGTGTGAAAAGTGCGTCTTCTAGAAAATACGCGCACCTGCCGCCTCCACAGCCAGTTAGGCCCTCTGGCCCCAGCCCAGAGCCCCTCCAGGCCTGGGCCCTGCCGGTTTGTTGTGAGGCAGCCATTTTTTTTTCCCCAGAAGGTATCTTCTTTTAGGGGAAAACAAGGCCCTGAGACAAAGATCAGACCACCTGCAAACCGCCTGTACTTCACCAAGGAAACGTGATCAAAGGATTGATTTGTGGACAGTGAGTAGAAAAAACAAAACCAAAACCAAAACCAGGAGGTCGTGCTGATCAGGTGTGGGTGCCGAGTGAGAACAGAAGGAATGAGAAAAAGGATATGCCTTTATCATATCCTTTATCATATCCTCATCAGCTGCCTGGTGGAGACCGCTAGGTCTGGCAGCCGTTCGGTCTGCAGGTGCCATGGGTTAAAGAGGAGGGGTTTGGGGTACCTCTCCCCAGCCGCCCCTCAGGGAATGCAGCCTTCTGCGTGCTGGGATGAGGCTGGCACCCTGGGGCACTATATCCGGGGTCTCAAACAGAGCCTTGCTTAATAGCTTCTACCCAGGTCTCAGAGGCATTCCATGCAGCCCTGACCACTGACTCCCTCCCAACCATCTTACCTCCAACGGGCTGAGGAAAGAATTGTTAAAGCGACTTGGCATGAATGCCAGAGGACACAGCTAGAAAATTCTCAAAACAGTATCAACCCGAGACAGGACCGAAAAGCTAAGACTTGTGTTCTCTGTTACATCATGCCCAGAAATCTCTAGGGTTTGGGGGTGTGGGGGCAAGGAAGAAACCCCTTTGCTGTCGCATAAAAGTCATCATTTAAATTTCTGGGGTACTTTCAACAGCCTTATGAATTAATAGGATTATTCCCATTTTCAGAAATGGAAACAAGTTCAAGTAGTTAAGTAACGGGACCAGAATGATAAAGTTTAACCTTGTTCTTCTCAGTCCTAACACAGTACTCTTGTCACATGGACGGTATCCATGAGCTGCCTCCATTTCTTTGCCTCTCCCTGCCATGGAACCTTCTAGAATCCAGCACATTTTGCCAAAACCGCTCTCTGTAAGTTTACCAATGACCTCCTGACCAAATTCAAGGATCTCTGCTCAGTTTGCATCTCTGACCTCAAGGATGAATTTGATACCATCAACCACCCACTCCTTCCTGTAACTGTCCCTGCCCTTGGCTCTCATGGCATTGCAGTCTCAAGTTTCTCTTATCTCTCTGACCCATCATTCTCTGTCTCCTTTGCTGGCTCCTCTTCTTTCCTTTCGTCCTCCCGTTAACTGTTGGAATCCCTGAAGACTCAGTCCTCAGCTTTTCTCCCTTAACATCCATTTCCTTGGAAAGGGTCTCCTTACGTGGACCTGACATATGTTTAGCCAAATCTGAATCTCTAGCTCTGATTCTTTCGCAGATCTACCCGCTCCTTCCTTTCTGGTTTTGCTGCCACAAGCTTAATCCAAGCTCTCATTACCTCAGATCAAATGTGCAAACTGCAGAGTCTCCTGGGAGATCTCCCTGCCTATAACCCAATCCACCCTGCTCTGGCTAGAATACAGATCTTCCTCGACTTGCAATGGGGTTATGTCCCAATAAACCCATCATAAGCTGAAAAGACCTTAAATCGAAAATGCACTTATTACACCTAACCTGTAACACAGCTTAGCTTAGCCTATTTTATTTTTTTATTCTTTTTTTTTAAAGATTTTATTTATTTATTTGACAGAGAGAGCGATCACAAGTAGGCAGAGAGGCAGGCAGAGAGAGAGGGGGAAGCAGGCTCCCCGCTGAGCAGAGAGCCCGATGCGGGGCTCGATCCCAGGACCCTGAGATCATGACCTGAGCCGAAGGCAGAGGCTTTAACCCACTGAACCGCCCAGGCGCCCAGCCTAGCCTATTTTAGACGTGCTCAAAACTCTTCCATTCGCTTCCATTTGGGCAAAGTCATCTAACACAAAGCCTATTTGATAATGAAGTGTCGAACGTCTCATGTAACTTATGAATACTGTGCTGAAAACAGAATGGCTGTGAGTGTATCAGTTATTAACGAGAGCGAATCAGACCACATTACGGCCTGCCCGGGGAAAAGATCCAAATTCAAAACAATTTCAAGTACAGTTTCTAAGAACGTGTATTGCTTTTGCACTATCGCAATGTCAAAGAATTATTAGTCAAGCCATCCTAAGACTGTCATTCTCCTCCAACACCACTTCTGCCAATTCCGCCCTATGTTCAGAAACCCAGAGTAGGGGCGCCTGGGTGGCTCAGTGGGTTAAAGCTTCTGCCTTCGGCTCAGGTCATGATCTCAGGGTCCTGGGATCGAGCCCCGCATCGGGCTCTCTGCTCAGCGGGGAACCTGCTTCCCCCTCTCTCTCTGCCTGCCTCTCTCCCTACTTGTGATCTCTCTCCTCTCTGTCAAATAAATAAATAAAATCTAAAAAAGAAAAGAAAAAAGAAACCCAGAGTCACTCCCTGTTGCTTCTTTAATGAAATCC
Source organism: Potos flavus (assembly GCA_028534135.1). Lineage (NCBI taxonomy): Eukaryota > Metazoa > Chordata > Mammalia > Carnivora > Procyonidae > Potos > Potos flavus. The sequence goes on along the minus strand of CM052901.1, from coordinate 33,450,651 downwards.
AATCTTCTTGGCTGGGCCTGAGGTCCTCACGAGCAGTGGACACCATCTCCTCCCCCTGATTTTGAAGGACAGCTTATTTCGAACAGCAAAACCCTGCAAATAACCAGAAATCTTACAACAAGAGCTAAAATGATTATGTGGATATATACAAAGCTAACTCTAATTCCATTAAATGAAATAATTGCTAGAGAGAGCACATTACTAATTTATAGGAGACCGGCAATGGGGGGGAGGGCGGGAGATGCGGAGAAGGGGGTGGAATCAGGAATGGAGACTAGTCATAAAATTTAAAAAGGCCCAACCCTGAGCAAAAAACAACAGGTGTATGTGTGGGGGGTTCTGACTTTTTTTTTCACTCAAGGGGCTGCTGGGCATCCCTTCAAATCCCAGTCCCAGGCCAGCCCTGAATGGCTGAGATGCCAGCCCCATTTCCCCACCACACTTAATGAAACTACAAATCCATCAGACAAGGATTGGGTCTTATTCCTCCCCGCCCTCCCATCTCCCCCCGCCGCCCCCAAACCTGCCTCCATACCTCTCAAATAATCATCTGTTTATCCATCGTCGTCTAGAACTCACTTATTTCCTGGATGGTAATCAAGTGTGTCGACAAAGGGAAGTAATTTATAATCATGTATTTAGACTTTCAGAAAGTCTCGGAAAAGGTTCTGTCCCATGCCAAGTTTGTTTTAAAAGTACAATTGAGGCGCCATGGGCTAGGAAATGCTCTCGCCATTCCTTGAGACTGTGAGTGCTTCCTGCCAATAGTGCAGCTCCGTGGAAGTTGGTTGAATTGAACCGGAGTTGAATTTGGCTCGTGGCCAAGGGACGGGCACAGATGGCAAGCACTGTTGGAGTCCAGAAGGCTGGCAGACCCACAATGGGCTCCGAGGGAGGGGCAGAAAGAAGGCTTCGCGACGCACGAAGTCCACACCAAGAAGGAATCATTCGTTCGTTCATTCATTCGACAACTGTTGATCGCATGTTCCGCTGGGCAGGGCGCTGTGCTGAGTCCTACAGACACGTGGCTGAAAGAGTCATCCTGTCTGTGGCTTCGTGACTCTCACAGCCACTTGGGGAGCTGCAAAAAAGCAGGGAGCGGAAGGATCCGGAGTGAAATGCGTAGTGGGCGTGAAGTCTCGCCCCAGTTCTGTTTCGGAGAAAATGCGGACCCTGGACCCGCGCTTGAAACACTAGAGTCCGAAGACTTGTTTGAAGAAGGAGATCCCCGGTGCCCTGAATTTACTGTTATGGCAACCCGCTCTACCCCTACCCGCTCCCCCAGGGCAGGTCCATTCTCAAAAGAGGGAGGAGAACAAATACGAAATTTCCTGGGTCCAGCTGGGGCTTCTCAGTTGTTCCATAGGAATATGTGCGGTCTTTGGGGGGGGGGGGGTTGGCTGGGGTTTGATAAAGGTCACAATATTTATGGGCTGAAAGGGGCCAGAGGGACTTCAAGCACCTACTTTAGAGACTTTGGGGCATCTCGGCGGGCTCGTGCTGAGGTCACCCTCTATCGAAGCCACAAACCCCAGCATCAGATGCGGTTCTCTGATCCTCATGGATTGCATGCTCAACATGTGCTGGGCAGATTCCATATATTATATTCATTAACCTTACAGCAACCCTCTGAGGCGGGTAGGGGTGACGTCACAAATATTTACCAGCAGCAGGTTTTGGGCACTGACCCCTCAGAATAGACTACCAATCAGAAGAGACACAGGCTGTAAACGACCAGTTTAGCCTCACAGAGCCACAACCTCGTGGAACAAAGAAGTAAGAGAAGGGCACAGACTAAACAGCTTCCTCTTTCCCAGAAGACGGGAAGGAGGAGGATCTCATCTCCTTGCCCCCTGGGTCATTCTGCACCTCCTTCCCCTCCGTAGGCGCTTGCATCTGTTCTCTCTGCTCATTGCAGGTACATGAAAAGCTCCCTCGCCTGCCAACCCCTCTAAAGCAATGATATCTGTTGCAGCTGCCCCCCTTTCTCCCAGCGATTTTCCAAGGATGTCATTCGTTGGCTTAAAATTCTTGAATGAGCCACCATTGGATCGCCAAATTATCACCTTAGTGCAGCCTTCGAGACTCTCTGCTCTGGCTTGAAAATGCCTTCCAATCATATTTGCAGCAGTAACTACCCACACGTCTTCAATGCCAGGCACTTCTCCTTTTGCAATTATTATTATTATTTTTTATTGCCATAGTTGACTTACATTATGTCAGCTTCGGGTATCCAACCTGTAGGTTTGATACATTTAGACGTTGCAATATGATTATGACTGTAGCGTGAGCTAAACCTCCGCCACGTGACATACTTACCACTTCTTTCTTGCGGTCAGAACAATTAAGACATTTTCCCACCAGATGAAATTTCACTCTCCTAAGCATCCCCACGGGGTAGGATAACAGGGACACGTGGGCTTGTCAGATGGTCCCTGTGGTCCTTTTAAGGGCAAGTGCTGCGTTCTTCCTCCTTGCGTCCCTCCCCTAGCGTGCCGCAGTGCCTGGCATATCGTAGGTGTTCAGGAAGTAATTTACCTAGGTTCGAGGTCTGCCTTCCTCCAATGAAGCCTTTTTACGTTTGAAAAAAAAAAAATTCCCTCCATGCAGGATGCCAAACCTGGCGGTTACATTTTTGTCCACAGAGAAAAACTTCCTCGTGCAAAATTTCAAAGGCACAGCAAAGCTGCAAGAATTTTACAGTGGAAACCTTGTCACTTCCTAGCTAGTTTCCACCACCAATGTTTTCCCATATGGGCTTTATCCACCCGTCACTTGGCCATCTCTCCATCTGTCTGTCTAGCCATTGTCTTTTTTTTTTTCTTTTTGAAGTTGCAGACATCAGCGCACTTCACCCCTAAGCCCTTTCCACCTGCCTAGCCTTAACTTGAATTCAGTATTCGCTTATGATTGTTTTCCTGCAGAGGTAAAATACACCTAAGATGACATGCACAGACATTAACTGGACATTTGCTGAGTTTTGACAAATGTAACCATGTGACTGAACCGCCCGGTAAGATATAGAACCTTCTCACCACTCAAGAAAGCTTCCTCTTGTCCCTTCCCAGACGTTCCCTTCCCTTCACCCCCAGGGGCAGCCGCTCTTCTGATTTCTTTTTTTCCCCATCATTGGTTAGTTTTGCCTGTTACAGAACTTCATATAAATGGAAACATACAGTATGAATTCTTTTGTATAAGACTTCTTTTACTCGGTCTGATGTTTTCGAGAATCAGCTATGTCATTGCATTGTCTGTGATCACAGTGCGGTTTCAATATCCATTATCCATTCTCCTGCTGATGGACCCCTGAGATGTTTCCAGTTTCTGGCCATGAAAGGCAGAGCCGTGGGGCGCCTGGCTGGCTCAGTCAGCAGAGCATGTGACTCTTGATCTTGGGGTTGTGAGTTCGAGCACCCATGCTGGGTGTAGAGATTGCTTAGCAATGAAATCTCAAAAAAAAAAAAAAAAAAAAAAGGACAGCGGCTATGAATGTTTTCATACAAATCCTTTCGTGGACATATGTTTTCCTTTTTCTTGGGTAAATACCTAGGGGTGGGAATGCTGGGTCACAGGGAAGATAGTTTTAGAAGACACAGCCAGACTGTTTCCCGCGGTGGTTGTATCTTTTTACACTCCCACGGTTTGTGGCTGCTTTTAGCCTTGCCTTGTAGCTGGGAAATGCATTTACTCTTATACTTCTGAAGGGGCCCGGCCTGACCGTTTGTGGTTTATTACTTAAAGACATCCCCCTGTTTTGCTGAGTGCTAAATGTACATCCAAATTGTAGGTAAAGTTGCTAAAATGTGAGAGTTATGCGTGAGGACAGGTTTTGCTGAAAGCTTATGTGTACCAAGCACTGGGATAAGAACTTCATAGGCACTATCTCACTCAGTCCTTACAAGAACCCAGTGAGGTAGGTACAGTACCATTCCCATTAGACGAGGAAACTGAGGCCCAGAGAGGTTATGTAACTTACCCGAAGCCACATAGCATACAGGTAGCCAGGCTGAAATTGAAACCAGGGTCGGTAATCTTCATTACTGTCACGCTCTAATGTTGCTCTATAATGTCCTTCATGCAGAGGCTAAGGGTGGGGGGAAACTTCCCTGTTGGAAGACTCATCTGGCCCCCTTATTTTGCAGCTGAGGACACGGAGGTCCAGGCAGAGGGGACTCGCCTGAAGTCCCCCATCGGTTCATACCGAGCCATCTGAATCCAGCCCGGAGGACTTTCCACCCCACTGCACAGCCCTCTTCAATGCTTTGCACAAGTCCGATTTTATTTCTAGCTTTTTAATGATGACGAGAGTCTGCAAACCCCCTTGAGGTCTTTCAAAGCCGTGCATGAAATCGAAAAGGGTGGCAGAAGATCAACCCCCCTTTTGGGGCCCAAACACAAGGTCATAAAGTCAATTGTCAAATTTGTGTCAATACATGCCTCGACATTATCTCAAAAATGTTTCTCCCACCCACTCAGTTTTCGCTGGAAAGGGAAAGAAAACAATGTGGATACTTGGGGTTTTCTGCGGGAAAGGAAGCATCCGGAGCGCACTTTTCTCTTGGACTCCCACAGCGCCATCTGGTGGAAGCCTGGGGTTTTCGTTCCGCTTCGTTCAGAAAGTTTTTCAGCGGGAGCGTTTGATGCCGGTTTCTGTGTTAGGTGCTGCGTTAGGGGATTAGGCCCGGGAGATCCAGAGGAGACCCTCCTTCTATGATAGAGCTCACTTTCCAGGGGTCAAGGGATACCTATACCATTGCAACGCGGTATGGTGAAGACCCTATAAGAGGCAAAGAATAGAGTATGGTAGTTGAGAGCAGCCGCTCTCGGCATTTTAATTCTGGCTTGGCCACCTTACTGGCTGTGTTACCAGGAGCCATCACTCAACCTCTCCGTGCTCGTTGCCTCTTCTGTAAAATGGAAATAGTAGTAAAAGTGCTCCCGGCAAACGTCCCTGAGGATTTGACACTTGAGATTTTTTAGTTCTCCATGTGCATAACATATGGGTAAGCGGAGCAACAGGGTTCGCCTCCTCTGGCCCCTGCATCATGAGGGATGGCAGAACAGACTTAGTCTAGGGGCTTGGGGGGAGGTGTGTTCCAGGGATTTCAGGGAGGACCTTTGAGCTGGGAGATGATCTGGGAACATTTTGGGAATCACTGGAATCGGGACCCAAACCAAATGAGAAATTGGTTCCCACAGTGAGTAGGCACAGCTTGACATAAAATTAGATGCTAAAAGAAAAATCGAGACCAGTTGTGTCAACTACCATGTGTTTGTTTTCATTTTTGGCTTTGCTTTGGGGCAATAATGCTTCAGTGGCTCTTTATTTATCCAGCATTATGCTAAACAGGCATGATGGGGCTTGTTAATTTCCCACTGCCTCCCAAACACGATCAGTTCGCAGCCCCTCAGATGCTTTTCCAAATTGCGCCTGGCACACGCCACGACCGTATATGTCTCTATTTGTGTTGTTCTTCCCTGCAAACGTTTAACCCTTCCATGTTATCCAAATCTTACTCATCCTCCAAGGTCTAGACTCTCTCATTCATTTATCCATTCATGAAATCTTTTCTTTTTTTTAAATTGAGACATAACTGACATGTTAGTTTCAGGTACACAACATAATGATTCAATACTTGTATATATTGTGAAATGATCACGCTAGGTCTAGTGAACATACATCACCATACACAGTTACACATTTTTTTTTTCTTGTGACGAGAACTTTTGAGATCTACACCCTTAGCAACTTTCCAGTACGCATTTCAGTACTATTAACTATAGTCACCATGCTGGACATGACATCCCCATGACTTGTTTATTTTATAACTGGAAGTGTGTACCCTTCAACCCCCTTTACCCATTTCAACCACCACCCAACCCGCTCTGGCAACTGCCAATCTGTCCTTTGAATCTATGAGTTTTTCGTTTTTTGGTTTTTTTAAGATTCTACATATAGGCGAGATCATACAATATTTGTCTTTCTCTCTTTGGATATTTCCCTTAGCACAATGCCTTCAAGATTCATCCATATTTTTGGAGATGGCAACATTTCCTTCTTTTTATAGCTGAATAATATTCCTCTGTGTGTGTATGTGTGTGTGTGCGTGTGTGTACTTCCTGTATTTTCTCGATTCATTCATCCATCGATGGACGCTTAGGTTGTTTCCATATCTTGGCTATCGTAAATAATGCTGCAATGAACACGGGGCGCAGATCTCTTTTTGAGTTAATGTCTTATTTTCTTCAGATAAATACCCAGAAGTGGAATTGCTAGATCGTATGGTAGCGCTATTTTTTACCTTTTTGAGGAAACTCCAGTCTGTTTGCCACAGTGGCTGTACCCATTTCCAGCAGTGTACAAGAGTTCCCTTCTCTCCACATCCTCGCCAACACTTGTTATTTCTTGTGTGTTTGATACTAGCCATTCGCACAGGTATGAGGTGATATCTCATCGTGGATGTGACTGGCTTGAAATATTTTTCTGAGACCACACCATGTGCCAGGCACAGGGAGAGAGCAGTGAATGAGACAGATACTGTCTACCTTCCCAGACCCGACAGTCTGCCTGGGACTACAGGCGTGGCATCGTGGCCACGTGTTACCAATGCTTTCCAAGACGAGGGATATATCTAGAAGCATATTTCCCATAGTTTTCACCACATAGCACACACAGATAACATCTATGATGCCCTGGGATGAATTGGCCACCTCCAAGGGCAGAGGGCATCAACATCTCGGCACACTTGGAATATCTGGGCGATCTCTGGTCTAGAATCTCAAGCTATGAGAACGCTGTCGCTCTCACCCCATTTTGTCCTTGAGGGCTGATGGGCACAGAAGGGATGCTGCTACTGAATACACGCTCTTTGTTATTAGCTAGAAGCTGCTAAGAGTCACTTGTGCCTCTTCAGCATTAGGCTCAGACTGGAGGTTCCGAGGAAGCCTTCCCGGACAACTGAAGCCTAAAGGGATCTTTGCCAAATTCCTACATACTTAGAGCCTTCAGATCTTTTTAAAAAGATTTTGTTTATTTATTTGAGAGAGAGACAGAGAGAGCGAGAGAGAGAAAACACGAGCAGGGTGAGGGACAGAGGGAGAAGCAGACTCCGCGCTGAGCAGGGAGCCCGATGTGGGGCTCGATCCTGGGACTCCGGGATCATGACCTGAGCCGAAGGCAGATGCTTAGCGACTGAGCCACCCAGGCGCCCCTCAGGAGTACTTCTTAACCTTAATCACCTTTAAAATCTTTACAGAGAGAAAGTTACAAAGTCGTAAGAGGATACAGTCCTCTAGCCTTCCTCTGGGAGGCAGAATGCTGAATCCCCACAGCTCCGGGGCCAGTTTGGAGTTTTTCTTCTCTGAGTGAAACCAAAGGCCAACCAAGATACCCCACAACCCCAGGGGATAGGGGCGAGAGAGCTCTTGTTTATATCATAAGCACAAGAGAAGAATTCACAAGCAAAGAGAGCCCAAGGGACCTCTCGCAGACAAAGCAAAGGCTCCTGCTGAAATGAAACAGAAGACCCCACGTCTTTTCCTTCACTCGGACCCCCTGAGAGAGGTTAATGCTCCATCAGGAGTCCTGATGGCTAATGAAATGCAGATTCGGATTAGAAACGATGCGACCCCGAGGAAGGCTGAGGATCAAACCGCACAGGGTTTTAACTCATCTCTTAGCTCCCTCGAGTCCTTCACGCTTCCGACAGTCACTGTCTGGGCAGGAATACGCCCTTGGACTTACCTCTCCGGCCCTGTCCCTCACCCACTCTTGGGGAGCTATGTTACGACTCGTTACTACTCTCCCGTGAGGATATGTGCGGTTCACCATCCCAAATTGAATGTGGGCGTTGGAGTGCCCTATCCTAAGGAATGTGGAAGTTACAGCTAAGGTAGGACTTTTTTTGTTTGACTGATTTCTTACAACCCCAAAGCAAAAATATAAATTAGGTAAAGTTGATGATTAGCGCTTCCGAGTGGCCCCACCACGAGAGCCTGTTTCTGATTCTTGATACCCTTAGGAATGCCCCCCGGGAAACAGTCATTCTCTCGGAACCTCTCAGGTTTGCAAGCGTCAAAGGAAATAGTCTGCCAAAGCAAAAGAAAAATCAATCTCGTACAAATAAGAGGGTTATGGGAGCCAACAGGTAACCGGGAGCCTCCTTCCTTGGTAACCTATGAAGGCCGTCCTCTCCTCTGGGAATTATTTTGTGGTTTAGTCCTAAAAAGAGGTGCTTTTGGGGGGGCCTGGGTGGCTTGGTCGGTGAAGCGTCTGCCTTCGGCTCAGGTCATGATTCCAGAGTCCCGGAATCGAGCCCCTCACTGGGGTCCCTGCTCAGTGAGGAGTCTGCTTCTCCCCCTGCCCCTTACCCTGCTCATGCTCTCGCTCTCGCCCTCTCTCTCTCTCCCCCTCTCTCAAATAAATAATGTCTTTTAAAAAAAATAAAAATAAATACAAAGAGGTGCTTTTTGTTTGTTTGGGTTTTCATTGTCATCAGAGTTCATCTTAAAGTGCAGCCAGGGTGAAGAACCACTTAAAGGGATGAGCTTGCCATACTGGGGAATGCGGAAGTGAAAAAGAAGGCAAGAGTCCGGCTGGAGAAATAAGGTAAGACAGGTCGTTCAGATCCAGGGACTTGAATAGCAAGCTGACATTTTGATTTGAATAAGAACAGCATCAACAAGGTGGTATTTTAGCATGATAACTTTGATTTTTTTTTCAAGTTTGATTTATTTCTTTATCAGAGAGCGAGCCAGAGAGAGCACAAGCAGGGGGAGAGGCAGAGAGCCTGATGCGGAGCTCGATCCCAGGACCCCGGGATCATGACCTGAGCCAAAGGCAGATGCTTAACCTACTGAGCCACCCAGGCGTCCCCAGTTTGGCAGGTTTACATACGAGAGAGAGAGTAGACCAGCAGTGACGGAAGGAGTAGACTTGCCAAGAAACGGGTTAGGAGGTCAGGGTGTAGTTCTAGGGGAGAAGGACTGAGGGTCTGATCTAGGGTGGTAAGAGCGGGAAGCGAATAAGAGATGAACTGTAGGTGCGTGCGGATGCCATGTCTCTCACAAACAAAGCCCCGCGGAAACGACAAGTGGGTGCCAACACTGACATACACTCATCTGCGTTCGGGTGTTTTAAGTTCACTGGAGTGGTCTTGTCCCCTTCTTCACAGCTGCCCAGGCCCGCTCGTTTCCCATCCGGCCCACAAAGATGCTTCTCATGACCTGAGCCTCAGGCTCTCCTGCACCCTTACCCGGACACGCTTGTTCTAAAGACTGATCCTTCTGAGGCTTAGCACGTTCTGGACAGACTGTGATGAACCTAAGTGGTTCATCTTTTTCACCCCCAACATACCCCAATACACCCGTCCTTCAACCTCTTCACTGTACTACTCGTCTTAACTGCCCACGCCAGGCATACCTGACCCTACTCAGGACGCTCCTAAGAAAAAGACAGAGGACAGGGGCGCCTGGGTGGCTCACTTGGTTAGGCGTCTGACTCTTGGTTTCCATTCAGGTTGTGATCTCACAGTCGTGAGATCAAGCCCCGCCTGCATTGAGCCCCACATTGGGCTCCACACTCAGTGCAGAGTATGCTTAAGACTCTTCGCCCTTGGGGCGCCTGGCAGCTAAATTGGTTAAGCGTCTGCCTTGGGCTCAGGTCATGATCCTGGGGTCCTGGGATCGAGCCACACACTGGGTTCCCTGCTCAGTGGAGAATCTGCTTCTCCCTTGCCTTCTGCCACTCCCCCCAACTTGTACTGTCTCTCTCTCTCTCTCTCTCTCTCTCTCTCTCTCTCAAATAAATCAATAAAATCTTTAAAAAAGAAAAAAAAACCTCTCTCTCCTGCTGCCTGTGCCCCTCCCCCACCTAAAATAAATAAACCTTTTAATACAAAAGTAGAGGTAAAGAGGTTAGAGCCCAAATCAGGACTGGTTGAAAGCTATTATTGCGGACCAACCGTTCATGTCCTCCTTGCCAAAAAAATTTTTTTAAGATTGTATTTATTTGAGAAAGAGAGATAGAGAGAGAGAGAGAGAGAGAGAGAGAGAGAGAGAGAGAGCATGAGCCAGGATAGGGAGGGAGCAGCAGGCAGAGGGAGAAGCAGGCTCCTGGCTGAGCAGGGAATCCAATGCGGAACTCGATCCCGGGACCCTGGGATCATGACCTGAGCCAAAGGCAAATGCTTAGCTCACTGAGCCACCCAGGCGCCCCTTTGGCAGCTGTTTTTAGGGAAAAAAACAAAAACATCACCACTACAGATTCGTCAACACGTGCCTCACCCATACTGCTAGGGTGATGACTGCCCCTCATCTCACCACAGCAGAACGTTGAAGCAGAAAGAACAGGGGACACGGGGCACAGCACAGAGGTACTGTGTAGAACACAGGGTAATGAAGCAATTGTATGTGTGATGAATGTAGAAAAAACCACCCCACCTCACCTTCTTGTACATGTTCCTCCAGAACATTCCATACAAGAGATTGGCAGAGACTTCTCGGAATAGGACTGGCCCTAGGGGGAAACCACAGGTACTGCTGTGGGGTTTGCCAAATGGCCCAGCCAAAATCACCTTATTGCAAAACTCTTTTCCTCTCTCTCTCTGTCAAATAAATAAATAAAATCTTAAAAAAAAAAAAAAAACTCTTTTCATAAGTTCCAACCACACTCTTGGACCTTCCAGTCAGTTTTCTAGGACGTTCTTCTTAAATGAGCAGGCAGGGATTACCAAACCTTTAAAGAATAGAGACAAAAGTAAGCGGGGGGGGGGGGGGGGGAAGCAAATTGGAGCAAATTGGCCCTGCAGAGGAAAAGAAAGCTTAAAAAGAAAAACTTACAAACTACCACTCAACAACAGAAAGTTTCAAGAAAGGAACATATAGAAAACAAACAAACAAACAAAACCCCCAGCTCTTCGAAATTGTAAACAAAATAGCAGAAATAAAAAAGTTCAGGAGTTGAAATAGCCAGTAGAGGAAATCTCCCAGAAAGTAGAATTTTTTAAAAGGTGAAAAATAGGAACAAAAAGAATATTAAAGGATCGGCCAAGTGATTCATCATTTGGATAACGGAAGTGTGTGGGCGCGTGCACGCGCACGAAAGAGAGAGAGAGAGAACAAAGAAGACAGAAAGAAAGAAATCAATTAAATGATTCGAGAAACTTTCCCAGAACAGATGTACATGGGTTTCTGGGTTGAAATGGCCTAGCACAACAGATGAAAACATACCCGTCCCAAAGCACATTGTCAAGAGATTTCAGAGAACAGGGAGATGGTTATGAGCTTCAGAGAGGAAAATCAAGTCTTATAGAAGGGACAGGAGAAATCAGAATGGCTTTGAACTGCCCAAACCAACACTGGAAGCTTAGTCATGTCAGTGGAATAATGCTTTCAACATGGAGGGGAAATTTTCCATCTGGAATTCTACACCCGGGCAAATTATCAATTAAAGGTCTCACACGTGCCTCCCAAAGATCCCCTCTCAGTAAGCTACAGTAGGAAGCGTCCCATCAGAAAGAGGGAATAATTCAAGTAGGAAAAAGACACGGGGTGGGGGGGGGCGCCTGGGTGGCTCAGTGGGTTAAAGATGCAAACACTTTACAAGGACTAATGCGATTTAATCCTCGCAACCACCGGGTGCGGTAGATCCTATGATCTACCAACCCCATTCATTCAGATGGAAAAATGCAGCGGATGGGTGTTCATGAACTTGCTCACAGTCATACAGCGAGTGAGGGGCAGAGCCACAAAATAGACTCAGGCGGTCCGGCTCCTAGGCTCTAACGCTATTTAATAGACACCCGCATAGAACTCAGATAAATGGACTTCTCCCTAAATTTTAAGTGGCCTAAAGGTAACGGTTACCATTTAGTAGCACCTCCTAATGACCCACATAACAGCACGGTGTTTTATTCCACAGTATCAGTGTTCCAAAGCAGTTCCACTCTATTAACTGCATGAACGTAACGGCTTTGGGTTCAGATGTTCCAAACTGATGGATGGGACGTATACAGGCCGGGTTAACTGCTTAATGCAAGTCCATAAACCTACAGATGAGCGCTTTTAAAATATGTGTTTAAAAGTCTGGCTAAGGGGTGCCTGGGTGGCTCAGTTGGTTAAGCCTCTGCCTTCGGACTCAGGTCATGATCCTGGGGTCCTGGGATGGAGCCCCGCATCGGGCTCCCTGCTCAGCAGGGAGTTCTGCTTCTCCCTCTGCCCCTCCCTTTCCCCCTGCTCGTGCTCTCAGATGCTCTCTCTCAAATAAATAAAATCTTCAAAAAAATAAACATAAATAAAAGTCTGGCTAATTAGGGGTGATTGGCTGGCTCCGTTGGAGGAGTGTGTGACTCCTGATCACGGGGTTGTGAGTTTGAGCCCCGTGTTGGGTGTAGAGTTTACTTAAATAACTAAATAAACTTAAAAAAATCACCTAATTTAACATGAATAAAGAAATAAAGGCTGGCTAATATTCTTCAAACCTGTGGGTTTTATCTTGGCGCATCAATGAGGCACACATCGGCTTGATAACATGTGTGGATTTATTTCTTAAGATTCGAGTGCAAACTTAAAAATAAGAACAAACCAAGCTTTTCATTAGGCATAAACACAAAAGTCGAAGTAACAACCCCGCAATCATGCATTTTAACAGAAAGTACAAAAAATGAATACACTCTAACTTGTAACTACATTTGAAAATTAAAATATTCCTTTGGAGTTCCAAATACCACACAACCATTAACCTGCTCTCATCTTGTCACCTCAGTGATATCCGTCATGTGCTATCAGGAAAACATAGGCAAGGATTATTATTAATTGGTCTTTACGCCTGAAAGAAACATTACTCTTCTTAACTTCTGACTCTTTGAATCATTTATCTGTATCTCAGTTCTGAAAAGCTATACAATTATACCTCTGCTCTAGAAAAAAAAAAAAAGAGAAGCAATACATGTATCAGGGAGGCAAGATATTTTCATGTCATTAAAGCAAAAGTCACAAATGTTCGACTTAGAAATGTACAGAGTTGTAGTAAATGTTTTAAGTACAACTTCATTTGATGGCTGACACGTCATAACAACAGCGAACAATTTAAACAGGTATAAAAACGTAGGATTAAAATCTTTAGGCTCAAATACTTGAAAAGTCACTATGAATATGGAAAGGTCGGTTTACATAACCATGTTTTTTTTTTTTTTCCGATGAAAAATCAGGGGGGTAGTGGTATCTTCCTGGTCCCTTAACAATTTTTGGATTTTCTCAAAGAATTAGCAGCACCCAACTTTAAGTGTTGATTCCATGTTTCTAAAGGACCTTATACAACAGATTGGTTGGCAGTGTTCTAGCTTTCAGGAGATGGGACTGGGCGGGGGCGCAAACACGGGAGTATGCATGCATTCACACATTTGAAATCACCATTCCAAACGGGAAAACAATTCACATATTGAAAAAATCTAAGGAAATCATCCTTGAAGGATCAACAGTGGGCCAGAACAGTAGAAGCTGAATAGTAGCCTACTTGATGACAATGGTTTTTTGCGCTTCCAAGGCAAGTTGGGAAGAATGAGAATACTCACATACACGTAACTTCAGAGAGAACTTGCCTCGAATTGGACATTGCAGAACACTGAACAGAAATCTTTACAAAAACCTTCATTCTTGCTTATAATAACACCGGATTATTTTTTCCTTTTCACCACCATATACATAACATTTAAATATTTTCATTATAAATATCTTAGAGCAAAAAGAATGTATTTCGTTGCAGTGGTGGCCCACATCTGTACAAAGCAATGTAAGCAACATATATATATATATATAATATGTATATATATATGTGTGTGTGTGTATATCTATAAAATGATTAAGAAAAAAGTGCAAAGAATAACAGTATTAAGAATTTTTGCTTTTTACAGTAACTATGGTTCAAGTGTGAAAATTTGTCAGATCTAAAATCCCAGATTTTAATGAAAGAGTCAAACAGAAGCCCACATGCCAAATCACTGCACGAGTACCAGTCCCTTACTGAGTATCTTCCCTTTGCCCAAATCGAGCATTTCCAGTTTCTCAACTCTTCCCACAATCAGGAAAATAGTGGTAACAGCGTGTTCTTCCCCTTTCACTTCCCCAAACTCATCCATGTTAAGTCATCACTCAGAGATTCAAACAAGATATTGGGGAAGTCAGTCATCATAACCCGCTTTGCTCACATTAAAGCTAAATGAAAGGCTTTCTGAAATAAACTACGGATCAAGAATCAAATCAGCAACAGCAAACGGACCTTCGGTTCCAAGTGTAATTTAATACGAGGACATTTTCAAATCAATCCCTATTATCAAAGGTAAATTCCGAATTGAAATCCTTTCCCAGGTTCAGTGCTATGCAAGGATCAGAATTCTAAATACTTAGGATGCCATCACCTTTCTGAACAAAGAAAGTGCTTCCTGTTAAGATTGGATTCACTTTTTACCATCTTACTCTTGGTCTCAGCCTTTTCTTTTGAAAAGACAGACAATTTTTGGCAGTCTTTAATGTAATTTACCCTTAATCATTCAAATAATTAGTTACTGATTTTAAGACCTCCAAGTTTCAGAAAAGCAGTTCAATTTCCCTTTAAAAATATATTACTAAATATTTTTGGTGTGTTTAACATTGTTGTATTCAGACTTCGGGCACTGTAATTATTCACAATATTATATTCTATGTCTAACTTATGCCAACAATTATGAATCCTAAAATGGTTTCCAAGGTACTACTATTTGATTCTATTAAATTACGATTGAATTTTGCCTTCAAGAGAAATGGTTGGAAGAGAATTTCAAAGCCCTGCAGAAATAACTCCTGCTTTGAGTAGTGTTAATACATATTTTTTTTTGTCATGCTTAATATTTTAAGCTTCTTCTGAACTAGGAAGACAATAGACATTGGAAGATGCAAATTGCCGCAAACTACATTCTACTCCAATTTATTTGGTTCCACATTATTTTCCTTTAAGAAAACAAGCATATCTTAGGCTAATTCTTAAAAACAGATTTTTTGCTGTAAAATTAATAACACAGCTAAAGGGAAACAACTTCTCAATTTCAGCTGAATGAGAACTAGGCAAAACTAAGTTAAAGTAGACTCAACGACTATTTTAATCACTTTGGGATTTTTTTTCTTTTAATTACCGTGTCTTTAGAATGATATGCCCCTTACATTCTAACAGACGGCTCAGCGAGGCTTAAAACTCTAGAACCGAAAGCCCGCCAGGCCACCTCCTGCACAGCTGTAAATGAGGGCAGCATTCTACTTGCCCCCGTACATTCGCTCAATGTCTTTGAGGTAATGGTTCTTCAGCTCCTTCCTCTTCAGTTTGAAAGCATCTGTGACCAAACCAGTTTCGGGCGTCCATGGCTCTGGACTTAGGCGGACCTTGATTGGAATTTCAAATCGCTCCAATTTCACTGAAGTGAGAAGGGGGGAGGGTAGGAGAGAGGGAGAGACGGGGCAGAAGGGAGGGGATAGTTAATTAAGGAGACCAGTACCTTACAATTTCACTTTCGTTGTAGAGTCCTCGAAGTGGGCATAAATCGTTTCAGCTGCATGTAGTTTTAGCCTACACAGTTTTTTGTTTTTTTTTTTTATTCTACTGTATATGTAGACACCCTCCGCTTTCAAGTCTTCCTATTTGTCGTTTCCTCTGCCTAGGCTCACCTTCCCTGTTGGTAGCTGCATGGCTCATGTTCTTACTCCAACCAGGTGTCTGCTCAAATGCCACCACCCCTCAGAGAAGGCCTCCCGGACCCTTCACAACAGGAGTCCCTGTGTCCGCTTTGCCTCTCTATCCTCTCACATTACACTTTTTTTTTTTTTAAAGATTTTATTCACTTATTTGACAGAGAGAGACACAGCGAGAGAGGGAACACAAGCAGGGGGAGTGGGAGAGGGAGAAGCAGGCTTCCCGCTGAGCAGGGAGCCTGACGCGGGGCTTGATCCCAGGACCCTGGG
>CM052901.1:33380703-33434567 GCA_028534135.1 Potos flavus | reverse complement strand
CCTGCTTGTATTCTGTCTCTGTCAAATAAATAAATAAAATCTTTAAAAAAACAAAACAAAACGCTTCTCACCAGTCTGCAGATTGCATATCCCCGTCTCACCTACTAGAACGCAAGCTCCATGCAAACAGGGGTTTTTTGCTCCCTGCCATCCACGGGGCTCCATCAAGAGCCCTCAATAAATGCGGACATTTGTATTCATGCATTCCGCAGAAAACTACCCCTCTAGACAACCTTCTTCGGGAACTGTATTCGACACTCAAAGAAGAATCAAAAGAGGGATGGTGAATTTCAGCGGGATATCACACTTCAGCGGGATAAGGATCTGAGCGTGTACCACAACAGTTAAACAACTCAGTGCGTGCGGAGAGAGGTAAGAAAATAAGGCCACGTCATCAATAGAGTACTCCGTAATTTTAAATTCAATTATATTCCCTCGAGCTACTTATTGTTTTTTTTTTAAAGATTTTTATTCATTTATTTGACAGAGAAATCACAAGTAGGCACAGAGTCAGGCAAAGAGAGAGGGGGAGAAGCAGGCTCCCCACTGAGCAGAGAGCCCGATTCGGGGCTTGATCCCAGGACCCTGAGATCATGACCTGAGCTGAGGGCAGAGGCTTTAACCCACTGAGCCACCCAGGCGCCCCAAGCTACTTACTGTTAATTCAAGCTCATCCCTAAAATCCTGATGGCCCCTTAATGGCAACGTCAAGGTACAGATGAGCTTTATTTCACAGGCCATGAGGGGAAGCGGCACGGACCCGCATGGGTACAATCTACCGCTAAACAGCCCGGGTGACTTTAGAAACAACTGGGTTTCCGTGACAGGCGCCAAAACCTCAAAGTCATAGAAGTTTTTGACCTAATACTGGTCTGGAGGTTTAGGAAAGCTTGCTTCGATTACTGAATTTCTCATTAAAATGAGAGAAAAATAGAAAGCCGAGTGCGGAAAAATAATCCTTCAAATTATGTCAAACCAAATTCCTAAAAGTCGAAGAGGCGGTAAAAGAACAGGAAACTTGCTCAAATTCACCATGTCTGTTCTGTCGACACATCACAGCTCAGTTATGGGGAGGGGTCCAAAATAAGCCCATCTGCTCTCCAAGGTCACATTTGGTTCTCAAGGAAACACTTCCATTCTCGAGTATAGATTTGGCTCCAGAACCATTTATTTCATATTCCTTTCCTTATTTACATAGGCCCTATTCATAGGAGTCACTATATTTCATTTTTATTAACTAGATTCCTGTTCAAAGCGGGGAAAAAGGCTACATGAGAGGTTTCATTTCGGGAACTCCTAAATATTATCTAGTACCACAAGCTTTAGAGAACAATGGGCAATCCCCTAGTTTCTCATAAACAGGATACACTGCCAGCAAGTGAGAAAGAGCAGGGGGAAGAAAAAACAAACAGTATTTTTTACGCATGCCATTTTATCGGAATTACCTACATTATGAAATAGAGCCTGTAGGTGGCAGCAAATGTCGACATTTCAAGCCACGGGTCCTTATCAAATAACCACAGAACTACTAATTTGTATCCTTCTCTTTTAAATAAGACTTTATTATTATTATTTGAGAGAGCGTGAGCGAGCATCCCTATGAGGGGGTAGGTGGAGGGGAGGGGCAGAGAGAGAGAGGGAGAGAGAGACTCTCAAGCAGGCTCCATGCCTAGCATAGAGCCCGACCTGGGGCTCCTTGCCACGACGCTGAGATCATGACCTGAGCCAAATTAAGAGTCTGACACTTACTGACTGAGCTACCCAGGCGCCCCTATTACTTTGTACTCTTATGATAGATACTACCTATACCTGAAACCATGCCCATAAGGTCAATGAGGTTGAAACGAACAGGAAATTTCAAGCTTGTTTTTCAGAGACCTGTTTCTCCCAAATCAGCTACTCTTTCTTTCCGGACCCCAACAATGAATCCACTAGCCCCCTCGGCGGAGGCATAAACTGAAGGTCATGGGTATGGTTTCAGCCTATGAACAAACAAGGCTCTGCATGCATTCCTTCCCCGAGATAAGGGAGACCCCATCCAGTTTATACTGGTTCACGGAGCTTGCACCTAGCCTCTCACCTTGTCCTAAGATGACCTCCTGTAGGCAGGGGCCAAATTTTGTCTCACTTTAATGTTAAGTCTCTACCTCAAAGTGAAATGGGATGTATTACCTATCTGTTTGCTCAACGCGCAAGCTCCGTCTTTCCTCATTAAGAGTCATAAATACCCCCCCTTTTCCTCAATATGTATGTATTCCCAACCACTATAATTATTTGAGAAAACCAAAACCAAAACCAAAAAACTAAGAAAAAATCCTGTGCCCTCCCCCTTCGGGGAGGTGGATTTGAGACTTGCCCTCCTGTCTCTTTGTTCGGCTGCCTCTCAAATAAGCCCTCTCCTCACTGCATCCTCGCTGTCTCAGTGACTGGCTCTGCTGTGTGGTCGGGTTAGGTATCTCACGCTTCTATTTAAAACATGAAGAGGCCATCTATAAAAGATGTGCGATTTCAGGCAGATTTAGCCGAACACAACCAAGACTATTTTATACTTTTTGCATTCAGTCTCTGAAATTGACATTGAGTATTTTGTGGCACAAGAAAACTAGAATTTATACATTGAAGCTCATGATTATTATGTATTATCGAAATCATTAATTGTTTGATTTCATGCCTCAGTCTAGAAAAGTTATGAGGGCCCAGCAGGTCCTAGAATTTTATTCCATTTTTCACCTGATTGTGATCCAGGTTGACTTTCCCCATTATTGCTTTTACACAGTGAAATATACAAATTATTTAAGTTGAATTTTCCCCATTAGTACAGAGTGATGAAGATAACAGCCTACTGGCTGAAATACTTTTTGAAATACTGAATTAAGAAAATTAGGATCTGTAGCAAAGAAAATTCTGGGAGCCTGGTAACAGTAATATAAAAAGTGTGGTATATCAATAACACTATAACTGAAAAAGCCATCTTTAAGAAAAAAACATTAAGTGCCTGTTTTTAGGGTCATAAAGTAACTTAATTTTGTATCTGTTAATAGGCCATCTGTTATTTAAAACTTTATAGTGTCCAGAGTTAACTATAAGAATGTTTTTCTTGGCAGGGGGCGCCTGGGTGGCTTGGTGGGTTAAGCGTCTACCTTCAGCTCAGGTCATGATCTCAGGGTCCTGGGATCAAGTCCCAGGTCAGGCTCCCTGATCAGCGGGGAGCCTGCTTCTCCCTCTGCCTCTGCCCCTCCCCCTGCTCATGCTCCCTCACTCTCTCTCTCTCTCAAATAAATAAATAAAATCTTTAAAAAAAGAATGTTCTTCTTGGGGAAAAAGAATTTTTTAACTTCAACCCAGTAGCTAATATTACAAACTAGTAAGTAGAACCTAAATAGTTAATTTAAAAGAATAAATTATAGTAGCCTAGTTAGGGAAATAGCGGTGTTTGTATATCTCGGATAAAAGCATAAACTAGTCTACAGTTTTTCTGGGAGACGAGGAAGTTAAATGGCAACAGAGCGGGAAAAAGCCTTTAAAATATACATTTTCTTTAACTCGGAAATTCCATTTCCAGGGATTCATACTAAAATAAATAAATAAATAAATAAGTGAGTATACATGATATGTGTTACATTTGTTCATAGTGTATGTGGGGGAGAGGAATTCACCTGAAGAGTCCAACAAAGACTTAAGTGGATACTTCTATACTGGAATACTATTTAGCTATTAAAAATGACAATGCAATTCTGTATCTACTGACTTAGAAATATGTCACTGATGCTGACAGGTTGGGTACGTATACCAGAAACAGTGTAACATTACCACCCAAAGATAACTACTAGAAAGTGATTTTTTTACTTCCTCCTTTATAATTTTCTGCACTAATATTTTACAATGAATATACATAACCTAATCAGAAAAATGATGTTTTCATTTTTTAGGAGAAGCAACAGGGTAAAACTAGATTAACAGCTTCCTATTAAACATGAAGAGTTGGGCGCCTTGATGGCTCAGTTGTTAAGCCTCTGCCTTCGGCTCAGGTCATGATCCCGGGGTCCTGGGGTCGAGCCCCACATCGGGCTCTCTGCTCGGCGGGGAGCCTGCTTCCCCCTCTCTCTCTGCCTGCCTCTCTGCCTGCTTGTGATCTCTCTCTCTCTGTCAAATAAATAAATAAAATCTTTAAAAAATAAATAAACATGAAGAGTTCACAGTTTCTTTCTGTTCCCTTGGAAAGTAATTTAAACAGTTTAAAATAATTTTTTTAAATTAAAAAAGGTAGTAACCACAAGGAAACAGCTGAAATGAGAGAAAGAGGACACTGGGTGAGGGTTCAACAAAATTCTGGAAGACCCAAAGCAGACGGTCTTGCGGTAACTGATGGAGAGTTCAGGGACTAAAAACTAACTGCCAAAAAAAAAGAAAAAAGAAAGATATAAAAGCTCACTGCTGACAGAGGACACTAGTGCGAGGCAAGTGGACCTCCTGAGCGCATGCCTCTGAAGACACAGATGAGGGATACCCTGAAAAGAGAGTGCTGGCCCTCAGCCCTTTTTCAGAGGACAGCTCTTCTCCCTCGTCTTGCTCTTCCCCAAGCAGGCTGGCAACAGGTTTACTTTTTGGAAAGGCTGAACTAGAGAGACTCTGGACTCCAAGGACACTAGGTACGATAGAAGGAGGGAGTAGAGCTGAAAACAAAAGGACGCTGTGAAGGTAAGAGCCACCCACCCCACCCCCAGCCCCTTTCCAATTTCTTCTTTTTGGGTCCCCAAATAGGCAGTCATGCTACTATCCTCCAGGCAAGAGACTCAAGAAGTCTTCGCAGAAATGGGATGATTTAAGACACTGAATAACCTCTCGGTGAAGCCCAGTGAGCTCTCCACACAGTATTTTAGTGCCTCATTCTCAAGTATGAATGGACAGACAGGGATCCGCGGGTATAGGAGAGGCTGTGACCAAAGCAAGTAGGAAGTGGAACTTGGAGGAAACGAACAATAACAGGAGAAGAATACGTCAGGAAAGGAATCCCTTGAACATCCTCCGGGGAATAAGAGGCAACACACTGAGTGCATTCATGAAAGAGCAATAGGATGCTATTGAAAGAACATGGAGAAAATAGGAAAGAGCTCTTGAAAATTAAAATTCGGATACTGGAAGTTGGAAATTCAATAGACAGGGCGATGATAAGGTAGAGCGACTCTGCCAAAGTATAAAACAAAAAGGATGAGATAGAAAACAAAAGGAAAAAGAAAGATAAGAAAACTAGAGGATGAAAGGAGGAGGTCCAGCAGCCATATAAAAGTAGTCCCAGATAAAGACACAAACACAGAACTTGGGGGAGAAAAGCCATAAAAAGAGCGAGCAAGCAAACAAAAAAAGATAAATGGGTATTTCCCGGAACTAAAGGGCAGAGATCTATAGATTGAAAGGGTGCACACCAAGTAACTATATGCGGTGATAAACGATTAGAGAGCCACACCAGGGCACCTCATCATGAACTATCAGAACAAAGATGGACGATTCCAAACACAGGCTAGATGACCAGTTAGGATGGGATGTTGTAACATGCGACAAAGGACTAGATAAATTATTCTACTGTATGACATTTAAGGATCTTTCCAATATACAAATACATTTATATATTTTTATATATATATATATATATATACACATATATGTGTATATATATACGCACACACATATATAACGTATATATATAACATGCATATATATGAAATTTATATATATATACATATAAATATTTTCAAGATGCAGGTTTTAAAAACCCTGTATTTTATTATGAAAACAAAATAGATAGACATCTCAAAGAGCCTAATGCATAAGACATCATTAAATGACTTCTAGGGACTTCAAAAGACAAGCAATTTCTTACTTACTGGCATTGGCAGCTTCTCTAATTTCTTTCAGTATTTCAGCTTCCATGGCAGGGTTATTGCAGATATCAACCCAAGATCCTTCCACTCCTTTCTGTTGTGCCAAAAGTGTCAACCTTTTCTGATTAGGAACCACAAAACTAATCACATAGGACTGATCACTACAAAATTAGAAAATAACACAAGATGGAAATTAAAACATTGAGAACAATTATTTATAAGTTATCGACTGGGACAGTAAACACAATTCTAAATACATATATTTCTCTTAAGTGTTACAGTTTCATTAAGAAGTAATAAAACCCCGGGATGCCTGGGTAGCTCAGTCAGTTAAGCGTCTGCCTTCAGCTCAAGTCATGATCCCAGGGTCCTGGGATCAAGTCCCGCATTGGGCTCTCTGCTCAGCAGGGCGCCTGCTTCTCCCTCTCCCTGCTGCTCCCCCTGCTTATACTCTCTCTCTCTCTCTCTCTCTCTGTGTTAAATAAATAAAATCTTGAAAAAAAAGAAGTAATAAAATCTATAGTACTGGCATAAAGACAGACATTTAACCAATGGAATAGAACAGAAAGCCCAGAAATAAACCCCCGCACATACGGTAAAATGATCTTCAATAAGGGTGCCATCACCACGCACTGGGGAAAGGACAGTCTCTTCAACAAATGGGTGCTCAGAGAATTGGATATCCATTCGCAAAGGAATGAAGTTGGACCCTCAGCCCATACTACACACAAAAAATAACTCAAAATGGATCAAGGACCTAAACATGTGAGAGGTAAAATTATAAAATGTCTAAAAGAATATACAGGGGAAAAGATTCATGACACCGGATTTGACAATGCTTTCTTAGATATGACACCCGAAGCCGAGGCAACAAAAGAAAAAACTGATAAATGGGAGTACAACGAAAATTTAAAATTTCAGCGTATCAAAGGACATAGTCAACAGTGTGAAAAGTCAATATATGGAGCTGGAGAAAGTATTGGCTAGCCATATATCTGATAAAAAGTTAATATCTAGAATATATAAAGAACTCCTATAACTCAATAGCAAAAGAGAAAACCCAAATAACCCAATTAAAAAAATGGCCAAAGACCTAAAACTTATAAAACTGTAATGTAAAAGAGTATGGGGTAAGCTCCTTGACATTAGTCTCGACGATGTGTGTTGTTGGATTTGGTACCAAAAACAAAGGCAACAAAAGCAAAAATAAACAAGTGACACTATATCAAACTAAAAAGCTCTGCAGAGCAGAAGAAACCATTAACAAAATGAAAAGGCAACCTACAGGGGTGCCTGGGTGGCTCAGTCAGTTGAGCATCTGACTCCTGATTTTGGCACGGGTAATGATCTCAGGGTCATGGGATCGAGCCCCACATCGGGCTCCACGCTCAGTGGGGAGTCTGTTTGAGATTCTCTCTTTCCCTTTCCCTTTGCCTCTCTCCCCCAAATAAATAAATCAAATCTTAAAAAAAAAAAGCAACCTACAGAATGGGAGAAAATATTTGAAAATCATTTATCTGGTAATGGGTTAATATCCAAAATACATGAAGAAGTCCTACAACTTGAGAGAAAAAAAAAAGTCCAATTAAAAAGTGGGCTGAGAACTCTGGAAAACAGTATGGAGATTCCTCAAAAAGTTGAAAATAGAGCTACCCTATGACCCAGCAATCGCACTACTGGGTATTTACCCTAAAGATACAAATATAATGGTCTGAAGGGGCACGTGCACCCAAATGTTTATAGCAGCAATGTCCACAATAGCTAAACTATGGAAAGAACCTAGATATCCATCAGTAGATGAATGGATAAAGATGTGGTATGTACACACAATGGAACACTATGCAGCCATGAAGAGAAACAGAATCTTGCCATTTGCAACGACGTGGATGGAACTAGAGGGTATTATGCTAAGTGAAATAAGTCAATCAGAGAAAGACGATTATCATATGATCTCTCTGATATGAAGAATTTGAGAGGCAGGGCAGGGGGTTTTGAGGGGTAGGGGGGGAAATGAAACAAGATGGGACCAGGAGGGAGACAAACCATAAGAGACTCTCAATCTCACGAAACAAACTGAGGGTTGCTGGGGGGTGGGGGGGCTAGGGTGGCTGGGTTATGAACACTGGAGAGGGTATGTGCTATGGTGAGTGCTGTGAATTGTGTAAGACTGATGATTCAGAGACATGTACCCCTGGGGCAAATAATACATTATATGTTAATAAAATTTAAAAAAAAAATGGGCTGAGAAAGCGAACAGACATTTTTCCAAAGAAAACATACAGATGGCCAGCAGGCACATGAACATTTCTATCAGGGAAATAAATGCAAATCAAAACCACAATAAGATATCATCTCACGCCTGTTAGTATGGCTATCATCAAAAAGACAAGAGATAACAAGTGTTGGTGAGGATGTGGAGAGAAGGGAACATGGCACACTGTTGGTGGGAATGTAAACTGGTGCAGCCGCTAGAGATAACAGCGTGGATGTTCCTCAAAAAAATTATAAATAGAATTGCTGTATGATCTAGCAATCCAATGGCCTGGAAAAAGAAATATAAATCCGAAGGATATGAAGAGATATTGAAGAGATATCTGAATTCCCGTGTTCACTGCAGCATTAGTCACAAAAGCCAAGATAGGGAAACGACGTGTGTTCGTCAATGGATGAATGAATAAAGAACATGTGGGGTGTGTATACACACACAGGAAATATCATTCAGCTCTGAGAAAGAAGAAACTTCTGCCATTTGTGACAACATGGATGAAACCCGAGGGCATCACACTAAGTGAAATAAACCAGAGAAAGACAAATACTGCATGGTATCACTTACATGTGGAATCTTAAAAAAAAAAAGTCAAACTCATAGAAACAGAGTAGAAAAGTGGTTGCCAGGGGCTGGAGAAAATAGGAACAATTTGGTAAAAGGGTACAAGCTTTCAGCTAGAAGATAAATAGGGTCTGAGGATCTAATGTAAAGCATGGCGACTACAGTGGATAACACTATGTTGTATAACTGAAAAGAAGAGAGAAATTTTTAATGAGCAAAGGACTTGACATTTCTCCAGAGGTGATACACAAATGGCCAACGAGCATATGAAAAAATGCTCCATATCACTAATCATTAGTGGGGAGATAGCCCTTCACACGCAATATGATGACTCCTATCAAAAAAATAGAAGTAAGTGTTGGTGAGGATGTGGAGAAATGTGAGCCCTTGTGCAGTGTTGGTAGGAATGTAAAAATGGTGCTGCTGCTGCAGCAAACAGTATGGTGGTTCCTCAAAAAATAAAAAATGGAACTACCCTATGACCCGGCAATCCCACATCTGGGTATATATCCAAAAGAGCTGAAAGTAGGATCTTGAAGAGATATTTGCATAACCATGTTCATAGCAGTAGGATTCACAATAGTCAAGAGGTGGAAGCCACCAAAGTTGTCCATTGATGGATGAATGGATATACAAAATATGGTCTATACACCCAATGGAACATTTTTTTAAGATTTTATCTATTTATTTGAGAGAGAGGAAAGAGAGAGATGGAGCATGAGCCGGGGGAGGGGCAGAGGGAGAGGGAGAAGCAGACTCCCTCCTGAGCAGGGAGCCCAACACAGGGCTCGATCCCAGGATCCCTGGATCATGACCTGAGCCAAAGGCAGACACAGAACTGACTGAGCCACCCAGACACCCCCATCCAGTGGAACATTACTCAGCCTGAAAAAGGAAGGGAAATTCTGACACCTGTTACAATATAGATGAACCCTGAGGACATTATGCTCAGTGAAGGACACCAGTCACAAGACAAATACTGTATGATTCTATTTATATGAGGTATCTAGACTAGTCAAATTCACAGTAACAGGAAGGAGAATGGTTGGGGCCAGAGACTGGGGCCAGGGAAAATGGGGAGCTCTTTAATAGCTAGAGAGTTTCAGTTTTGCAAGATAAAAAGGTTCAGAGAACGACTGCACAGTGATGTGAATATATACAACGCTAGTCAACTATACACTTAGAAATGGTTAAGATGACAGCTTTTATGTTCTGTGGGGTTTTTTTTTTTTTTACAATTACATTTTTTAAAGGGTGTGATAAAGCCCCTAAAAATAAACCCTATTAAGACATAAAGAAAATGGTCCAATCCGTTAAGGTTTTTGATTTAGAAAACTTGTACTAGCTGTGTGAACTTCTTAGGAAAGTTACTTAACAACCTATCTCAGTTGTTAAGGATGGTAAATGAAGTAAGTTTTGTGGCACAGCTAAGGAATTTAGCAAGACGTTGTAGGTGTCGAAGAATTAGTTAAAATGTCTCCGTCATCTTGAATGATCTTCAAGCTGGTGAACTTTTGGCAACGTTTAACGTTCCCCAGTGCTGATGAAATGTTGGTGTTTCCCTTACGATTAGAGATGATCGAAATGTTTTCCAGTTGTCCTTCTACTGTGAGTACAAGGAAGCACAAACTCCACTTTTAAAATTACCTTTTGGCAAACGCACAGATGTTGTCTATAAGTGGGCAGTTCTTCAGGGCTGCTTCTACTTTCCCCAGAGATACATACTCTCCTGCTTGTAACTTCACCAGATCTTTCTTACGATCTGTAAGATGAAGAATGAGGAAGATTAAGTCACCTGCAGTCCATTTTATTAAGGTATGCACAATTCTGATTTTCTTTCACTCTCACTGCCTTCATCTTGACTGACAAAGAGAATTCTTCTGAAGCCTCCGAAAATCTGATATATAATGCTTGCCCATACACATCAGTTAAAAAGAAAACACCTAGCTGAAGAAGTACTGG
This sequence comes from Potos flavus, assembly GCA_028534135.1. NCBI lineage: Eukaryota > Metazoa > Chordata > Mammalia > Carnivora > Procyonidae > Potos > Potos flavus. The sequence goes on along the minus strand of CM052901.1, from coordinate 33,423,896 downwards.
CTAAGATGCTAGACCCCATACAGAATGCTTCAGTATCTTATTATAATCTTAACCACCATAATCAAGTGAATAGAAGGAACAGGATCTCAGAGCACTTGATTTGAATGGGCGGCTTGGCCCATTACAAGCCACGTGAGCAAGGGCATGTCAGCTGACCTCTCCAACCCTCTAGTTGATCAGAGATACTGATACAAGCATGTAGCACAATATCTGGCATAGGGAACGTGGTTAATTAATGTGAATTCCCCATTTTCCATATTTGACATCATCTTGTTAAAATGACAGCGCTCCTGGCACAGGACGGCATGGCTTGAGTAATCGTCGGTTGCCTTACGCCTTTCGTACGAGTGCCAGCTTGCCTACCTCTAGCCTAACCCATTCCACATGCCCACGGAAACCACCTTTGATCCCAGGGCAAATAAGGATCAGGGAAAGAAAAAAAAGCGGGGAAGGGAAGGGGATTGGTTTGAGATTGAACCATGCTTACTGGGGATTTCCCCAGCAGATCTAACTTCTAGATGAAGAACCACTTTTCCCGAGAAATCCCTAACTATATTCAGGTCAGAGATGGGTCCAGGGACAGATTCAAATGGACCACTGCAGATACGACTGAGGAAATGTGATGACTTGAAAAGGACTTGACTGGGACCCTACAGACTGGTCCTTCCCAGCTAGCTCGTCCAATTTTACTTTTAGGTTCTGCCTGCTTAAAGTGAATAGCATAAGGGCTCTCTTGGAGTTCAAAGTCTATCTCAGTCGGCTCAGTGAGGGCAGTGTCAAACCAACCAACGTTCTCAGAAGAACGGACTGCTGTTGAGGACTTATAATTTTCTAAGGTTCAAGGACAGCTGGGGCTATAGAAGTAGCCACTAGGGAAAGTAATGTGTCCACACGGTTTCTTGAGTGGGGAGGTAAGTGGCGAGGGATTCTATTCTGTGGTATTCTAGGTAGGGTATGTCACAGTAGATGGTTATACAGGACCATGTGTAGTTGACCAAAAAAAACACCTCTTTTGAGCGATCTTCGTGTTCTCACAAAATGAGAATACACTGACCTATAATCTGCAAACATCCATCAGGATGAAATTCTCCAATATCACCAGTGCAAAACCACCTTTGGCCATTTTCATCCACGGAATAATCCTCTGCTGTTTTCTCTTCATTTTTAAAATAGCCCATGGAGATATTCTGTCCGCCAATTACGATTTCGCCTCTGGGGTTTGGCTTGTCGTGAATTGTGTAACCGCCTGAAAGTCATTAAATGAAATTAGTTACTGTTCTAACACAGAATGTACTTGCATTAATTCTTAAAACTCTTACATTGTTTCTGTGGATCAAATTTTATGTCACTTTTGGGGAGAATATTAGTTTATATTTATTCACATTGATGTGAGGACCATGGGTAATTGTAATTGCAGAAGCAGCAAGGAAGGCTCAATGATAATCACCAACCACCAACTATGCCAAACCTTCCCAACGTAAAAAAAATTTCACACTTCGAAATGGGCTTCATAGAGCTCTGTTAAGACAAAAGTACCCCCAAGAAGGGTAACACTTGAAGCTGTTATAAGTAAGTTACTAGCATGCTGTTATCAATGTATTTCCAATTGTTTTCCTAAAGAGGTTTTATTTTTTATTTGCTTTTAAATCTTATTTAAATTTTTGTTAGTAACATATAATTTGATTGCAGTATTGGTTTCAGGAGTAGAATTTTGTGATTCATCACTTACACATAACGCCCAGTGCTCATCACAAGTGCCCTCCTTAATACCCATCCACCATCTAGCCCATCCCCCATCCTCTTCCCTCCATCAACCCTGTTTGTTCTCTATCGTTAAGGGTCTCTTAAGGGTTTGTTTCTTTCTCTCTTTTTTTTTTAAGATTTTATTTTAGACAGAGAGAGAGAGCATGAGTAGGGGCAGGTTCAGAGGGAACAGCAGACTCCCCGCTGAGCAGGGAGCCCGATGTGGGACTTAATCCCAGGACCCCGGTATCATGAACTGAGCTGAAGGAAGCCACTCAACTGACTGAGCCACCCAGGCACCTCCCTTTATCTCTCTTTCTTTCTCTCTCTCTCTTTCTCTCTCTCTCTCTTTTTTAAGGTTTTAATACAAGAGAGCAGGTAGGAAGTGCCTACCAAAGGCAACACCATTGAGAGGGAAAGGGAGGCTAGGAGAAACAGGAGGGAAACTTTATTTTCTTAACTTTGCCTATGACCAGTCATGACTTTAAAAGTTAGAACACTGAAATAATTGACAATAACTCTAAAATATCTTACCACTACTCATTACCTATTTATTACTGAATAAAGCTTACTTGCTTACTTGCTTACTTGAAGGGAAATATACAAAAATCTGAATTCATTACCTGACATGTTGATCGGATTTTATGTCCTAAAAGAATTAAAGCTGCTCTTAAAAATTTTAAACTAGTCAGTATTTGAATTGGACGAAACCCACGTAAAACATTAAGATCATTCCTATTCTAGAGAGCAAAGGTTCCTTCGCAGCAAGGAAAACTCCAAATACATTTGCACAAATGGACCCACTCCCCCAAACGAATATTAAGGCACAATACCAGAAAATCAGAAAATAAAAATTAGAGGCAAAATTCGCCTTACCAAGTTGTAGCAATACACCTCGTTTCTCTGCTTTCGCTGCCTCGTAAATAACCCATCTAATAAAAACAATTGTGATGCCGAGACTCAATAGAGCCAGACCCATATTCCCTATATTCTCTCCAGATTTCTATCCTAGAATTGGAACGGCAAGACCACAGGAGGACTCATTCCCAAGATGCGAAACTCTCGGGAATGCAACTGGATTTTAAATGTGGTTTCTAAAAAGAAGCGGCCACTTGCTCGTGGAGCACTGATAATAATGCACATCCTAAGAAAGTCGAAGAAGAGAAACAATTTTAGGGACTTCGAGTTTATGTCAGATAAAGCCCATTCATTTTCTTGGGTTTGAACAACCTAGGGGAATTGTCCTAGAAGGTAACTAACTGGTCCTTTAAATTTTCAGTCTATGGCTCCATCCCAAGGCGAATACTCCCTTTTAAAATTGGAAGCTTTTTAATTACTTTTGCTTCATCTGGCAAAGCCAGGCTGTTAATTATTTTGCAGTTAATGCACATATTTAGTATTTTTCACAATTTCTTCAGGAAGACTGGTTCACTTTTGCCTTCAGCTGATTTCTAAAAAGGAGCATCACCAATGTCTGTAAAGTGCAGGCTTCCCTTTGTAGTCACATAGAAAAATAAAATTATACAAATAGCTGGAGAATTGAGTCTCAACTGTGAAAACGTTTGCTGGGGTCAAGAGCTAAGGGGTTGTTGGTGTGTGTGTGTGTGTGTGTGATCAGTCACTCTATCCTCTAACAATCTAGGGTTTCATTTCCCAGTCCCAACCTCCTCACTAGCAAAGTTGAGCTTCAAAAGATAGGATATATCTCCTCCAAACCCAGGGAATGGCCCACTAAGAGTGTTTTTTCTCTTTACCATCAAGTTTTCTCAAGTTCAGAATCACCATGCCTGGATTCTAGAGATTTTCTTTTCCTCTTCGGAACCTAAAGATGTTACCGAGGAGAAAGCAAGCACGGGGAACGAGCAGCAGCAAAGACTCACTTGCCACCACAGACCACCTAACACTTCAAAGACTGGGCATCTTGGGGCGCCTGGGTGGCTCAGTGGGTTAAAGCCTCTGCCTTCGGCTCAGGTCCTGGGATCGAGCCCCACATCGGGCTCTCTGCTCGGCGGGGAGCCTGCTTCCCCCTCTCTCTCTGCCTGCCTCTCTGCCTACTTGTGATCTCTCTCTCTCTGTCAAATAAATAAATAAAATCTTAAAAAAAAAATTAAGACTGGCCATCTTGAGGCTCAAGGTGGTTTTCAGCACATCTAGAACCAGTGGAGCTTGTCATAAAATTCTTACCTTCCTGCCAGTCTTTTAGCTTAATTTCACAGCAAATGAGAGGGGCTCCAACTCTGCCAGTAGTATAGTCAGTAACTACGAGGGAAAACGAAACAAAGATATTAGCATACCACATTTCAGAGCCACGTGAGACCAGGAATACTAGAGTCCGGGCCAGAGTCTCACAGATGACAAAAGAGAGGCCATCATGAGTGCAGTGCAGTCAGTCAGGGTTTCAGTATTTCAAGTTCATTTCAACAGTGCAATCAATTCCAGTTGTCGTTAAATCATTTTTGCTTCTCACGGGCTATGTTTCAGATAATTAAGTACAAACCCCCCTGGTAAAGGAGGAGAACTGGCTCCACCATTACCTACCTAGGATTCCAGTAAGACAGATTTGGAGTGGAACTCCTTCTCTACCACTCGCTGACTGGCTGTGTAACCTGGACAAATTACTTAACCCCACTAAGCCTCCATTTCCTCATCTATTAAATGGGGAGAGTAAGAAAACCTACTTCTTAATAGGGATATGCTATAGGGATTAAATGAGATGATGCGTGGAAGGTGCTTAATACTTCCTAGCACAAACTCAGTTTTCGAGAAACATTAGTTGCCATTATCAAACATGAGGATGACGATGATGACAATATTCTCCTTCTGTAATCTGGAAGTGCTGCTATCCATAATCAAGTATTTACAGATAGCCAATACTGCACCTAGCATTATATTAAACACCGAAAAGAGAAAACACATAAAGGATAAGGAGACTGTGCCCTCAGTGAGCTTACAAACAACCTACCTGGGCCAAAATGCATGTGAAGCAATTTAGAGCACATTTAAGTACTCAACTGCACGGTCCCTGAAGTGAGCACCACGGTACCTCAGGGACTAGCAAGATCAATGTAAAACTGGGAAAAACTTCATTGGAGAGTTGGGCATGAAAAGGCGGCTGTGACCAGTTAGCCAAAAGGCCATTCTACGAGAAGGAAACAGAAACTGCAGAGAGGTGAGAGCAAGACTGCCTAGATGAGAAAGAGTGAGAAGACCGGCGTGTCAGGAGAGCAGAGCCAGATACAAGGAGAGGTGCGAAATCATGGAAAATAACAATGGCTACAATGGCGCCAGATCAGAGACATCTGGAAAGCTCGGCTGGCCGGGAATGAAGCAGTGTTCGAGGTGGAGGCATCTAACACAAGTACACAGGATGAATCCAAAGTGCAATCGCGGAGGCAGGCACAGCAGTGTGAAGTAATAGAAGGCGGGATGCCAGAGGCGGCGTGCAGGGAGGGACTAGCCCAGCGAAGAAGTGGGAGGATCCGATCCAAGTTAAAGACATTAGTTAGATGACTTCGAAGAGAATGCCCTGAATGACTTTAAGGATGCCACGACTACTGTCGCAAACAATTCGTGAGGTGGCGAGACAGCCTGAGATGCTGGCACTGATTCTGGACACAGTAAGCCTAAAGTGAAAGTGGGATGATCCCCCAAAATATTACCATACCCAGTGTTTCCCAACCCGGGATGATTTTGCCCCTCAGGGGATATTTGGTAATGTTTCCAGTTGTTCCACTGCCACAACTGGGAGGAGTGAGTTACCCCTGGTATCCATCCATCCGGCTGCTGAACAACTTACAACGCACCGGAGAGCCCGAACAATAAAGAACTCTCTGGCTCAGAATTTCAGTAGTGCCAAAGTTGAGAAACCCTGCCATAGGATGATGAAAATGACAGAAGAGAAAACAAACAAGTAGTCAGGGCGGGAATACGCGTTCAAGAAGGAGCATGAAAATGATACTTTATTCCAAGAGTGCAATTCTCCGAGGAAGGAATCATTTGGAGAGAGAAGTTTAAAGGCCCGGGGTGACAGAATTCTGAGGACTGACAAAATGGCATAAATATTTACAAGGCTTAAAAATAAAGGGCATATGTGATAGTTCAATTAAAAGTTACTGAAAGTCTTCAGGTTTGCCCTGAACCTGGTATCACTTAATGAGGTATAAAAATACCATAGTTCCTAAAACTAATGCAAACGGGTTTTATCAGCAGCGACTAACATCGGATTATTTGCCACGTTACCAATACTTACCTTCAGTAACTGTCCCAGCGCCACACGATTCTGTGAGTCCGTAACCCTGACCCACTGGGCAGCAGAAGCAGACATTCATGAATCGGTGTGTCTGGGGTGACAGTGGCGCTCCGCCAGACAGCATCATGCGGACATTCCCTCCCAGCAAAGCCTTCACCTTCTTAAACAGTAACCTTGAAAAAATGAAAAAGGTGGGGGGATCATTTTAATGCATGCATATGTTATTCTTGGTGACATCCTAATTTATAAGCTCTGAGCAAGATCGCTCAACTCTGGCTGGACACCGAAGTTTGAGAACCATGGTGGTAATTAATGAGAGGTTAACAAAGTGACGACTAATAACGCTTTGAAGAAAATGCCAGAAAATGCCAAATGGTAGCGACACTTGTGCTGAGCCCAGCGTAACATCCAGAGAGGTCGAATCATTATGTGATATGCCTGAAACTAAGGGAACGTTATGTGTCAACTGTACTTTAATTTTTAAAAATGCCAGAAAAACTCTTAAAAGTGCAAAAAAGAAAAAAAAAGTGCAAAAAAGAGTGCAGTGTTGGGAAATGGCTTTGACATACAGTAAATGAAGGAAAATTATGTCATCAAAGGAAATAAATTACAGCTCTCTTTAGAACATTTAGTTATCAACTTCTCTCTCTCTTAATGAAAAATGTTTTCCCATCCCCATTCCCCCAGCACCGCACTTTAAATAGCTGTTATATTCACATACTCACTATACTGTTCTATGAAAACAATAAATTGGAAACCTTTATGCAGAATAAAATCTTGAGTATCAGTTTTAGTTAGACATGACCTTTTTTAAACTCAAATGTCTTGATTCGAAAGTCTAGTTTTTCTTCACAAGACCAAATTTTATAATTGAATCTTAACTATTTACGTGATTATTAAAATTTGTTAAATTGCCACGATCGGAGCTTGGGGTCCTCTGTGTTGGCTGTGTAAGCAAGGAGGGTTAGAAGTGAGTAAAAGAGAAATGCAACCTTATGATGATGGTGGTGATGCTCAAACTAACTTAACTTGCCAGTTACTTACTCAGCTTCCAGATGGAAACACACAAGATCTAAAGGCTCACACTATAGAGTCTATGAAATGTACTTACAGATTGCAAAGTGGTGCATCGTATCCCTTTTTGATCTGCTCCAATTTGTAATCATACCCTATCTTGAACAGTGTTTTCTGAATATAATTCATCTCTTGGACTTTGCTCATAACGTTCTTATAAATTCTATCCATGATTTCCTAAAAGGTAAGCACAATAACCAATAATCTGAAAAGAATTACACCAACATTGAGATGGTCTTTAGTTGAAGATATCTTGTTTATAACATCTTAGGTAAAAGTCTTCAGTATAATGGATATGTTTATTACATAATTAATTTTATTGAATTTACTTGTTCATGATTTCAGAAAGACTAGGGGTTTTTCAGTTCTATACACTAAGTTTATCTAAATTTTTTTTTTAAATGTTAACTAGAGTGTAAATAATTCATTCACCTCCCACATAAAAAACCTTTTTTAATTCTTTTCTTTCACATATATTCACTTGTTTTCAAATAGCACCAGAACACCTAAGTATGTTGAATCTAATCCTGATGTTTTTCTCACTACTACCTTGTGACTTTTAGAGCATGGCTGAGAGATTTATAGAGCTTCTTAAAAGAGTTTACTTACACAGTTTTCTGAAGTTTTGTGTGTCCCTATAATTTAGGTATTTTGATTCCCTTTCAATAGAAGCTAAGACAACAAAAAAGAATACGATTCTTGCTCATAGCTCCTTGGAAAATTAAAAGTCGGACTAGGTTTGGGATATAGTGATTTCCAAGATAATATATAAACAAAACAAAACAAAAGAGACAAGCAAAAAGGCCCAGACTATCACTAAATGTTTTCTTGAGATGACTTAGCACAAATAAGAATTGTTGCACAAAGTACATCTATTTATAAATACCTGGTTTTAAATATTTGAAGTAGCAATCAGTATAAATTCAGTTGTGCTACAATGAATGACTTTAGGAATGGCTCTTTCGATAACAGAATAGAGCCATTCAAAGAGGAAGACAACAAAACCATCTCTTGCATTCTGCTGCATGAAATAAGGCAGATGGAAAAAGACAAATACTGTATGATCTCACTTATATATGGAATCTAAAAGAGCCAAACTCAGCAACAGAGAGTAGACTGGTGGCTGCCAGAAGCTAGGGGGTGGGAGGAAATGGGGAGATGTTGGTCCAAGGGGTTACAAAATTACAGGCAGAAGATGAGTTACGTCCTGGGGATGTAATGTATGGCACAGCATGGTGACTATAGCGAACGAGAACATATTGTATTTTCGAAAGTTGCTAGAAGAGTAGGTCTTCCATGTTCTCATCGCTCACAGACACATACACACACATACACATACGCGGTAACTCTGTGAGGTGATGGGTGTGTTAGGTAATCATTTCACAATATATGCATATATCAAATCATCACGCTGTACACCCTGAGCTGACACAATGCTACGTCAGTTGTATCTCAATAAAGCTAGCGGGGGTGCAGAGAGGCTACCTCAGCATTCGAGCATGGCGCAGCATCGTTCTGTCCATTTCCACAGATGGAAGCATTATTACAGAACTGAAATATTTGTCTAGATCTGTGATTGCGAAATTCCAAAACGTCCCTAAAAGGACTTAAATATCCCATAACTATCCCTCTTAAAAAAGTGAATGGGATGTTGGGTGGAAAAAAAAGCAGATGGGAGTGAGACAGATGTGTGAGAACTACTGCCCTGCCCGCTCCTTCCAGTAGATACGAGTCATCAGCACAGAAAGGCCTCAGGGAGGAAGGAACACAAACAGTACAGTTGCAACAAGTTGGCAGGATTTATTGTGAGTCCATTAAGTCACCCTTCAGTTCAACCTAATAATTACATGATGTTCAACTGAGTCACTGCTTACAAGAAGCAGCGATTTATTCTAAATTCTCTCTGTGAATATATGATACTAAATGGATCTTTTGTTCTGACCCAGGAAAGAAATTAACTCAGATAATAGAATCTATCAGTTCTCAGCAAAAAAGATTTTTTTTAAGGCCTATTTATAGAGGAGTAGGAAGAGCTAAGGGAACCAACAAAGTTGGGTGAAGCATCAATGGGCCAGCAACATGGGGATTGTTTACTATCCCTAGGCCTGAAGAAGTAAGTGGAGAGAAGTATTATTGGAACTACAGCCATGGGCAAGACCTGGTTATGGCCAGTGGGAAAGAAGAGACTGTCCAGTGGGCACCTGACCACTTCCCCAAATCAACAGCCCAGCAGGGAAGGAGCAAAGTATGCAGAACACCCCCGCCCCTCCCCCCTCCTTCCTGCCCCATGATCTCTCCTGAGTGCCAATAATTGGCTGAACCCAACCACAAATCAGAAGGCAAGCAAGCCCTGGTAATTCATCCACAGAAGGTACCCTTCCAAGACACAAAGTAAAGAAGAATGGACGATGGGCAATTGGAAGATACACGGCATATCACCTAACTCCTGATTATCTTCAGACCTAAATTCAGACATAACTATTCATTCAGACATAAATATAACATTCCTATAGTCCTGGCCCTTTTCTTTCCCTTTGTTCTCTGATATGGTTTACTAAGGATTCCTGTACTCTGGGTAATAAAGCCGAAATACTGTTTCCCAAAACGAAACAATCCTAAGTAGATAAGCATAGTAGTTAAGTCGATTCTGGGATCACAGTAGTTAAAACAACTCAGTTCACATTTAACTTTAGCACCTGTGGGCTGTGTGACCTCAGGCAAGTTTTTTTCCTTTAAAAAAACTGGAGAAACAGGACTCACTTAGCAGAGTCTTAGGGAGGATTAAGTGAGATAATCCATCTAAAGCACTTAGCACAGTGCCTGGAACACAGTAATACCGTGCTACCTATCAGTAGCGTCACTTTCTTATTAGGCTTTAATGAGAAGCTTCTTTCAGTTGGTAAACATGCTGAATCCTACAGCACCTCTAAATAAAAAGGCAAAAAAAATAAAAATAATAAAAAGCCACTGTAACCTATCCTAATTTTTTGGTTATTTGGTAATTTTGTAATTAGAAGCTAAAACAAAAAACAAAGTAACTTCCATCTGCAATTCTTATCAAACTTAGGCCAAACTCTTCATGATCTACGAACTCTTCATGATCTAATCTCTGACCTTTCGTGTGCAAAAAGATTTCTGAGAAAGATACTGGGATAAATCTTAAAATCTGATAATACAAGCAAGTCATGATACACAGTCCCACGGGAGTTTCCAAGCCTAAAAGTGCTACAATATATTTGACTATGCAAATTGGAAACATTGTGTTAAATATTTCAGAATTCATTATTAAAAGGCCAAAAAATGGGGCACCTGGGTGGCTCAGTCGGGTAAGCATCTGCCTTTGGCTCAGGTCATGATCCCAGGGTCCTAGGATCGTACCCCATATTGAGCTCCCTGTTCAGTGGGGAGTCTGCTTCTCCCTCTCCCTCTGCTCCTCCCCTCCCCCACCCTCTCCGCTTGTGCTCTCTCTCCTCTCAAATAAAATCTTTTTAAAAAAAAAAAAAAAGGCCAAAAAACTGTAATGTCTTCTTTTTCGTAAAAGGCAATATTTCACATAAGGATTTTAAATATCTACAAGAGTTTCTCTTTGGAAGTTCTCTCCAGCGCCAGTTTTCCTGGTCACTATAAGGGTCGGGAGGTTGGGATTCAAGACTCAGTTCCATAACCTTGGATATGCTGCTTCAGTTCTCTGGGATGGCCTAAGTTCCCTCCGTTTTTTTTTTAATTTGTGATGAAACAAAAATGATCTGTAGGAAAACCTTCTACCTTTGAAACATCACTGATTCTCATACGAGGTGATCCGAACTCAGGTCATTTTTAGTCCCTAATTTTCAAGTATCAGCAACACTAGCAGGCACACATTTCAGAAGCTTGCCATCTCATCCCTCCCAATACTTATTGAAGCTTTTAATGAACACATCTGCCATAATTTCAACATAGTAAAATTTAAATTTAAAACCGTACACAAATCCCTAGAGGAATTACCTTTTAAAAAGTCCAAGTGCGAGCAATAAAGGCCATTTACATTCTGTACTCACCGGAACAGCTGCCATGAGTGTAGGCTTCAGTACAGTGCAATCTCCTTTGCTTCCTTTTTTAATTTTGCTGGACTATAGCAAAGACAAAGTAAATAGGATCAGGAAAACCAATCTTCGCAAAAAATGCTGTAATTCGAATATCAACGATGACAGTGACAGAAATTTACACACGGAATTTGATCTTCTACTGCTCTGGGAGTTATCGGTTAGAATGATCATAACCTACAAAAGTCTAAAGCATAAGCGCTTTATTGCTTTGGTCCATAAATTATTTCTTCTAGCACATTTCTGCCTTCTTTAGAGCAGAAATGCTGATTCAGAATGAAGAAGAATGGGATATTTTGGTAAATTGAGCATTCTTATTTATGACATATCGACCATAGCATGAACCATCCATTGCAGGGGGCGGGGGGAGGAAAAAGAGAAGCCCTCCATTGAGGATACTTTTAACTTTCTTTGATGAGCCAAATGGTAAAGCCACCTCTCAAAGTCATTGCTGTCAATTAACATCGTACCAAAATACTCATTTGATAACATTTTGGTTGACAGGATACTGAAGACACTGCCAGTGCCCATGGGAGATTTGCATATACATATGTCAATGTGTATGTACTACTTCTTCCTTTTGCTTTCCTTTCTTTCACTTCTTATACACATAAATACTGTTTGGGATTTCAAGTGTCAGATCAGCGGGTAGAAACAATGATAAAGGAGCCCACTGAAAAGGGAGATGAAAATAGGAATCTGCTGGGGCACCTGGGTGCCTCCGTCGGTTAAGCGTCTGACTCTTCGTTTCAGCTCAGGTCATGATCTCAGGGTTGTGAAGTCGAGCCCTACATCAGGCTCACGTGCTGGGCGTGGAACCTGCTTAAGATTCTCTCTCTTGTGTTACCCCTCTGCTTCCCCCTCTCTCTAAAAAAAATAAATAAATAAAATCTAAAAATAAAAAGTGAAAGTAAGAGTCTGCTGTAGTGCAGTTCGTTAGTCTGTAAGTTTAGACATAGGCTGTGTTAGTCGTGCTGACACAGGCAGGAAGAAAAGCAGCTCTTAAGAAAGAGCGTGCTCTGCCAGGTGGCACCAGCCCCGTCATACAGAAGGTTCTGCTAGTAGAACTCAATTGCTTTTATCCTACTTTTCTTTAAGATGGATAAAGGAAATAAAATAAATACTTGTTTTATGTACATGCAAGTGTGCACATTTGCAAGTGGACACCCAGCCCCACACAGGCATAACCACACATGGGGCACTGCTCTGTGGAGAGAAAGATGGGCTCTTAGGTCCTTCGAGAGAAAGCTGCCCTCCGTATGGTGCTGACCACTTGCCCTTCTAGAGAGCCGTTCCACAGTAGCCGTAGCCACAGGAGCCCTGCCTCACTTTATTACTCTCAGTAATGGTGTCAGTTCTCTTGTCTTATTGCGACTGCAGCAACCCTAGTTAGGACAACATCACAGTAATCCTCCGGCTTCACACGTGGTGCCTCTAATCTCCCCGCTTTTTCTGATTCCCGACGTGAGGGAGATTCCTGGGTGTTAGATGCCTTTAGGTAAGACTGAGACTCTTTCTTATAAAGTTCATTCAAAAGGTAGGTGGGGCATGCACTCCATCTGCCCCCTTCCCTACACAGAGGCGACTGTTTTCAGAAAGGCAGTGAAAACAAGGGCTGCTAGTCCCTGGCTTCCCAACTTCCTTGGGGGATGGGGGTGGGGAATCACACTCAAAGCCTACTGAAATGTTTTCCACATTTTGAAAACATTTCTAAACATAAAAAAAAACCCCACTACAGTGCACGGAAACATAATCATCCAGATCTTCCTTCCCTCCTTCCTTCCTCCCTCCTTCCCTCCCTCTCTCCCTCTCTCTCTTTTACTATTACAAAGCTTTTTTAAAAATCTGTTTTACAGTTCAAGCTCGTCTTACTCGCAGGTTTATTTTAACTTGACTAGATCAGGTGCCATTTATTAGCAGGTACTGGATGTGTAATTTCAAGTGGGCTTAAAGTACGAGTGCACTCTACCCACTGTTGGCCTTGCTACTGTGAACACCGGGGAGATGGGAGAACCTGGACCCGGGGCACAAAGCTGAGGCCTGCCTTTGGAGAGGCAACAGAACTTGCCACGATGATGGAAATGTTTGGTACCTGTGCTGTCCAACGGGGTAGCTCGCCACTAGTGACACGCAGCTACGGAGACCTTGAAATGTGGCTACAGCAACTGAGAAACGAGATTTTTCTCATCTAATTATCCCTACTTCAGTATGTGGCTAGGGACTACTGCAGTCGACGGCACAGTGCTAGAGAAAACGCTGAGTAAAACCGGGCCCCAATCCCACCACCACATCTCCGCCCCAAAACCCACCACCATTGATGGATAATGCGTCCAGAAGGCCCAGAGCCTTTATATTCTCTATCCTAGCTATCCAGAATCAAAATCTAATAAAGACAAGATGAACTGTTAGTTTCAAAATCGTTTAAAAAGATGCAGATGAAGCAATGCTAACGAATCCACGAGATTCTTTTCTACAGCTACATATTTGTTCATGGGAGCTATTTTTGAAGTCAAGGAGAAAGTTTTCACAGAATTAAAATATCTCAAGTTTCCAAAACATGTTGTCAGCCAAACAGTGCAACTTAATCTGATCACGCCAATATAGTGAAAAGCTTGTCACCTGGTCAGAGAGTGTAAGTGGAGAAGAATATCCAATCCTACAGCCATAGGTAAAGCAAGAAATCTCTGCGGTCAATTCCAGTACGTGAGCCAGAGGCAAGTAGCCAATGTATGTGTCCTTTGGTCTAAAACAAAATGAGAGAAACATTTTAGCCATTTTTTTTTTAAGATTTTACTTATTTATTTATTTGACAGAGAGAGAGAGAGATCCCAAGTAGGCAGAGAGGCAGACAGAGAGCCGAGAGCCCGATGTGGGGCTCGATCCCAGGACCCTGAGATCATGATCTGAGCCAAAGGCAGAGGCTTTAACCCACTGAGCCACCCAGGTGCCCCCATTTTAGCCATTCTTAAAAAGGTGTGGTAATTAGGAACATCAAGAGCCTTGTCATTTTAATATAGAGTGAGTTCAGGGAAGGCCAAACATGAGATCTGACTTCTAAGGAGAAAGTGGAATAATTCTCTCTTACCCCAGTCCAGGAATTCGCTCACACTGGCCTGTCATGCCAGCGATCAGGTTGCTATGGTGCATCATCACTCCCTTGGGGCGGCCCGTAGAGCCACTGGTATACATGACAATGGCCATGTCCGAAGGGGTCGGTCTATTTGGAGGGAGGCTCACTAAACGAAAGAAAAAGCACCACATTTTCTTCAGTTTAAAAGTCAAACTGCTGAACAAGGATGAAGATTTTTAGATTTTTGCATCGTGATAAACTATGTAAAACAAATACTTTCTACTGATACTCAACAGAAAAATGGCGATCAAATTCTGGTGACCTGCAGTGAAAATTTCAAACTCAATTTGGCCCATTTTCCAGATGCTCGGCCTAATCCTAGTCTACACCTGCCTTTCAGCAGTGTTGTGGAAAGCTATCCAAGACTTTGGAGAATCAGGAGGATAAAGTATTATGCACAAGCTCCTCAGGCCTCCATCTTCCCATCTTTAAAATGAGACAGTTGGACCTGATTGTGGTTCTTAACCACTGGTGGGCATGAGAATCACAAAATACCATCTCTATCTCTGGTCCCTAGCTTGGAACACTCTGTGTCTGGGATAGAGCAAAGGCTCCACAGGTGACACTCATACACACCCCTAATTGGAAACCACTGGACTTGATCTTTTTTTCTAACTTTTTCTAAAAATAATTTTATTTTACGATAACTGAACCATGGACACTGAATTAGATAACCATTATACATTTAACAGGCTATTTTAAGATTAGATTCCAAGCAGCAAGTAAAATCCAAAGACACCAAACCAAAATTACCTTTTCCACTGTTTTTATCGTTGCTTCTTGAAATCTGTATAGGAAATCATTTTTTCAAAGTACTGAATGTGCAGTTAGATAAAAATAATGGTGTAAGAGGTCCTTTCTCTCTGACTCACTCACTCACTCACTCCTGTAGTCAGAACACTTGTCACGTGTCTGGCTTCGGGACTCTTTTGGGCCTTCCAGATTTAGTGCTTCTTGCCTTATCTGGATTGGACCATACTTTCACTCTGTGTAATCGAAATTAGACAGGAATTTCCAGATACCAAGAGATAGAGAGAGAGAGACCACGTGGAGGGATTTATAACCACTCCATTCCCTATCAAAGGTAATATCTAGATAGTATCTAAACTTCACTTCTTCTAGCCCGCTGTGAAAAGGCAGGGGTGTTTAATCATCTTCAAGGTCCTGAGCTCCAGTGCTATCTTTGCTTACTGAATGACTGCGAGAAGAGAATAGAGAGGTCTTCCCGACAGATTAGATTCAGCCATCTTGAGCAGGGGGTCAGCAGACTCTTTTTGCAAAGGACCAGACAGTAAATATTTTAGGCTTTGAGGGCCATACAGTCTCTGCCAAAACTATCCAGCCATAGACGCTTGTTAAACAATTGTGATGGTGTTCCGGTCCCAAGTTTATTTACAGAAACAGAGAGCAGGCTGTAATTTACCAACCTCTGCGCTACAGTCGTGCTTCTCAAGCTATGTGTGGTGAGGACCTTTCCTCCCCCCTAATAATTTATGGAAGAATGCTTTCAGAAAATACAATAAAAATGCATTCTTGGAAAAATGAAATAAAAAAAGACATAACACACGAGCTGAAAAAGTTTAGATTACATAGACGAAAAATTACATTTCAATAACTACAATTAAAACAGTCATACACAGGGAAAGCGAATTAGAAAAACTGTAAATATTGTCACTCGAAAGTATCTTCGAGCCTACCAATAAAGAGAATTGCTATTACCGACATTACTTTTTTGTCATTCCACAATACTAACAGTTGAGTGGAATTGAAACTCCCCCTTTATTAAGTGCCTAGATGCACACTCCAAGCAAATGCTATATATATCAATATTTTAAAACTTTAACATAACAATTTGTTTCTTGCTGTTAATTTACCTACTCTGGACTGACAAGTGTTACGTAGAAGATATAACGTTTATCTAAACTGTTTCTGTGTTGTTGTTGTTTTTCAATAGCTGTACTGAGGTATAATTGATATACAAAGAACTGCACATATTTAATATATACAATTTGGTGATCTGAACATATGCAAACACCTGTGATACCATCGCTATGATCAGGATAACAGACTTCTCTCCATCACCTGTCTTGGTTTCCTTGTGTTCTGTTGCTGCTGCTGTTGTTGCCTTGATCTGTCACGCGACTTCAACTCTACAGTTCTAACATGCTAATTTTAAACAGCATGCTGAGGCCTCCACTTTCAAGATGGGGTTTTGTGGCAACCTAGTAACTTCCTTTCCATTCCGGAATACACCAAAATGGCCAAGAATCCACAGATACATTATCAGAATTAAACAGACGTTCCATAAGGTGAGTGGATTTTTAAAAATCAGTTTATATCCTTTATGGTACTATAATGGCGCCGCTAGGATGGGGAGACTGCGGCGGTGGTACTAGAATGGTGATGTAATGATTATACATGTGTCCAAGCCCGCAGAACGTCCAACACCAAGAGTCAACCATAATGTAAACTATGGGCTTTGGGTGATAACGATGTGTCAGAGTAGATCCATCTATTGCAACAAACGTACCACTCTGGTGGGGGATGTTGGTAAACAGAGGAGCCTACGCATTGTAGGGGCAGGGAGTGTATGGGAAATCTCTGGACTTTCTGCCCGATTTTGTATGAACCTAAAACTGCTCTACAATTCTATTTTTACATACCGGTTAAAATTAAAAATTTAAGCAGTGTGATTTATCACTGAAATAACCAAAGATAAAGTTATGCTTCAATTGGGTCATGCTAATGCTCCTTAAAAATATCTACTGTCGGGGCGCCTGACTGGCTCAGTTGGAAGAGTATGTGACTCTTAATCTCAGGGTTGTGAGTTCGAGTCCCATGTTGGGTGTAGAGGAGACTTAAATAAATACGACTTAAAAAAAAGGATATCTGCTGTCAATTTATAGAATCAAGCAAATAAGAACTGCATCCTTTCTCTGATGACTAAGGGAAGCAGCAGCAGTAGACACGTTAAGCTCTCCTCAGTCTAAGGACACGATGTGACACTTCACTTCTTATTATCGTTACGACTATCAACTAAGGTAAAAAAATATACATG
Source organism: Potos flavus (assembly GCA_028534135.1). Classification (NCBI taxonomy): domain Eukaryota; kingdom Metazoa; phylum Chordata; class Mammalia; order Carnivora; family Procyonidae; genus Potos; species Potos flavus. The sequence goes on along the minus strand of CM052901.1, from coordinate 33,406,560 downwards.
TGTCTCATTACTGTAGAGATAAGTGGAACTAAGTGGGATATGTGGTCTATCAAGTTATCGCTTACACAAAATTATGAGGACTAATACCCCCACACTTTAGTACCAAAGTCCTTTGGTGAATCAACAGAATTGGCAACAGATCCCTAGCGCTAAGGACCTCCCAGGTGACCTCAATCTTGCAGTGTCAGTCTGGTGTTGAGAGACAATTCTCCATGGGTCTTCTTTCTGCCTGTCTTATGAACAGAGGCAGTGACTGGATTCTAGACCATCTTTTCAAGGATGTTTGTGCAATAAACAACCTTGGAAGACAGAGATAGCATCTACCTCCAGAGCAAAAGAGTAGATGGGCTTCCTGTCCAGTACAGTAAAAATCCTCTCTCTCTCTCTCTCTCTCTCTCCAGAGCACTCATACTACCCTCTATAAAAGCCTTGGGCTCCCTAATATCACGGTTGCTCTCCTGTAACACGACTCACTGCAGGCGCAGGCAGCATCCCAACCCTCTTTGCACTGCCCTGTGGAAACTGGAGCACGGGGAAGCAATATGAATGCTGACCATCTCTACTGCTTTTGCTGAGAATAAAAAACTGTCCTTCATCTCTGACCCAGGAGTCTCGGACCTCCAGGAAGCTGTGGCTGGCTCACTCGTTTGCTTGCAAGTGGAGTGAAATCTCAGCCTCTGTGCCATTCTCCACACTGCACACACTGCCATTCTCTCATTGCAAATGTGTTTTGTCCCTAATGGTCAAATACTCAGAAGCTAAACAGGGGCTCAACCAACGTTTTCTCCTACCAAAATGAGTCCTTTTCTCATCAAAGTAGACTTTTGTGATCTTCACATTAAACATGAAGAAAGAAACTACTTAAATGGAGTCTTTAATTTCCTCAACCCTCTGTCCTGATGACCAGCTGACATTCTGCCATAAGGCACATCTGCTGGTTTCAAATGAAAGACCAAATACCACCTCAGTGGTAGAATAAATCCGACCATGAGCTTGGCCAACAGCTCATTGCATCCTCTGAGACATCATTAAAATCACCAGCATTAAGCATTTTTAAAAAAAAGTTACTGAATGGAAGGCCTGAGATCTTTTCTTTACGTGAGGTCCAGGTTGGAAAGTTACAGTGGGTTACTTGAAAAAAGAAGTTCAGACTGCCCTAAATCTGAACCACTGAATACATTAACTATTTGGTAGATTTTAAAACATTGGTTACCTTTGAGGACAAAAGGAGAGAAAACTTTAATCATATATGGTCTTGATAGTTTAAACATTTAAAAAAAATTTTTTTTAATCCAAGAAGTTTATGGTTTTCACTTGCATTACTTCTTTTCCTAACCTACCAAAATAAACCTTGAATAGATGAATAAATTTTGTTTTCACTGCTTTACTTACCGTTTTCTGGCTTGGATCCCAATTCTTCTACTGATTGCATGCTGTGAATCTCAAATCCTTCAGGGTATTCTGCTTTATTGATAGTCTTATTGTCCACATAAATGATGTGCTTAACACAGCTGATATCTGACAATGCACTCTGTTGAGCAGAAAAAAGATCCAGCTGTTATATGTGGGCCTGTAATATACTCAATTATTGGACATTTTCCTGTCAGAGAACACTACCATGAAGTCAAAGAAAAATTCTTATTTACCTTAAGTTTACTTTCCAGAAGTTCAACACTAGTAATCAGGTACGTAGCCTCAGATTCATTTAACCCATGAACTACAGCTTCTTTGCCAAGTGTGGCATATAAAGTCACAACTACATAATAAGAAATAAACACATATGTTAAATGATAAACATTTATGAGATAATATTATTTAAGTCAGCCTTTTGTGATGGGTACACTCATGGATGCAAAGGCATTTTATAATGTCGTTTGATTTCATAGTCTCTGCTATTACCTTTAAACGTTGCCTGAAACTTCCTGGGAACCCCAATTTTTCCTTACAGAGTCTCAGGATTCTAACACCCTAAACCTGAGGAAACCCAGGAATACTGGAAATGCACAACTGTTCAAAAATTAGTCAATCAAGATTCTCAAGGCCAATAAGTTTCTGGCTGAACTCTAAATTTAGGTCAGAGCTAGCCCACCTAGAACTACCCTGTGCTATGCTCTTTTGTTGGTCATAGCACCAAAGAACGAGTAAGTCCTTGAGAATCTTCAGATTGAGGATCTCAAGATGGAATCATGTCCTCACTCCTTCTAGGGAGTTTTTTTTAGTGGGCCCAATGTCCAAGCTCAATATTAGTGACCTCCAAGCCTTAACTGGGTGGGCCAAGGAAATCTACTCTTTAGGGGCTACCAGACAAAGGAAACATAAACTGAAACCAAGATGAGTTAGAATCAAAGGGCATCTGCTAAACTTCAATCAGACTGGAAATTCAGCTCTAGGCTGGTAACCGAAATAGCAACACCATTAGGAAGAGCGACTTTTCACAAGCTATTGATTGTTGAAGCTGGGTGATGGGTACATAGGGGATCATCTCATATTCATTTTGTTTGTTTGAGATACAAACTCTTGATTACTACACTGCACTTGTAGTGTTCTTCATTCAGTAAGCAATTGAGTGCCTAGCATGTGGTCAGCACTATTCTGGACTTTGAATTTTTAAAAACAATTTCATGCACAACAGCAAAAAACAAATGCTTATGAATCAGGAATACACCCTGTACTTTACTTTCTGGCCAATGTATCTAATGTCAGTTCAAGTTGTTACGTGCTCATTTCACATGTAAAATGGAATCGGTCAAAGAAGAGGCCTCGAAGTGAAGCAATGAACTAGAATGATCCTAAGCAATGATTTTTTTATTGTTGTTTTAATCATTATCTTGTATGTCATGCCCTAAAAAACACCCCCAAACCCCAAATCTTTCATGTAAAATTCACTTCCAACTGAAAAGTAAAACTCTAAATTCTATCCATTAAGCTGCCAATTCCCATACTGGCTCTTAGAAATAACTCTCTTTAACAGGAATTATCAGAGATCTTTTAACTACAGTATGTACTGTTTTACAGATAGAACTTATGCAGAAAAATTGCTAAAGAACACCTACCATAAAAACAACAGCATCACAGGACAATTTCACATGTTACTAAAACCCCTTCTCTCCCCCTCCAAAAACACAAGGCACTTACGAGGGAAGTTGTACTTAAAGCAGGTCTGGGCCGCAATCATCCATTCGGCCCTGGTCTCGCAGAAAATGGCAATAGTGTTCTTTGGTTTCAGTCCCAGGGCAGTGAGTCCACTACCAAAATTACTCACTCTGCGGTTCACTTCGAGATAGCTCATCCATTTATAGTTCCCAAGAATTAACTGTTAAAGGGAGACATTCTCTAATATGAGTATATTTATTCAAACAAACAGTTAAAATACTATTCAAAGTATGGAACTCTAAAACTGCCTTTAAGTGAATATACAGAAGCTGTGAGGACCCTCTGAGAATTGGTTACACAGTGTATTTAAGTGGAATGGCAGCATATTCAAAATGCATTTGATCTATGATCAAGTGATGCATACCTTCCCCTTAAAAAAAATTAAAAAGTACAAGAATGCTGTACCTTCTTAAAAACCTTTCCATTTGGCTGCATTTCGTTTTCTTCGCTTAGGATTTCTCTGGTCCCAAGGCTGTCCTTCTTCCCAAACTTGGACACGGCGTGATCAAATAACTTATCGAGAGTGTCAGCTCCGGGGATGTCTATGACAGCTAGCGAGTCGAAGTGCGTGACAGAGCGATATGGACTTCCGGGTTTGTCTGAAGTGGGCTTAGCTTTTATTCTCTTTGCCATAGCGTTTTTCTTCTTGGCGTTGGTAAGAAAATACCATGGAATAAATATAAGGGCACTGTATATTGTTATTAACAAGTGGACAGGCAGCAAAACAATGGTGAGCACGTTTAGCCTAAGTTTCATAGTGGCAAGGCTTCTACAGTGGTGTTTATGTCTTGTTATTCTTTGGCTGCAGAAAGCCTTATTTTGCTGAAGAAGGCAATAATGGAAGCAGCAGTAAGAGTAGCAGTATAGCCAAGGCAGTTCAATTTTAATGCTACAGATAGAAGTTAGTAATCTTTGGAAGCCGACAATAAAGTACACCTGTAGGTGAAGACAATGAACCAGGCAGAGAGCAGGAAAAAGAAAAAAAAACAAAACAAGAGTATTAGCAAGTTGACAGCAACACTGATTTAAATACTCAGGTCTTCAGTAGTTTATATAATTGATCGGATACAGAAAGTTGAAATAACTGGTCTGAAAGACTGGCATTTTCCATTGTTAAGCATTGCCGTAAACTTCTGAATTTAATTCTGTCTAGGTGTTGAGGTATATTCTCCTCTGAACATCACTCTGCAAGTCAGTTGAGTGACGCTACTTTACTGCTTACACGAACGTACGGATGGGATACTGAAGTCTGGTCGAATTTGGGGAATGCCGATAGTGAGCCTTCTCTTAAATATGGAGATGTAAAATGGGTAGTTTTAAACAGGATTAGGTTTTATATCCAAAATGGGAGAAATGCTCCAGTGCAGGTTTATTTCTCAATGACCAACCCGGAAATACTATTTCTGAGGTAAGGCCGTGCACGATCTCCTATCCCCAACACAGTTGAGCAATACGATTGTAAAGTCATTTCCTAAGTGTTCTTTTGTGCTCAAAATTGCACCCGGTGCCTGGGAATAGTAGTAGCAGGTCCGAACTAGTATCAGTCAGGTTCTGGCCCATTACCAGCTGACACTTACGACAAAGTCAGCACACAGGTCAGATCCAGTGGCTTTCAAGCTCTTTTTCGGGGGGGGGGGGCAGCTAAACAGCTTCTTCAAATAAAACTCATGCAGACTTTCCGCATATGCAACTAAAGTGGAACTGCTCTGGCTGAATCTGCGGTGGGGGGGGCTAGGGGTGTCCAGAGCAGCCCCCCCGCCCCGGACTTCCCAGAACCGCACTCCCAAAGCGACCGCCACTGAAGCCTTGTGGAAAGAGCTAAGTGCTATGGTGTGCGGTACAAGCAATAAATGCAAGAAGGCGTCCAGGGGGAGTGTGAAATGGCCACCAGTAAGTAAGGGAGGCTCTGTGGACATGAGACTTAAACTGGACCCGGAAAAGGAGGAAAAGAATGGAGAGCATTCCGGGCAGGGAAGCCACATGAGACACACGGAGATAGGGGTGAAAGGGCCTTAGGGGAGTAGGGAGTGCCAATAATAAGGACACTAGCCTGACTAGGGCACAGAGTGAGTGCATGTTGTCTAAAGAGGCTATGGGTAGTACAGGGTCTGACAGATCAGACAAAGTCATTTTGATTTGATTAGGTACAAAATCGGGGGCCGTGACAGGTCAGGAAAATATCGCCAGTTGGAAAGGAACTGCAGCAACAGCCTCGGGGAAAGTACTAACTCACAGGGAGCTGCCTGCCTTCAGCTGAGAAAACTATTTTGGAGAGTGGCGGCATATTTCAACTATAAAAATTAATAGTTCACTTTGAGGAGACAAATTGAAACCCATCCTTTGGCAACTCTAGTGGAAACAGAGAGACTATCAAACCCAGGACAGCTGTGTGTTTTTACACCAATTACCATAAAAAGGTAGCTTAATCCTGCCTCAGTTTTTGTTCCTGTCCTTCAACTGAGTGGGGTAAAGTGAGCAAGAAACTACAAGTGGAAAGACCTCGGTTTCGGTCCCCATCTTGGTCACTAACTGGCTGGGTTAGCTTGAGTCAGACAACCGATCTGAGCTTAAGATCTGAGTAGATCAGTAGCCCTTAACTTCTCAGAGGCGATGGACCCCTTTTAGAATCCAATGAGAACTATAAACCCAAGCTATACAAAATGGTATCTATAATTTTAGGGGGTCCGTGGGTTCCTGGAAATCTAGCCACAAACCCCTAAGGGTGACACCAACCCCGAAGTAAGAACTGCTGGCCTAGATGATTTCCTGGGGTCCTTCCAACTTTAAATTTAAATTTTGTGAATTACGTTACCTAGAAATTGCTTCCTTGGTCTCTCTGACAAGGCTGGTCATTCATTTCTTCCTATTTCTAACTTCCTACATCACTTGAAATGTCTACCACTCATTTTGATCCTTGATTATATCACCAGTATTACCAAACATCTAAGCACCTAAGTATATAAGCAGAGACCAGTAGTTCTCAACCCTATCAAACCCAGCACCTCTTTCTTAGAGCGAATATCCTTTTATCAATCTTAAAGGAAAGTCACAGATGATAACCTACTTATGTGTATAATTTTAAAAAAATAATTCCTACTGGTAATAGAAGGGAATACCAAAAGGAAATTAACTCAAGACAAAATAACATTTATTTCAATATATAAATTCTCAGAGACAATACCAGAAGATCAAAAAAGAGTCTTGCCTTCGATTGAGAAATTGTCAGACTTGGGGCTGAAGATCTATAAAGAAGACAGCTTTCGAAGGGTTTATAATCTAATTGGATTAACTGTACTATACATTTTTAGTCATTCATGTTATATACGCTTAATCTTTTATACATATTTGCCTTAAGCCTCGGAGAAAGGGAAATGTCTTCTACTTAATCCTCATAATATAGAAACACACACACACATAGAGCAGGCACGCCTAGAAGAACATTCAGGTGAAGAAAGATCAGAGACATCATTTACTCCAGGCATTTTGAAATTCTTTCTGGTGGTGGCAAGGGGGGCATGGGTCATCCCTTTAAATAAAACCTTATGTGAACATGGAAAACACAAATATATGTAGTTAAAGCCAAAAGCAGAGCTGCTTTGGTAGGAGAGGCTTGAGAACCCCTGCCTGGACTTCTTGGAACCCTCAGTTCAGCTGAATGATCCACTGATGTTGGTGAATGAATGAACAGCCAAGTGCACTTGGTCACTGACATCCGGCCCCAAGTCCGGTGCTCTTTCAAGCCCACTGGCCAGCCTCTGCCCAGTTTTGCCTGTCATCTTAAAATCTTTCCTTGCCAAAGGTTTTCTAGGGTTACACTAACATCTAATGATACATTCATTTCAAAAAAAGAAGAGAACACCTACCATGTGTAAGTTTTGAGCACTGGATACAAAGATGAGTAAAGCATGCCCTCAGCCTTTTAAATGCATTTACATATGTGTTCATATGTATGGTAGAGGGCAGGGAGATGAGTTCACAAATATGTAGAATATATCCCATAAGAGGGGTGCCTGTCTGGCTCAGTTGGAAGAGCATGTGACTCTTGGTCTCAGGGTCCTGAGTTCGAGCCCCATGTTGGGTGTAGAGATTACTAAGTTGGGGGGCAAAAAAAGAGATGGTGGAAGTAGGAAGTAGAACCATCTGGAAAGGTTTCACAAAAAAACGCAGCAGTCAAGGTAGGCAGGAAGGATGGTATGTTTTCAAAAGACGAATAAAACAAGTGGAAAATGAGGACGGTCCGAACAGAGAGAACAAATGGATGAGCAAATGGACGGAGGCAGAACAGGGCAAGATGGCTGTGAGAAATAGCATGTAGTGTAGCTGATGCTTTAATGCCTTCCATGTGAAGGGCTGCTCCACTTTGGGGATCGAAGTCAATGGGAAAATTGAATTTTTTTGAAGCCAACTTTAGGAGCATACAGCTCTACTCTAAGAGACACATGTGTATGATGATTCAGCAACTCAAGATTCAACACCGGCCTGTTGTACTAAGGGGAAACGAACTGTTCTCTATAGAAGAGAAAGTCTGATTTCCTGGGTGGTAAATGGGTTAAACTATGGTAGGGGATCGGGGTCTAACCTCACACATGCTGTTAAGTGGGACTCTGAACAAGTTCACCGACCTCTCGCTGAAGAGCTCTGGGCCAGTGGCATCGCACACCGAACAGGACTGGTGTTTGCAGCATCGAGTCCGCGGCACTGTTGGCAGAATCCTGCCCCACAGCCAGTTTACAATCCATGGACACCGATCATCAGTCCCCGGAATACGCTCTCAAACTGTCTCGCCCCGCCCTTTCGCTTTGTTGTACTTTTCGGTGAAACTACAACCTGGCTAAATCCAATTCTCCGCTGAAGTCTGCCCCTGTACCCACGCAGCTGAATTTGGCTGGAGAAAAACTGGACCGTGCTGAATGCCCCCTGCCCCTACATCCACGACGGCTCCCTCCAGCAGGCCCTCAGTGCCACCCAGAAACCACACTGAGCCAGACCGCTCCGTTCACTGGCTTGCTTTCCTGGGTTTATGTCTGCTCCTTGCTCCTCTGGCCATCGATGCCTGCTCCGCCTCCGTCCTCATCCTGGGCTGCTGGGCTGGCTTCCTGCTCCACTGAGACAACGGCAACAATCTGGAGAGAACTTGCACACACTCCCACCACCTTCTCGCACCTGCAGCCCTGTGCTCTTCCCTCTCCCGCGACTCCGCCCTCAGACCAGTGCCGCGCCCGGACAGCGCTGACCCCTGCACAGGGGCTCCAAGGCGGGGCCCTGCCTCTACCTGGAGGTGCCCGCTCTCCTGACTCTTGCCTCTCATGCCCCATCACCGGGCTCTGCTCCACTGAATCGTGCCCATTAGCATCACAACATGGCTATTCTTTCTCTCGCCTTAAAAACCATTGCCTCTCTCAGATGTTCTCTGGCCACAGCCCCATTTCTTCGCATCCCCATTAGGACTTGAGAGTGGCCTGTGCTCTTCCTCTCCCAGGTCTCTCCCCCTAGTTCCTCTTGAGCCTACTACTCAGGCTTTTACCCCCTACCACTCCATAGATTGCTCTGATCGAGGGCCCCGATGACCTCCACGTCTTCACATCCCAAGGTCAGGTAAGGCTCCCTCATCTCTGTTGGCTCATCAGCAGCCTTGGACAAGGCTGACCCCTCTGTTCCTGGGAGTGAAACTTCTTCACTTGGCTTCCAGGAGACCACACTTCCGGTTTTCTTCTGACTTCCCTAGATGTTCCTCCTCAGTCTTCTTCGTTGCTTCTTCCTTATCTCCCTGACCTCTAAATGCCACAGTCCCCGGTCACTGAACCTCCTCTTGGCTTTCTCTACCCTCACTCCCATGGTGACCTCATTCAGTCCCGCAGCTTTCAGATGGTGTACATATATGTATACGCCGAGGTCTCCCAGATTTCTTCCCCTCGCCTGGAGGTCTTCCGTAAACACTGGATTTGTAGATCCAACTTTTTCCTCAACAGATCCCTATCGGTCAAGTACCTCAGACTTAATATGGTCAAAGCGGAGCCACTGATTGTCCTGCCACAAACCTATCCCACCCAGTCTTGCCCGGGTCGGTAATTCCAGGGGATCTGACCAAAAACCTTTGAGATTCCCTCTCTCGCTCCTCTCTCTCTCTCACATTCCACACCGAACTCAGCCACAGCGAATCCCACTGGCTCTACTTACAAAACACATACCAAATTCAAATTCAACTACCTCTCACTGCCTGCACAGCTACCCTCCTGGTTTCAGCCGCTACCATCTCTCACCTAAATAAACGCAGTTGCCAGTCAGACCTCCCTGCTCCCGCCTGAGTAACAAACTCTAAACTCGGCAGCCAGAGTGCTCCAGTTAAAATGTAAGGTAGATTAGGGCTTTCAAAGATTCCCCATACGACCCACTCAGAAGTTAGTCCTCACTCTGCCCTATGAGACTACGGGGACTTCGCCCCCTCTCTCTTAAATGTCTGACTTCATCTCCCATGCTTTCCTCTGGCTCATATTCAACCTGTTCCTTGTGATTTCTGGAACACACCAGGCATGATCCTGCTTCAGGCCCTTTGTATATGTTTTCCTCTCTGCCTGGAATGTTCTTCTAAGATCCCTGCAGAGCTTACTCTTCCAGCTCCTTTTTGTCTTCACTCAAGTATCACCTTCTCCAGCCATCCTAAAACGATACCCTAACACTTCCAGTCCCTTTCTCGCTCTGTTTTTCTCCTCAGCACCTATCGCCAATAGGACACGTCCTTCCCTTCTCGTATTTGTTACCGACGTCCCCATTAGAACATAAGCTCATGAGGCAGGGTTTATAGTCTGCTGCTGAACCCTCAGCGACCACAACAGTCCCTCCGTGCATTAGCAGTGCCGTAAATCTGGTGACTGAAGTAAGAACGGATGTGGCGTTGCTCTGGAGCAATAAAGTAAAAATGGACGCGAGTACAACAGCCACCGACCTTAGTCATCTTTAAAAAAAAAAAAAAATCACTCATCTGTGTTGACATTCTAGGACAGGGTATCCTCTTAAAAATCCCTATAATAAACTTAAACCTGTTTTTAGCTGCTTAATAAAAAACATGAAACTGGAAAAACTGCCTGTTGCACAGAAGTAAAAGACTGCTCTTAGAAATGCATGGAAGCTATACAGTTGAGACTGTGCTTTTTTCCCCTGTGTCTCCCACTAAGGCATGCCGTCCTTCCACGTAGGAAGAGCGATACCTGCTGCGCTACCCATCAGGAGGACATGAACTCGAAGCTGTGATAACTCGAAATCAAGAAATTCATTTGTATGGCTTCCAGGAAAGGGCAGGCCATCATCTTGGGTCACAAAACAGTTCACTGTTCCTGCTGAGGATTACCGTTTCATACGGAGATCCGTGAATAACCACTCATTGAGCATGGACTCTGGGCTAGGCACTGTGCTCAGTCCTCTAGATACATTATCTTGTTGAATCCTTCAGGAAACCCCTTAGAGGTGGTACCCTCATTTTACTGATGATATAACCAGTCTCTGAGAGATCATTTGCCCAAGGTGACCCAGGGAAGCAGGGATTTTGATGCAGGTCTAATAGATTTTAAATAGATTGTAATTGACTTAAATAGATTTTAAAGCTATGCTTTCAGCTCTACTGTCTGTGACCCTGGTCATACTGGTGTAATCTAAATAGATGACAGTGACAAACTTTGTGTATGAAGAAATCCTGGCAGCAATTTTGAGCACTGATTCAGTCTATATTCCGAGGCATTTTTATAGGTGGAAAATGCCCTTTAGGTATCTAGTGAGTCCTAGAAGCCTTAGGGGAAAATCAGATAAAATTTTACCTTTTGTCTTGAGGTCAAGTTTAATATTAAATATTTCATTCCAGTTACTTCAAATGCTCTGAGATAGTTAGCTTAAACACAAAAAGCATTAGTGATACATTTAAGCTCTAGTACACAAAGTAAACAAACATTACATATCGATTAAAGTCTGAATTTGAAAGAAGAAATCATCTCCCCCAGAAGCATGTGACACAACATCAATTTAAGAATGAAAAAGAAAAACTAATAAACTGAACTCCATTAATGCCGAGACATATTTTTCCCCAAAAGTTTGAGAAAATGGACTACACCAAGCAAGGATCCATGCATTTGTCAAGTTGAAATGCACAATAAGGACAGATTAAGGTCATCTGTCCTTCACAAACAACCTTATGAAAATGTAAAAGGCATCAATTTGAAAATCAATGATTAACTATGTAAATGCTACTTGAAGAAATTACATCTTCAGGTCACACATCATTTAAAGGAGTAATTTAAATACCAAATACAGAGACGATTTGCCTTCTGTATCCGCTCAACATTAAATCAGAAAACAATTACAAAAGTTCCAAGAGGGGCGCCTGGGTGGCTCACTCGGTTGAGTGGCTGCCTTCCGCTCAGGTCATGATCTTAGGGTCCTGGGTTCCAGCCTGAGAGGGGCTCTCTGCTCAGCAGGGAGTCTGCTTCTCCCTCTCACTCTCCCTCTGTGCTCTCTCTCTCTCTGTCTCTCTCAAATAAATACAATCTTTAAAAAAATAATAAAATAGAAATAAATAAAATAAGTAAAAGTTCCAAGAGATTAAACAGATAACATACCTGTGGTACTTTAAAAGATCCTATTTCTACATAGATGTTGCATCCCCAAGACTTTTATAAAGGGGCAGGTGCTTTAAAAAAAAAAAAATCTTTTCTCTCACACACTATTAAAAAGTTCCAAATGATTTTAAAACACAGAGGAGAAAGCTCAAAGATGATGTTAAAAGAATGGTTGCATTTGGTTAAGGAAATCAAACCTCACAGGAGCTATATTACAATATAATAAACTTCACATTTTAATATCAAAACTTTAAAAATGCTTTTATTTTAAGAAAATAAAAGGCATTAAGGGCAGCTAGTAGGCTCTCTTGCTGTTAGTTTGCAAGACTGAATAATCATGTGAAATATATATTCACCTGCCCTTTGTAAGTCTCATCTGATTCAAATTGACAGACCAGTCTAATCGATATGGTATAGTTTGTACAATTAAACTTTAGGCCCGCTACACATTAATTATAATAAATACATTTGAAAGCTGAAAAAGGAAAACAAAAACAAAAACCTTGGGCAAATATATACGCGCCCTGTCCCAACACACTGCACCTGTGCCTAGCCAGCTATTTTGACTACAAGCCTCTCACCACCACGACTGATCTTTGGGTGCGCCTCTAACAAGATTAACAGAGCCTCTCTACTTCATCACCTGGAGAGGTATTAACCCCTGAAGTCGCCATCCTGCCACTTTCTTCCCAGCTTTTCCCAGCAAAGAAAGCACCTCAGCTGCCATGTTGAAGATGCTCTTTCACACTGTGCCAGAAGTCCCCTCCCATAGTGCTTGAAGAACATCCCCAGCATGCATCAGATTATGTTTTTTCTAGGTCATAGGATCTTATAATTGGGATCCTATCTATATGTGTTGAAATGAGATCCAGCAGCCAATGTTGCTGCCTACACACTTCACATACACTGTGTATAATGATGCATCTATTTCTCATTTTAAGTGATCACAACACGCTTCATTTTTAAATATGAAGCTTTCAAAAGTCAGGAGTTGGTTGTATAGCTTTAATCCAAAGCTCACATTCAAGGGATTCGGAGGACAGACCAGGCTAGAAGTGGCACCTACTGACAAAGCATGATGTTCCGATCCAACTTGATTAGACACCAGGAGAAAGGGAGGAAAACTAAGTTCTGGGAGGTACGTATTTGGAGAGAAATAAAAAGGGTGCAGTGCTATAAAAAGCGAGTAGGTAGCACAATGCCAATTTCAACGTCCTAGGCTACCGCTGAAGATGAACTGCTACAGATCCCTATAGACAGAACCTTGCTGCTAAATTAAGAGGGCACATCATGCCATGGGGTAGACTTTAATCTTGTCTGTAAAGTCTTCTATTTTCCAGGTATTTTTTTTCTCTAGGGGAACACAGTCGTGGTTTTAATATAAGTTAACCAAAAATCATTCAAAATAACTTTAAAATTAACTTTCAGTTATAATAAATGTCTTGCATCCAAGTGAGAGCCTATCTCTCTTGTCGTGCTACCTATTTATTAATTATAAAGAAATACAAACTGCAGGCTGCCAACTGTGAGTATAGATTAAAAAAAAATCTGTGACCAGCATAATACTTCTCCTAGCAATAACTTTGTGTAACAGGGAGAATTTTGCAACCGTTCCTTTTTTTTTGCCACATGACCTTTCCTCCACGTTTGCTAGAGGAGCAGCCAGTCCAACAGGTTAGTTCTTTGCTAATGTTGTTTCCCAGTACTCTATACTGTTAAAAATTATGCAACAATGTAGTCTTAAACCATTTCCTTTTTTTCTTAAGATTTCATTTATTTATTTGACAGAGAGAGACACAGCGAGAGAGGGAACACAAGCAGGGGGAGAGGGAGAGGGAGCAGCGGGCTTCCGCTGAGCGGGAAGCCCAATGCGGGACTCGATCCCAGTACCCTGGGATCATGACCTGAGCCGAAGGCAGCTGCTTAGCCAACTGAGCCACCCAGGTGCCCCTGAAGCCATTTCTTACAAAATGGCCAAATAAGTCACTACAATTCAGCCACATGGCCACCATAGGAAACTGCGTTATGGTTTTGTTTTGTTTTTTTTAAAGTTCACTCTGAAAAAAAAAAAACCCACCTCACTCTGCTCTTCAGTATTAAATATACCTTTAAAGTGAGACTAATAAAAGAACTCAAAGACTGATAAATCTGTTGAAGATTGAAATCCTGTAGCCATTCAGTCAACTCTCAAATATTAGCATGAAGAAAAAGAAGAGCACAGATATTCCAAAGACTGCAGAGAATTCAGGATTTTTTTTTTAATTCTTAGCATTTCATCATGGCTGTACCTGACATTTTAGAAATTAAAGAATTCTTCACTAAAGGAGGAAACCACGTGATGCTAAATACAAGAAGCCAAAGAAAAGTACTCCTGGAGTTAATGTCTCCATACTAGGGATGAGGAATATTTTCCATTCTGTTCTCTTCACGTTCATTTGTTTCCCTGGCCCATACATGCTTCACTAAGGTGAGGGAGGGAGGGAGGGGGATAAGGGAACTAGGTATTTCTGCTTTGAAGTGTATTTGGGGCAGCCAAGCCCCAGCTATGCCAATCGGAGAGGAGTCTCTGAAGTGTCAAAGGCACTCCAAAGTACCTGTAAACTCCTGAACACAACCGGACATGTGTTTCTGCCAATGTGTTTGGCAACTCCTACTCTTTGCCTTGGTAATTTTTTCTCTTACCTATCTAGATGGGCTGTAAGCCGACTGCTCTAAATGTTTATCTGTGTTTGTAGGGTGTGTGTGTGTGTGTGTGTGTGTGCGCGCACGCACGTGCGTGCATGCATGTGTGCATGTGGGGCGGGGGGGGAGAGAAGGGGGGAGAGAGGAGGATGGAGGTGGGGAGGGAGGCAGAGAGGAAACAGACTCTGTGGACAAATAAATCAACTACAGAAGCCTGAATACTACTGTCCTCAAGGTGGCACCACAGTCTATTTCCCAAGGAAGCACTAACCTCGCTGATACCTTACCTCTTTTATCAATCATGGGGTAGCATGCTAAGCAGCTGAATTCAGAGACGGCTAAATCGGGCCTGCTGATGAAAATCTCTGGCCGTGTTTAAGATTTTTCTAATGCAGGCTCATCAGCGGACTTTAGTACCGAGCTACACAAGAACACTAAGTCTTGAATTTCTTTACACTTGGAATTCAAAAATAGTTATTAGCACATAAGAACTACTAGATCTTCTGTTTCAAGTTTATAACCATTATAATTAAAGTGATTCTCAGGAGACCAGAAATACAAGAGAGGCAGCATCGTATACAGGGTTTTAGTCCTGGTTCAGCAGCTTGCTGAACCGTAAGACCTGGAACAAATTAAATAACCTCTTGTCTATTTCCTCCTCTATAAAACGAGAAAACTGGATTCTTATTTTAAGATAGCACAGGCCCGTAAAAGTTTTAAAAGCAAAGAAGGATCGTGAGGGGAATGACACCGCTGCCTTGGGTGGGGGGCAGGTATAGACATTAAAAAAACAAAAACAAAACCCTACGATTTCATTTCATAAAATACAGAATGTATTTAATGCCCCTAAATTAGATGGGCAGATCTTATAATAACAAGCAATCATTTGAAGGGGAAGAGTTTAACCTTAAAAAAAAATGCATGGCCTGTTACCCTTACTTTCCTCACTTCGCCCTGGACCATGGAAAACTCCTCACTGATCAGCACTGGTCTAAAAATCAATGATTGGGAAACACTGGACTAGGTAATTTTCAAGGTCCAAGACTCAAGCACTAGGACTCTAATTTTAAGTGTGCTGTTGTGTTTCTTTTATTCCATGCTATGGTCTAGAGTAGATGCTCTGGCGACGGACAGGGCTAATACCTAAAATTCTGCAAATGAGAAATATATTTAAATCGGTTTTGAGAACCAGTAACTACAACAAGCCTCAACTTATTAGGGAGAGTATCGACTACTACAGACTTCCTGTCATCAAGAATAACGAATCTCCTTACAGATTAGAAAATTGAGGCAAAGGGAAGCAAACTAGCTTGCCAAAGACTCGCGGCCTATAAGCCTAAACAGTCAGAACTGAAACACTCCAATCTGTGGCTCCATTTTTTGGTAATCGCTCAAGGAAAAACATTTTACTTAGATTTCATTGATCACTTCCGCTTTCGGAAATGAGTGGTGGTGGTGGTTTAAATTTTAGAAGCTGTACAGGGTAAAAAGTTTTCCCGTTTTACTTTTCCAAATATTGCCCTTTTAACACAAACAGATTGGCAGGGTTTTTCCACTACAAAAAGAGTCAAGATGCCTGTTAGTAGGTTAAAACTTAATTTCCTCCAAAAGCTGATAAAACGACAAATTTAGAAATTTTCAAAGAATACTTACAGATTTCCTTTTTCTCTTAAGAAGAACACGTATATCTTTTGTGATTTCAATCTGCAATAAAAGACAACATTTATGGGTACACTGACACAAGAGAAGAACCCCTTTTAGAAACACTCGAGTGCTGTTTCACATTACCTGTGCACCTTAGCTCATGATGAGCCGGGTATCAAAGGGAAAACAAGAAATGACTCGAGATGGTCATCTGGCTAGAAGTAATGCTATTAGGATCGCAGAAAAGTAACTCAGCCTGACTAAGAAACAGTAGTCAAAACTCTGTGGGAAAATGGCAAGATGAAAAAATGGGCAGAGGAACTAAATAGACATTTCTCCGAATAGACATTTAGCCAAGTGTCTTTAGCCAAAAGACACTTGGCTAAACAGATGGCCAACAAGCACATGACAAGATGCTCAACATCACTCATCATCTTGGAAATGCAAATCAAAACCACAATGAGATATCATCTCACACCTGTCAGAATGGCTATCATCAAAAGATCGGAGATAACAAGTGTTGGCGAGTGAGTTTGTGGAGAAAAGGGAAGCTCTGCACAGTGTTGGTGGGAACGTAAATTGGTGCAGCCACTCTGGAAAACAGTACGGAGGTTGGGTAAAAAATTAAAAATACCCACCACCAGGTGGGTATTAAGGAGGGCACATATTGCATGGAGCACTGGATGTGGTGTATAAATAACGAATCTGGGAACACTGAAAAAATAAAATTAAATTAAAAAAAAATAAAAAATACAACAATCCCACTTCTGGATATACAGCCAAAGGAAATGAAAACAGGATATCAAAAACAGATCTGCACTCCCATGTTTACTGCAGCACTATTCACAACAGCCAGGATAAGGAAACAACCTAAGTGTCCACCAATGGATGAATGGGTAAGACAAATGTGGTACATACATACAATGATAGTATATATTCAGCCATGAGAAAGAAGGAACGCGTGCCATTTCCAACAACATGGGTGGACCTTGAGGATAGGCTTTGTGAGACGAGCCAGGCATAGAAAGACAACCGTGGCATAATGTCATTCATTTGTGGAATCTAAAAAAGCCAAACTCACAGGAACAGAGGAGAATGGTGGTTACCAGGGGCTGGAGGGGGGACCCAGGGAGATGTTGTTAAAGGGTACAAACTTGCAACTAGAAGATGAATAAGTTCTGGAGATCTGATGCCCAGCACAGTCATCACAGCAACAATGCCATGTCATATACTTTCAAAACTGCTAAGAAACTAGATCTTAAATGTTCTCACCACAAAAGAAGAAATGATAATTATGTGATGCAACAGAGATGTTAGCTAAAGCTAAGGTGGTAATCGTAACAATATATAAATGCATCAAATCAACATGTTGTGCACCCTGCACAATATTATATGTCAATTATATCTCAATAAAAAATTTTAAAGTAAAATAAAAAGAAAATGGCAAGAAGCAGGAGTCATGCTGTTAATAATTTTATTTGTACCTCTTATTCCCTCCCCCCCGGCCCCCAGTCAGGACAGGAGCCAAGTTCAGGGATAAAGTCTGACCACAGGAAACTAGTCAATCTACCCAGATAGCCCCACCTCCAAGTGCCTGCAGGCGCCTAGCAATTTTCCCATCAAAACCCAAAACGAATAATTTCCTTTAAACAGTGCAAGATTCTTTCCAAATCAAAATACAGCACTGCTCTAGGCAAAAACCTGGAGATATTTTCATCTTCCCACAGTGAATATACAGATCAGTTTTATGATGCTCTTGAAGATATACATGCCATGAAGGTTTCAGATTGACCTATTCTGTATAGTGCAGGAGAAAACAACTTATCATCTGAATACTCAGAATAGTAAACTAAGGCCCTCCCATAATTTGACATCGCTTACTTACATTTGAACACTGTGGGGGTGTCCTGGGCACGATTATGATTTTGACGAAGAAATGAAGTCTTATTTCCATGAGGTAGTACTCAGTACTACTTGCACGGGACTATGAGAAAAAAAACCCTCACTTTTAAAAAAAAATCTAGACACTCCAATGGAAGTCGTAAACATCCATATGACTAACGACCACACTATTTTGGTGTTAACTTAAATTAACTCAGTTCATTTTCTCTTCTGCTACCATCAGAACAATGAAGGCAAGAATGATTTATACCCAGACCTATCACTAACAGAGCGTGCCTTTTGTTTTTTACCACAGAACTACTTCTCCACTTCAAGTGAATATCCACAATCTACTTTTGGAGAGGGTGTGCTGGGGACAGTATCAGTACATGTGTGAACACAGATGGCTAAGACTACTTATAAACAGAAGGCATACTACTTAACATTTTCTTATTTTTCTCCCACAGGGCTAACAATTGATGTTAACATAAGCTGAGTAAATCTCTACATATACATACTCAAATAAAGTTCAAAGAGCTCAAAAAGAGAATGTTGGAGAAGAAAAACTTCATATTTCTAAATACAAATGGATAGAGATAGATTTCCCCCACAGATTAACTCAGGTAACTGATAAATAAGAAAGACCAACTTTCTACAAAATCATTTAAAGACCTATGGGTGGCAAGGGGGAAATACAAAACTATCCACTAGCTTGCTTAATTGGAAAATAATTTTATCCATAAATATCTGTAAAGGACAGTTTACACTTGGTCATTGGTACCACGGAGGGAGAAGATAGAGAGTCAGAAGTGTCAGAGAATTCTCTCAGCTGGATGAGACCCCCAGTTTCAACCTTCTACTCATTTCCAGTCTCACAGTCCTCCACCAATCAGGCAAGACAAAGCAACTCTCAAATACGAGGTTCTTAAATACAAGAGACAGACGTGATTTTTTTCAGCGCCTGTACCTTTAATGGACATTTCTTTCATCATTTAAAAAACAAAACAAAACAAGCCACTGCTGTCTAGCAGATAGAAGGGAACTAAATCACATTTCCTCACGTAATTTTTTCTACACGATAGAAAAACTGACCCTGAATTTAACCTCTCCCCTAGCCTCCCCCCTACCAAATAGCACCCTGCTCTTAAAGTCATTCTCTTAAAATAAATTGAAGACATAATTTCATATGAAAGATCTAAGCAGATGGCCACCGCGCAGCTTCCATTTACAAATGACTGGGACTAGGGATGATCTGGCTGAAATCAGAATGCAAATTTGGGACACACTTTTCACTTTCACATGTATATGCAAGTTTTTGTTAGCACAAGGAAGGTGGAAATCCTTCGCAAGGCAAATTTTTAACAGCCTGAAGCATATAACATAGTTTGTTTCTACTTAATGATCACCTGGAGGCATGGAAAAAAGAGAATACAGCATCTAGAGTTTATCGTCTTTCAATTAGGAAATGAGGCAGCCCTGAGAAAGCCTTACTCATCGAATACCATGGAGCAAAACAGTGTCCAGGCAGCTAACAGGATGGTGATTAAGGAAAAAGCAACCACAAATACGAGGCAGGGCTGTTCAACTTCAGACAACCCTCATATTTTGAGACAGACTTCAAAACAAACCATTACTGTGTTTAGTTTTTGCCCTCTTGCAAGTAAGCTAGTCTGCTAACCAGTATTTTGAAAACATTCTTCTAGAAGTAAAGTCAATACTCAACTTGTGATAACATCTGTTGGAAATGTTTAAAGCACGATCAATCTTCCTCCTGTCATTAATGTCTCAAGGACCAGGCTTAGTACGTTTAAAAGAGAATGTTTCAAAAAGAGTGGAAAATATTAACAAAGTCCTGAGCATTTAGTGTCTAAATCTAAAAGTAAATTCTGCTGAGTCCCTTATAGAACAATCTCCTCAGCAATGGTCTTTCACAGGTCTTGCTTCAGAGAGATGCGAATATGTCACATATTCGCTAATGGATGAAAACTGCCATACCTATAACACAGTTCAAAGGTTAGCAATGTTGAAATCAAGAAACAACACAAGTACAAAACAGTATGTATGACTCCATTATATACACACTTCTTTGAGTGGGTACATATTCGTAGAAAAATTAGCAAGATATGCACTAAATATTGATGCTACCTATTACTGTGTGGCAGCATTACAGGTGCATTTTAGGTTTTAATATTTTTTGTTTTGTTTTAATGTTTTATGTACTTTTGTATTCTTTGTGCTGATTTTAACAGCTTCCAAAATTTCCAAAAATATTGTTTATTTTAAAAATAATTTTTAAAAAGCCATAAAGAAGAAGAAAATGACACTTAGAACAGGCCTCTGTGACTATCATAAGCCAATCAAACTACTAGAGGGTACTGCTCAGAATCTAAGCTATACTGGAATCTTTTCTTTTCCCCTTAAGAATATACAAAATATGAGCAGTTCAAGAGTCTTAAATGTTTCATAGGCTTGTAGGTCACTTGATTTATAAACATTAAAATGTATCAAACAAATATTATAACCTAAATAATAAAACTACCCAAAATCTATCATGTAATAGTGTAAAAAATATGCAGATGATTCCAGGCTGTCATAGACTAGAATGCTGATTCATGGAAAAGTTAGGTAACCTAAAATAAAATGTGTTTTAAAAATATTCATGATATCTCAACAAAGTGTTTTTAAAAAACACAAACATTACAAAATATAAAATACAAAGTGAAAGTATCTTTTATATTCAATCCTCCAGAAATAACAGCTTTTAATAGTATGGTGGGTACTCCTGGGGATGTTTTTGTAAGCATAGTCTAATAAACATGTATGCGTGCGCACGCACACACACACACACACACACACAAATTTTTAAGCAAAAACGGAATCATACTATCTACACAGGTTTGCAACTTTCTTTTTTAAAAATATGCCTCTCTTACATGTCTTTCCATGCCAGAATACATAGATCTACAAAATAGATCTTAAACAGTTAGGGGCACCCGGGTGGCTCAGTGGATTAAGCAGTTAAGCATCTGCCTTCAGCTCAGGTCATGATCCAGGGGTCCTGGGACTCAGCCTGGCACTGGGATCTCTGTTCAGTGGGGAGTCAGTTTCTCCCTCTGCCCCTCCCCTCTGCTGGTGTTCTCTCTCTGGCTCTCTCAAATAAATAAATAAAATCTTTTAAAAAATACTCCTAAACAGGTATATGGCATTCCAGCAATGAATATCCTTAGTGATATATTTATGCCAGTGTGTCTATAGGATATATTTCTAGTAGAATTGCTGGGTCAAAAGGGTATGTGACCATTTTAGGTTTTAGTCTATTAAAATTGCCCTCCAGGTCTAGAAACAAAGATACTCGGTAGCAGTGATCATACCTAGCACCCAGATCTTGGGTGTCCAATTACCATTCTCCAGTAAAAGGAACCAGGGCCCTCAGAGAAGTAGTTGATTCCAGAGCCAGGGCAGGAAAAATGCCAGCTGAGCCTGGTATCTTCTGGTGCCAGAAAGTAAGGAAGTGCTTAAAAAAAAAAGATGGGGATATGCCAAAAGGACACAGGGGCCAACCCAAAAGAGCTCCCAATGGTCAAAGCTGGAACAATTTGAAGAACAATGTAAATGACGGTATTAGATTATATCCAAAAGAATAAAGTAAATATCCATGGGTCCGCACCAATACAAAGAAATGATTGACCAAATAAGTACAGGAGCGAGAAGGGACAAAACGTCCTTATACAAAAATTCTAATTGATAAATGTGGAAGGAATAAAGGAAATAGAAAATCTCCACTTGAACACTACAGTAAAGGTACCTGGGTGGCTCAGTGGGTTAAGCGTCTGTCTGCCTTCGGCTCAGGTCATGATCTAGGGATCCTGGGATGGAGCCCCACATCAGGCTCCCTGCTCAGCGGGGAGTCTGCTTCTCCCTCTGCCCCTCCCCCCTGCTCATGCTCTCTCTCTCTCTCTTTCTCAAATAAATAAAATCTTAAAAGTAAAAAGAAAAAAAGAACACTACAGTAATAATTGGCTGCAGGCAAAAATCCACTGATGGATGCTAACACTGATGAGTGGAAGTTTAAAGTTGAAACTGGATATACATATGGTCTCCAAGTATCACCTCCAAATATATATTAATACTATATAATATTTATAGTACCTATTAACTACAAAGAGAAAAATGATAACTTCACTGTGGAGAAACACAGTTAAGATCACCTTAACCAGGTGATCAAGGTTACCATCACCAATAACAGGGCACATGATCATCACAAACCCCCGACAGGACACACCACAGCTCCTGTGGTGTTCTTGCCCAAATTACATCATCTCGAGCTACCAAGAAAGAATATCAGGTAAACCCGAATTAGGGGCCTTCTCTACAAAGTGCCAAGTATCCTTCAAAGTTGTTAAGGTCATGAAAGACAAACACTGAGGAACTGTCATGGAAGAGACTAAGGAGAGGTAGAGAGTCTCATGCTACACGATATCAGTCAGTCAGACAAAGACAAATACTGCATGATTTCACTCATATGTGGAATTTGAGAAACAAAACAAACAAAGTGGGGAAAAAAGAGAAACAGAAAGACCAACCAAGAAACAGACTTTTAACTCTAGAGAACACACTGATGGTTACCAGAGGGGAGGTGGGTAGGGTGTTGGGTGAAATAGGTGATGGGGATTAAGGAGGACACTTGTGATGAGCACCAGGTAATGAATGGAAGTGTTAAATTATTATATTGTACACCTGGAACTAATATAACACTGTATGTTAACTTCAATTAAAATAAAAACTTAAAAAAAAAAAAGGAAGACTAAGGAGACATAACTAAATGTAATATGAGAGCCTAGATTAGATCCTGGAACAGAAAAAAGATGTTAGTAGAAACACTGATTGAATCTGAATAAAGTCTGTAGTTTAGTTAATAGTATTATACCAATATTAATTTCTTAGTTTTAATTAATTGTACTACAATTATGTAAAATGTTAACACCAGGGGGAGCTATATGAAGGGTCCATGGATATGATGTACTATCCTTGCAACGCTTTTGTAAAAGTCTAAAATTTATTCCCATCCCCCCCAAATTTTAATGCCCTCTAAGAGAGAAGACACCATTTCACATTCCCACCAAAATTAATATGCCAGGGCGCCTGGGTGGCTCAGTCAGTTCAGTGAGTGATTTCAGCTCAGGTCATGATCTCAGAGTCCTGAGGAGTCTGCTTGAGGGTTATTTCACTTCCTCTCCCTCTTACCTCCCACCTCCATGCACTTGTGTGTGCTCTCTTTCAAATAAACAAATCTTTTAAAAAATATGCCCATATCTCCACTTGCCCTCCAACAATGAACTGAATTCTATTCAACGGGTACCAAAAACGCTTTTTTGTATTTTTCAATGAATATATTAAACTGTTTCACCATATCTAAATTTCTTTTTCTTTTTTAAAGATTTTATTTATTTACTTGACAGAGACACAGCAAGAGAGGGAACACGAGCAGGGGGAGCAGAAGGAGAAGCAGGCTTCCCGCTGAAGCAGGGAGCCCGATGTGGGGCTCGATCCCAGGATCCTGGGATCATGACCCAAGCCGAAGGCAGACGCTTAATGACTGAGCCACCCAGGCGCCCCTATATCTAAATTTTTTATATGAATGAATATGAATCCAGTCCTTTGCCCATTTTTTCACTTGATTATTCATATTTTCTTGGTGATTAATAAGAGCCCTTTGTATATTAAGGAAATAAACCCTTTTTCTGGCATATTACAGATACTGTTCCCAGTACAGCTTTTCTCTTATTTTGGGTGCTTTGGGCCAAATATTGGTTTTTATGTTTTAAGTAATAACATGTACCAGTAGTCTCCTTTGTGGCTCCTGGATCATCTTCCCTCCTCAAGATTTAAAAACTTTTCCCTCCTGTTTCCTAGAAGTGTGATTACCAAGTCAAAGGTAGACTGAGTGATGGTGGGAAGGGTGGGAAAGGAAACTCTTGATATATATCTATAAAATTACTTTCCAGAAAGGCTGTACCTATTTATACTCTCATCAGCAGCATTAAATATTTTACCATAAATCTTTTAATTTAATAAGAAAAATATCTACCTTACCTATATTCTACCCAAAAGAAATCACTTACTGCCTTGAAAAAAAAAAAAACCTGACATTCTCTGAAATTCTCCTGTGTTGAAGACTTTATTCATGCCCTTCTTTCTATCCAGAATTCTGCTCAAAAGCCAGCTTTTCTGGGATATCTTCACTGATACCTTGAGCTAACATGTCTTGTCTTCTTTTGAATTTTTATAGCTCTTCCCTAAAAGCTCAAAACTTGTAATACATTACCCAAATGGGCATCATCTCGTTGCCTTCCACTCAGGTGACAAGAAGGATTTTGAAGGGAGGGCATTTCAGAAGTTAGTTGTATTATTTATAAATTTATCTTAATCACTTATCTAAACAGTAAGCTCATTCAGGAAAAGGACTGCATCCTATTATCTCTGTATCCCATGTTGGCTTGGAAATAGCATCAAATATTTGTTGGAATGGATAAGAGAAATAATCTAACACTTGTCAGAGAATATAGCTGGTTGAAGTCATTATTTTTTTCCTTCACAATTAATATCAGCCTTCAATTTATCTGTGACTGTTTTTTTATTTATTGATAAATAAATTAAACTATAGTTGACAAATGTCATATGAGTTTCAGGTGTGCGACATACTATTAATTCAGGTGTGCAACATACTATTAATATTCAGGTGTGCGACATACTACTAATTCTATACTATTTTTAAGCTAGGCTTTCTGTTTTACATTATCATCTTCAGCAGATATTTTGGGGAAAATACTTATAACAAAAAACTATCATTATATTTTAGAATGATGATAATCAATGTTAGCCAAACAGAAAGTCCTTTGTTCTACTCATAACTCAAAGATTATTCTTGTCACTAGTGGAAGAACATATCACTTGCATATCCATGACAACAATGAATATTTCCTCGCATAGTTAAATCTGCAGTATTCTGGGGGTAGTTTCTTTGTTTTGCTTTCTCAGTTTTGGAGCAATGCTTACGTATGCTATGCTATACCCATTGTCTTTACCCAAACTTGAAGACAGAGTCTAGTTTCAATGCCAACAGAAATACTCCCAACTCTAGAATTATGTTACCACCCATTTTGTTATATAAACTCTCCCCCTATAATTAGTATCTTTACACACACACACACACACATTTAGTTTTACCATTAGTATGGTAAAATATATATTTATACATATTATACACACATATATATGTAAATTGTGTATATAAAAATAACAAGTACCTAACCTACAACGTAAGTACTAGGCTTCACTTGGGACAGGAAAATAAACTAGACATATATAAATTCCACTCCTTACTTATAAAGTTGTACACTTTCAGAGCCAAAATAGGCTTTAAGATGGGAGTAGTGACCTAGTCTCTAAAAAGAAACTCTTCTCCCTCTCTCCCCTCCCAATGAACACAGGAGCTAAAATGGGGTCTACTTTCTAGAACATTAGGAAAACATCTTATTTGTTTCCCCATACAGAATTAAGAATTTCTTTGTAATCAGTATTGATTAGTTTTAAGATGAATATGAGAATATCAGAAAACGGGGGTGCCTGGCTGACTCTGGGAGGAGTGTGTAACTCTTTTTTTTCCCCCCAAAATACTTTTATTTTATTTTTTCAGTGTTACAAGATTCATTGTTCATGTACCACACCCAGTGCTCCATGCAATACGTGCCCTCCTCAATACCCACCACCAGGCTCGCCCATCCCCCCACCCCCTCCCCTCCAAAACTCTCAGTCCCTTGTTCTGAGTTCACAGTCTCTCATGGTTCTTCACCCCTCCGATTTCCTCCAATTCATCCCTCCCTTCCCTCTCACA
>CM052901.1:33355603-33380203 GCA_028534135.1 Potos flavus | reverse complement strand
CACCTCCCACGTTGTCGGCTGGCCCCTCCCCCAAGTCTAGGAAGGAGAGACCTCCTCGTCCTTGTGGCCCTCCTTCGTGAGTTTGGATTATTTGCCGATGACGTGGTGATGTAGGCAGTTGGAAGTTACAGAAAAGACTTAGGAGGCGGAAAAGCATCGCCCGTGCGGGCTCCCACCATCCCGCGGTAACGACTACTAACGCAGGAGCGTGCTCTCTCCTGGCCTTTCTTGTTGCACACTGTCCTGCCGCGGTTGCGATCCTGCACCTCAGAATGACAGCTGCCATTTTCTCGTCTGCTTTTCCCCCTTAAGGAGCGTTTTGCCCCAGGGCTTGAAGGCTCTGGTACCATAATTGCAAGTGGAGGCATCGTCTTCTGCCCCCCACACGCACTGCCATTTGTATAATTTGGGGGAAGCATCATTCTTAAACCCTTTATCTTTCAGCACTCAAGTTCATGGCAGTGTCTGGTGCTGTGGAGTGACATGTCCTAATAACCCCTCAGGTCTTTTTTGGATGCAAAACCGTACCTCTATCCACGTGCTGGGCAAATGTTCGTCCTGAGAAATGTCCTGTAGAACTCCTGTTTAAAGTTGGGGCATCTTTAGCTGCATGGCTTCCAAGTCACCAGTGTGGCCTACTGTGTCCCGTCTGTGATGTCCAACTTCTCCAGGTTTCCCCGGGACTTTCTGTTTCTAGCACCAAAAATCCAGCCTCTTAGAAACCGCCTGGAGAGACTGCCTCTGTTTCTTTCTTTCTTCTTTTTACTTTTTTTTTTTTTTTTTTAAGATTTCACCTATTTATTTGACAGAGAGAGAGCGATCACAAGTAGGCAGAGAGAGCGGGGAAGCAGGCTCCCCGCCAAGCAGAGAGCCTGATGCAGCGCTCGATCCCAGAACCCTGAGATCATGACCTCAGCCGAAGGCAGAGGCTTTAACCCACTGAGCCACCCAAGCGCCCCGAGACTGTCTCTGTTTCAACACAGAAAAGTCCTGTGTCTCCAGAAACCTTTCAGTCCCAGGCAAACAGAAATGCTCTCCAGAAGATTCCATAAAGAACTGGCTTGTGGCATTCATTTTACCAGGGGCATTTGCATTGTAACAAATACATCTTCTCTATCCTAAAGCCTTCGCAATCCAAAGGAATGATGGCTAATGATGGAAACACAGGCGCTGGGACGAGCTGGTGGGAAATCCTGGCCCCCAGGCCTTTCAATTGTTACTCAGTTGACTGCAAGTTCTGCCAGCTTCCTTCCCTCCCACCCCTCCACCCCTGGCCACAGGCAACTGGCAGCATTCTATCGCCATTGTTGGGAGCCCTTACCCCCAGGGTGTGGTTCTCAGGCAGAGGCTTGCATCAGAGCCACCTGGAGGGCATGTTAAAAACAGATTTCTGGGTGCCTGTCCCCAGAGTTTCCGATTCAGGCCGTCTGGGTGGGGCCCGAAATGTGCATTTCCGAGGAGTTCCCAGGTGACGCTGACGCTGGTGGCCTCTTGCCCTTCCTGAGCGACGGGGGTGTAGGGGTTAGGAGTGCACACTGCAGTCCCCCTGCCAGAGTTAGGATCCTTGCTTTCAGGCCATTTGGTTTCACGGCCTTGGCTAGTTAACCCCTCGTGACTCTGGTTCCTCACTGATAAAAATGCACATAATAATGGGACCTCGCTCACTGGTTTTTTGCGAGATCATAGAACAGTGCCTGGCCGGTAGTAAGCTGCATGAGTGTTTTTGATCATTACCCCCCCGAGCTCGTAAGAGCTAATGAGCTATCTTTCTTCTTTAGACTTAAAGCAAGCTGTGCACAGTTTGTACTCCTACAGGGAGTCCTGCCGTGCCTGGCCACCGGGCTGGGTTTGCAGCCGCCCCCTCTGGAGAAGACTGGCTGAGTTAACATTCAGTGTCCTCTCCATCCCATCCTGCAGGCCCTGAGAGAGCTTCCAGAGTGTTTTCCGGGAGAATGCCCAGCAGTGTATCCACAAAGCAGCCCAAAGTATTTGAATAACACATGACCCTATAAACTCCGCAGACAAAGCCTTAGTTGTCGGGCAAGAAAGACCACTTAGTTGAAACAGACACATGTGGACGTCCTTGTTTCAGGAGAGATGAGTTTAGAGCAGGATGCAAACATCCAGTGTGTGTGTTCCCGTTCTCCATTAGGAGGGGTCATTTGGCCCATTGTCGGAGAAGGGCAACCTTCCCCGGGATGAAAGGAACATCTTTTTCTCTTCCCCAGGATCCAAGGAACATCTCTTACGTCCAAGAACTAGAGTTAGGTGATTGAGTTTTGTGAACACAGAGCCCCTTCCCTGACCTCCATGGAAGATAAACCTCTTTTCTTTCCTTTTTTTTTTTTTAAGATTGATTGATTGATTTGAGAGAGAGACAGACAGAGAGAGCACAAGCAGGGAGAGCAGCAGAGGGAGAGGGAGAAGCGGACTCCCCACTGAGCAGGGAGCCTGACCCAGGGCTCGATTCCAGGACCGTGGGATCATGACGGGAGCCAAAGGCTGATGCTTAATCAACTGAGCCACCCACGTGCCCCGATGAACCTTTTTTCGCCCGTGCGGGCTCCCACCCGTGGGAGGGATCCTGGCTCCCGTTTCAACAAGCCATCGAGACTCTACCTGGTGAGCCGTGAAGGGCCATTGCTAGTGCCAGCAAGAGAGTGACGAAGGTCTGCTGGGAATAGTGGCAAGCTAGAAAGTGCAGGGCTGGGTTGGAGGGGGCAGGCAGCATTTAGAAGAAACAGATGTTTGCCAACTAGAATTTGGACCTGTGTTGCTGGATTTTAGGAGTTGGGGGGAGAAAAAAAGAAGCTCGAATTCCAACTTTGAACAGAATAGCTGCTGACTCTTAAATGTTGTCAACCAACCGTAATCTTTTTTTTAATATATATATTTTTAAAGATTTTATTTATTTATTTGAGAGAGAGAGAGAGATCACAAGTAGGCAGAGAGGCAGGCAGAGAGAGAGGGGAAAGCAGGCTCCCTGCTGAGCAGAGAGCCTGATGCGGGGCTCGATCGCAGGACCCTGAGATCATGACCTGAGCCGAAGGCAGAGGCTTAACCCACTGAGCCACCCAGGCGCCCCAACCAACCGTAATCTTTAAAAAAATTACCACGTGAGCCAAACAGATATGTCCACAGCCCATATCTGCCGCCAGTATACGACCTCCGGGTGATAATGAGAAAAAAGACAGTAGGGCTTTTAGTGTGGATGGTAAATGGGGGTAGCAGCTGGCCGGCAGGAGAGGCTGTGTGGTTGGGGAAAAGGAGGGATCAGGAGCCTAAGTTCAGTCCTTGCATGGAGTAGGCACTGCTCGAGAGAGGCAAGGTGAATGGGCTCCCAAGGACGAGCTCTGTGGAAGGCACCATTTGTATGCAAGAGACATGTTGGATCCAAGTCCTTGCCAGCCGACCATCCTATCTTCTGTGGTCGGGAATAAGGAGAGCTAACATTTCCTGGACACTTACACTGTGCCAGGCATGGCTGTGAACGCTTTCCATGTAGGGCTTCATTTAATCATCATACTATTCCTGGAAAGTTGGTCTTGTTCTCCCCACGTTCCTTCGTTTCACCCATTATTCTACTCTTGCACCAGTTGACTTCAGGGAGCAGGAGCTTTGCTCCGCCCAGACAAGCACCCCACAAGCCAATGCACTGCTGTGGGCAGAATGCCCAGTTGGTAGCTACCGCGGATTTCATGCAGCAACAACTCCCCAGCGTTAAGAAACTTAGGACTCCTAGCTGGGTGTCGAAGAGGAGCTCCCGAACCCGTTCTCAGAGGCAATGAATCGAACATGTAAGAATGTCAAAGTTGAGACAGTGGGAAGTAGCTATGCTATTATATTTGTAGCTCCTGTTGTCTTAGAAACCAACAGCAGGGCATCTGGGGGGCTCGGTCCGTTAAGTGTCTGCCTTCAGCTTGGGTCATGATCCTGGGCCCTGGGATCGAATCCTGCATCGGGCTCCCCGCTCAGCCGGGAGTCTGCTTCTCCCTCTCCCTCTGCTCCTCCCCCTGCGCATTCTCTCTCCCTGTCTCTCTCTCTCTCAAATAAATAAATGAAAGAAATAAAATCTTAAAAGAAAAGATATGAACAGCAGAGTCCTGGAGGAGTGACCTAGACCTACCAGCCAGGTCAACTTTGAGGGGAAGGAAGGCATAGACTCTCTCTGCCCTGGAAAGTGACCTCATACAGGACATTGCAGGCAGGGATTTGGGGGGACGGGAGGACCCAGAGCAGAGCAGAGTGGAAAGAGAAGCTAGAAGGAAGCAAAGATGAAGCTGGCCTGCTACATGACTTTTCTGAAAGCCAATTTTATATGGATGCCATTAGCCAGGCTGGGAAAGAGCCACAGAAGGAAATGGTCCAAACACTAGACTAAGGCCCTGGTCTCTTTGAACCTTTTTTTTTTTTTTTTTTTTTTTTCCATTTCTTTGTGTAACTACAGCCTCAGAAGCAGAAAGGGGATTGTGAATCTGGCCTAAGTTCATGGTTTATCATTACCTAAATATATATTTACTGAAGGCTTACCAAATAGGGCTTTTTAAAGTTCTGGGCGATGTCCTGTCTGGTATTTTCTTAGGAAATGAAATTGTTGCTTCATCAAATGATGGGTTATTTATTGCTGGAGAAAAGTAGCCAGCAGGACCATTTCCCCCTCTTGCTTAGTAACTTTTACATGCACTCCAAATTATATTTATATAATGGCTTAGGGCTAGTAGTTGCTAAATAACAGGAAATTCTGAGAAGGTTTCAGTATATATAAGATACCGAAACTTTTTAGCTAGGGACAGTTCCATGTTCACTTTATAACGTCAAGCTAAAGTTGGCGGATTTTCCCCCCTTGAACTCTTGAATACAAATACTTCGGACCCACTAGTTAGTTGGTCATTCAATAACATTTATTGAGTGCTCACTGTTGCCATCATTGTGCCTAATAACAATAGCTACTAGTTATCGGAGCGCCTGGGTGGCGCTGTCAGTTAAGCATCTGGCTCTTGATTTTGGCTCAGGTCATGATCTCAGGGTCGTGAGATCAAGCCTCCTGTCAGGCTCCACACTCAGCATGAAGTCTCCTTAAGACTCTTTCTCCGTCTCCTTCTGTCCCTCCCCCCTATGCTCGCACATGCGCGCTCTCTCTCTCTCAAATAAATAAATAAAATCTTTAAAAAAATAAAATAAAAATATAGTTACGATTTATTGAGCACTTAATATCTTCTAGACATTGGGCCACGTGGATTATCTCATTTAACCCTGAAAACCACCCTATTCAGTTAGTGTTGCCACCTCCATTTCTTTACAGGTGAGGAAACTGAGACTTAGTTATATAACTTGCCCAGGGCCAGTGTTCCTAAACTGTGGTGACAACCCCCACATCGTCAATACCAATGATTGACTTGTGTTGACTACTTGCCACATGCCTGTGACATACGTGTCATCTCATTTAATTCTCAGAAGAATGACTCTGTGAGCTCAGGACTATCATTATGATTAGCCCTATTTTGCATAGGAGGGAGATGAGGCTCCACCTGGTAATCTGCCCAGAGTCCCACAGCTGGTAAATAAAAGAACCGTGATTTATAGTAGGTCCCTCTAAACAATCAACAAAGCTAAAAGGCAACCTATGGAATGGGAGAAGATATTTGCAAATGACACATCTGATAAAGGATTAGTATCCAAAATACATAAAGAACTGATACAACTCAACACCCCAAAATCAAATAATGCAACTGAAAAATGGGCAGAACACATGAACAGACATTTCTCCAAAGAAGACATCCAGATGGCCAACAGACACATGAAAAGACGCTTAACATCACTCATCATCAGGAAAGTGCAAATCAAAACTACAATGAGATATCACCCCACACCTGTCAGAATGGCTAAAATCAAAAACACAAGAAATCATAAGTGTTGGTGAGGCTGTGGAGAAACAGGAACACTTGTGCACTGTTGGTGTGAATGCAAGCTGGTGAAGCCACTCTGGAAAACAGTGTGGAATTTCCTCAAAAAGTTAAAAATAGAGCTACCCTATGATCCAGCAGTCACACTACTGGGTATACCAAAGAATGCAAAAACACTAATTCAAAAGGATACATGCACCCCTATGTTTATTGCAGGATTATTTACAATAGCCAAATTATGGAAACAGCCCGTGTCCATCGACTGATGAATGGATACAGAAGATGTGGTGTATATATATATATATATATATATGTGTGTGTGTGTGTGCGTGTGTGTGTGTGTGTGTACACACACACACACACTGGAATATTATTCAGCCATGAAAAGGAATGAAATCTTGCCATTTGCAACAACACGGATAGAGTCAGAGTATAATGCTCAGTGAAATAAGTCAGACAAAGACAAATACCATATGAATTCACTCATATGTTGAATTTAAGAAACAAACAAGCAAAGGAAAAAGAGAGAGAGAGAGAGAAACCAGTCCCTTGGGCCTCTTCTCTATCTGCACTCTTTCCCTAAGCGATTTCCTCTGTTACCATGCATTAAATATCATTGATATGTTGATTTCTTTCATGTTCATGTCCCCAATCCAAAACTCTCCTCTAAATGCCAGACTCATTTGACCAGCTACTTAGAGATATACTTGGAGATCTCAGAGGCATTAAACTTAAGCTGTCTAAAATATTACTCTACCAGGGGCACCTGGGTGGCTCAGTCGGTAGAGCATGTAACTCTTGATCTCGGGGTTCTGAGTTCAAGCCCCACGTGGGGTGTAGAGCTTACAATTAAAAAGAAAAAAAAATCAAAAATGTTAAAGAACTTTCCTCACACTTTAAATGAAGTCCATACTCTTTCAATGGGCTTCAAGGCTCTACGTCATGTGGCTTTTGCCTATTTTTCCCACCTCCTCTCAGGCCGCATTCCTTCAGTCCTACTAGTCATACTGTCTCCTTTCAGATCCGTGAACAAGGCAAGCTCTTTCCTGTCTCAAGTCCCTAACACTTGCTGGTCCTTCTGCCTGGAATGTGCTTCCTTTCCCCTACTCCTGGCTGCATTTCACCAGCTCCGTTCCTTCATCAAAACATTCCCACAAGCAAGTCCGTCTTCCCTCACCACAATTTTCCTCATTCTCTGCAACTGCTCTCCTGTGTTTCCTTCACACACTTATCATAGTTTGAAATTACTTATTTATTGCTTATTTACTTACAGATTGCCTGTCTCCCCACGTGGTACTTTAAACTCTAGAAGGATAAAGACAGCATCCATCTTATTCTCTCAGTGTATTACATAGTATGTAACACGGTCCTTGGCACATAGTAGTTACTCAATAATCTGGGTTGAATGAAACAGGAAGCATTCCCACCTAGCTTGTGTGATTTGAAGAAGACGATGATAAGGTTGCCTCCAATCTCATTCTAAAAAGTTTTTTCTCCCTCTCTCCATCTCATTCAACTTAGAGCAACATGTGAAACCCCCATTTGAATCAATCATTTGAGCTAAGGCACTAGCTGGCAAACCACAGCGTACTGGCTAAATCCGACTTGCCACCTGTTTTTGTATGTCTGAACTGAGAACGGCTTGTATATTTTTTACATGATTGAAAAACACCAGAAGAGGAAGAATATTTTGTGACCTGTAAAAATTACATGAAATTCAACTTATTTATTCATTGGAACACAGCCAGTCAAATTGTTTATGAATTGTCTATTGCTAACGTCATGCCACAGGAGCAGAGTTGGGTAGTTACCACAAAGCCCGTATGGCCTAAAATATTTACTATTTGGCCCTTTACAGAGAAAATATGCCACCCCTGAGGTAACGTATTGAAGAGGCCTGTTAAAATAAGTACAAGTTGCCTGAGAAAAGTAGCAGAGCGAGCCATTGGCTATCTGCCATCAACACTCAAATTTGGATTTGATTATTTAATCTGTTTCATTCACCCAGAAAGGGGCCTAAGGAAAAGGTGTTATCAATATAAAAAGAAATTTTATTAGGGAAAGAGAGGAAGACAGGTCCAAAGCAAGTACCACTTACCTTCCTTGGGGACAAGAGCTACACCGAAGTTGCCCCAAAATATGGCGCCAAGGAGAGGGAACAGTGGTACTTAGGGAGGAGCCTGATGAATGGATAGTGAGAAAGGGGAGGTCTGCCCACGCATGATGGGAGATGGGGAAAAGAGTATCTTCTTGCCCACCTCTCCTTCTCGTTGCTTGACACCGAACGTGCCCGTAAGCCACAGAGAAGGCAGCCCAGCAGAGGGTAAGGCCCTGCCATGAAGTGGCTCAGGCTTTCTGCTCATGGTTTGCACTGTGATGAACTTGGAGGGTGCTTGGCAACACCCGGGCTGGGGCACCGTCCACCTGGGAGGGAGAGCCGGGTGGAGGGGCACTCAGAGGACCACAAAGCATCAGGAAAGCCTTGAGTCCCTGGAGGACAGGGACACATCATTCACTATTTTGTTCTTCTCTCTCCTTCATTGAAATCCTCCAGATGTAGGTCTCTAATCACCAAGACGTGGAAAATCTCATTGCTCTCA
Source organism: Potos flavus (assembly GCA_028534135.1). NCBI lineage: Eukaryota > Metazoa > Chordata > Mammalia > Carnivora > Procyonidae > Potos > Potos flavus. The sequence continues at coordinate 33,371,700 of CM052901.1, read as the reverse complement.
AGTCCTCTGCGATGCCCCCAAACTCCAAACTTCATGGTTGGGGTTGGGGCCGCGGTTCTCTGCCCTCTCCCTGCTCCTTTCCTTTCTTATACCAGTGGAATAGCATGCCACTGGGCCTCGGGGGGGTTTTCTCGGGCCAACTATCCACTGCGCTAGCTGAGTGTGCGTACCAACCCGGGCGATTGCCCTGCATGCCCACACACTGACACATCTCCCTTCTCCCCTTCCAGGCAAATTATTCCTGCTTCTCAGCATGAGTCACCACACAGTAAGAGCTACCACAAGCCAGATTTTCTGCGTCAGCAGCCCCAACATGCTGTTTTTCTTACAAAGGGTGGGGAACCAGGAGGGAGGGAAAGAGAGAAGGTACAAGTGGGGAATGGAACAAAGTGCACAGACCACAAACCAAAGGGGTGACTCTGGTCTTCTACTTCCTACTGGCTCGGAGGGGCCTTTGATGTGTTAGGCAGCCTTCTCCTTGCTAACTCAGTTTCATTTCCCTTGCTCTTTATATTCTGGCTGTTCCCTCGTGATTGAGGAGCTTATTTTCAGATGTGGTATTGGGGCTCCAAAAGGACCCCCCCCCCAGAGCCATTGCAGAGGGGATGTAGGGGAAGAGCCCTCTGAACATTCTCATGGACCTAAATAGGTGGCATCCAATCCCATAAAGTCAAAAGTACCGTTGGAACAATAAATACGGTAGTGAAGTCTAGGCACAAGGTGGAGAACTCATGACAGTGACGGGACAAGCGAACTGGAAGAGTCCACAACCCTGGTCATAATATTATTAATAATTATTATTAAAACACTTAAGATACATACACACACATACATATCTAATGTGTTTGATATAATTCTCGCAACAACACAAGGGGATGGGTACTGTAATTCATGCCATACCCCAGGAGAGAAAACCCAGAACTCTCAAATAAAGCAATTGCCCCGGCGTCTATAGGCTACGAAGTCACAGAGCTGGAATCTGAGCTGAGGGGCCCGGCGCTGGAGCCCATGCCCCTAGCCGCTCACCTGCTGCTCAGGGAAAGTATTAGGTGCTTCAACATGACTGAATGTGCTGACCCTAGATCTGAGAGAGCCCTTTAGCCAATCCTTTCTGTTTTTTTTTTAAAAATGTTTTTCAGGATTTTATTTATTCATTTGAGAGAAAGAGAGACAGAGAGAGCACAAGCAGGGACAGTGGGAGAGGGAGAAGCAGACTCCCCACTGAGCTGGGAGCCCGACGTGGGGCTCGATCCCAGGACCCCAGGATCACGACCTGAGCTGAAGGCAGACGCCCAACTGACTGAGCCACCCAGGTGCCCCTGGTCAATCCTTTCTTTTTAGGGCAGGCGTTCTGACATGCAGCCCTGGGGAGACGGCGGGAAGGAGAGAAGGAAGTAGAGTATGGGGTGCTGTGCGTTACCATTCCCGCCCTCCCTTGTATGCCTAAGCATGTGCTTCACTTTGGCTGGGATTGGCACAGTCTCATCTGGCAAAAGCCTCGGAGGCTGGTACTGCAGTTTCCAAAACCTCTTGGGGTGAAAGGTTCAAGTTGTCCGTGTTTCTTTGTGTCTGTATCATGGATTTGTTATTTCCTGCCATCCACCATTCTCTCTCATATGACAGGGTCGTGTGGGCCACTCATACTCTTGGAGGACCGTATACAACATTTGAGCTCAGAAGGGAGGCTTTTTGGTAAGAGACCATGAAAGAGGAAGTGACTCACAAATGAAGCTTTTCGGCTGGTCAGAATGTTCTGTCTGATGCATCTGACCACTGATAGAGTAAGGAAGGAGTCTATCCTGCCCATATTCAAAAACAAAAGCTGCCTTGGGCAACTATCATCGTGTCCACCAAAACAAAGTTCACAGTCAGAAACCTTCTGGGATTGACTCCCGGACAACATTGCAGCCGCGGGTGGCCCAGAATCACATTGTAGATGGAAGCCGTAATGAAGGAACTTGGTTTCACCAGCACAACCCAGGAGTTATGTTAAATATTCAGTGACAAGTCAGGTCCTGGGACACAGCTAGTTTACTTGCAGGGAAACAATAATCACTGAACACAGCCTTTCTAGGATGGAAAATGGATGACTGCCCCATAGTCACACAGCTGCGATATGATAGATTGAAGTGGGACACCCATAAACTGGGTGGAAGGAAGAATGCCATAAAGACGAGCCAAGTCATGACTTTGAAACACAGATGAGTTGCTGGGGAAAAGTGCAGCAGATGGAAGACTAGGTACGCAATTGGGGCTGGGGCTGTTGCTCTTTCTAAGAGCATGGAGAGACAAAGAGCTTCAAGTGAAACTCTAGACCAAAGGACGACGTTTATATAGAGAATGTGGACAATACTCATGGTCATGAGTATGGATCTGCATACATAACTATATAAGGGGTATATGTAGCAGCTGGAGGGACAAAGCAGTGATTACCATAAAGAGTATTAATGGTTAACGTACGGTGTAATAAAATTAAGTTCCTCACGATTAAATTGAAATGCTTCCTGAGCACCAACTATATAGACCTTGCTAACTTCAACTTTGTCATGACAGACAGGAATGTTACAAACCAGCTATGGATTTCTTCTTTTTAAGAAAGATGTGATCACCTATAAAGAGAAAAAGAGGGGTGCCTGGCTGGCCCAGTCAGAAAAGTGTGCGACTCTCAATCTCAGGGTCGTGAGTTCGAGCCCCACATCGGGTGTAGAGATCACTCAAATAAAACTCTAAGAAAAATTAAGAGAAGGAAATCAAAAGAAAAGATGGGAACTAAGAATGCGAAGCAAGATTCTTTTAGAATGAGGATTTGAAAAAAAAGATAATATTTTTTGATCTACATCCAACTAAATTTTTCTGCAAAGAATGTTATAGGGTTATTGAGATATCTATCTGACCAATTGCCTTACCTCTCCTGTCTAGCATCCCAGAGGTTCCAGAGGTTCTTACCCTGGGTTTTTAGAGGGCCTGTGAGCCCCTTGCGATTCTCTTCAGAAGTCTGCATCTTTATGCGTATATTTACAGATGTGTGCATTTTTCTGCAAGGAGAGGTTGCTCCCCTTTTTAATATTAGCTAGATGATCTTGACCTTGGTTGATATTCTTGCCTTTGACCATGACATATTTACTGTCAGTGTCCTTAGGGTATACAGTTCCCACAGGAATAATACTCATGGAAAAAACAAACATAGAAGATGTAGACTTAAATATTTCTAGAGTATGAGACTGATATCTGGGTCCTGTGGCTCAGTACGACTAATTTGTCTCACTCTATGTTTCCATATCATATCTGGTTGGGGAAGAAGATGAACCTACTCTTAAAAAACACCTATTATGTGCTAGGCAGTACCATTCAATTTATTGATTCAACAAATATTTACTGAATGTCTGCAATGTTTACATACATTATTTTCTTTCCTAAGCCCTACGTGATATTATCTTCCCTATTTTATGGGAGAGGAACTGAAAGTTCAGGTAGGTTAATTAATTGCTCAGGATCAAACAATGTTAGAGTGGCAATTTGAACCCTGGCCTTGGGGGACTCGAAAGCAGGAGTTGCTACCCTTAATCCCATTATACAAATGAAAAAAATGAGGCCTAAAGAAGCAAAATGGTTGACCGGATGTTGTAAGTAACAAGGTGGGGGGAGGTACTCAGGGCTGCCTCAGGCTTCTCTTCCCTGGGGAAGACCATCTGAGAAGCCAGCACCCACAACCCATATCTGGAGCTCTGCCAAGCACTCTGGCACTACTCAGGTTGCCTTCCCCAAGTCGACCATGCTCCTCTGCTCTTGTTTCCAGCAGAACTGATACTATTAGATTGCAGACTTCCCTGGGTGAAGTAAGAAATGTTTCCCCAGCTTGCCAGCTGCCTTCCTGAATCACCCAAAGCAGACTTTCCTAAGAGGGCAAACTCAAAAGAGTCAGCTGTTGGCAATGCAATGGTTTGACCTACCGCCAGGTTGTGATGGAGGAGTTTGGCTTTTGGCTAGCCATTCCCCATGTGTAATCGATCAGTCTTTCCCCTTTAGCTGCCCTGTGGAAATCTTAGACATTGACATCTGTGGTTTTTATTTTTTACTTTTTATTTTTTTTTTTTAAGATTTATCTATTTATTTGAGAGAGAGAGAGAGCGCGCGCACGCAAGCAGGGGGACAGGCCGAGGGAGAGGGGGAGGGATTGAGAGAATCCCAAGCAGACTCCCACCTGATGGCCTGGAGCCCACGTGGGGCTTGATCTCATGACCCTAAGATCATGACCTGAGCTAAAACCAAGAGTCAGACACTCAACCGACTGAGCCATCCAGGAGCCCCATAGCTGTTTGTTTGTTTGCTTGTTTGTTTTTTAATTAGGGCTGCTTGTGGCCCAAATCACTCCTCCTCACACCAGAGCTGTTAAAGGGTTATAGATGTTGACCATCAAATCACCATGGGTACCATTAGGACCCAGGAGCACTCATGCAGAGGAAATAGGACAGAATGATTCTGACCCTTTCCAGAGAATATGGGAGATATATACTGATTCAGAGACCAGGCAGAGTTATTAACTCCATCTTCCAGAGGCTCATGGTGAAAAACTTGGCATGGCAATCACATATTCTCAGGATCAGAATCACAAGCCCACACTCACACCCACGTTTCTGCTGCACCCATGACAACAACGGGGGCATTGAAATCTTCCGTCTCCTACATACGATAGCAGCTCTGATTTGCCAAGTGCTGCTTCTCTGCTTCTGCAGTCCCTGGAGCCTTCTGCCTAAGTTCTTCAAGCAAGATTCCAGGGAAATGTAGGAACAAACTCTTGTTTTTTCACTCCTTAATATGAAATGAAAATAATGGGGGTTACTAAGACCTGCAGAGAGTTTGCCCAGGGCACTGTACCTCCAAAAGAGGGTTCTAAATCACAAGGCAAATAGGCAAGAAGGTAGGAGTTAGACATTTCCTGGGCTAAGGACATCACCGGCACACTTTGAAATGTTGACCAGTTACAACATTGTTATCATCAAGGTAAGAATGCCGTGTTTACTATACCATATTCTTTTTGACTCTAAAATTTTTCAGAATCACCATGATATTTATGGAACCACCAGGTATGTATCCTTGGAAGCCTGAACAATCTAAGTATATCCCCTGCTAAATGACAACCTTGAAAAATCCAGTGTCATCTATATCCAGAAATCTAATCTACCACAAAGTTGCACTCTGGATATGGTCAGGGCTCTTGATTTTCCAATGGTGACAAACTCTATTCCCCCTCCCCCAGTCCCCATGGTTGTGATCACGGCCCAGAGTCGCTGGTTGAAAAACCAATATGCACATCATTTGACCAGGCCTTAGCTTTTAAAATTAGGTGTTGGAAAAATGGAACCCAAGTCTCTCGTTTTTGAGAGGAGAAAGCCAACCTGTCTTCTAACCTCTACTTCTCCAGAGCTGTGTTTGCTGCTGAGGTGGAGCGGAGGAGGGGAAGGGAGATTTAGATATGATATCTTGGATGCTTTGGAGACTTTTTCAGCATCTTTGAATCTAGACTTAATGGCAATGGGTATTGCATTTTATCCTGATGGCCATCTGAAGATTGCAGTGGTTGGTAAAGAGAATCAAGTCCATTGTCTAGACTCCATTCTTCAAGGCAACACATACTCATTGTGTGTCTTCTGGATACAAGGCACGTAGTCTCCTGAACATAGGTCTGCAGATATATCTGTTCTCTCTCTCCCTCTCTCTCTCTCTCTCTTTTGTAGTCTCCTTTATCATACTTGCTCTTTCTCACAAACAGGCAAGAAGAGATAAACAGCATGAATGCCACTACGTGTAGGGAATATCCATTTGAACTTTCTACTCACCATATGACTTAGAAAATGTTTCATGGAACTTACCCAGGGCTCCTGGAAGAAGTGTTATTGGGTCTGATTCACAGGAGGCTTTTTAGCTGAATTGTACAGTAAGTGAAACAACTATTTTTAATCTGAAAAGCCAGGATTTTCCAAACCCAGATATATAACAGTATTTTTATCTACAGCTCTGATAACGCTCATCAAACACAAGAATAATGAATTTTCCCTTCAGATAACTGCATATCTAAACACTAAGCGTATGTAGTAATTCTTAATTATGAATCCAACACTGATGTGTACTTGCCAAAGACTCTGGGGACATTTTGCTAGGAAATATGAACCTTGAAGCTGCAATTCACATCATTTATGCAGTTGGCAGGCAGAAGTTAGACTTGAAAGCCAAGAGTTCAGGAACTCTGAGTGTAGCATAGACCACAAGTGTCTTTCAAGTAGAAGAACCTGGTGGGACAGGAAGGTACCCACCTTACCTCATCCTACTATTTTGCCAAGATAAGCACCTCTTTGAAAATCAAGGGGAAAGGTCAAATGACTTCTGGGTAAGGTTCCTTTAGAAGTTCATTCTTTGGCTACACTCTTTGCTTTCGCAAGCTCATTGTGCAATTCCAAAATTCAGGAGAGGCGGCCGGTGGAGAAATGTCATGGGACCTCACTTGAGTGTGTGCGTGTGGGAGTTCCACTTGGTGTGTTCAGACCAAATTCCGGGAAAGAAAGATGTCTTTACTTAACGGAATTCTACTAACATGTAAGCCGAGCCTTCAGGTTCAGAGGAAAAAAATGAGTCATCAGGCAGTGTGGACGAGATGCCACTGCAGTCCTCCCTCTACCTTTCTTCTGGCTTTTTCTTGGTGATTCCTTGGCATAAGGACTGAGAAGCAGACAGAAGGAAATGCCCTTGAAAGATGTGGTCCGTATGTATGTCTGAAGCACCTCACGCCCCACCCCCCTCGCCTACCGTCCTCCACTCTCAGCGATCCCCATTCTCACCTCTCAGCCTGACCCAGGAAAATCATGTAGTGGGTAAAGCTATGAGTCACTTGAAAAGCAACCCTTTAGGGGATCCTTAATGCAGTCTGAGGCTCAGATCCATTAGATCATTCTTCTCAGAACGGTGGAGGACTTAGATCACTCTGCTAGGTCTTCTGACTCATCTTTCTCAGTCGCCCTGGTGCGATACTAGTCAGGGCCTGAGGCTCCTCAGCTCAGGGCACAAAGGAAATCGAGGAATCGTTCCTGTTCATTACACATCAGGGTCCGGGAACTTTGTTTCTTCTCTTTGTCCAAACCTACCGGCACCTGCGCAAGGATATTTCTTCACTGGCATGCTACCACCCCCCTCCCCGTGAACCGTGGATCCACATACCCTTCCCCAGAAGGAAGTAGGTTTATCAAACTGAATGTGGCAAATAAACATGGAAAGGAGGCTTGGAGGTCGGAGAAAGGGAGAGGATCTCCTGAAGGGTTCTATGGAGCAAGGGTAGGGAGGACTGGACGGAAGGGGCGGGTCCCCTATTTAAGCAGCCAACCTCAACTTAGCAACTGATTTTAACGTGTTCAAGGGCACGTTGATCTTTTTTACCTCCGGCTGGTGAAGCCTCCAGCTTCTTTGCCCTCCTCCCACCTCCATCCCACCAATCTCTGCTGCTGGGTGGGAACTCCCAGAGTGCAGGGGCGGGGCAATCGTCCCATTAGCCGTACCCTGGGGATGGTTTGGATCCCTGCTCTTTCAGAAAGGCATACCTCAAGAGGGGAGGGGGGTTGGAGGAAGAGCTAGAAAAGACAGTAGAAAGAGATTACGGGCACAGGAGGGGGAGGGGCTGCCATATGGCAGAAAGGAGGCATGATTAAAAAGATTAGCTGCCTTTCACTCAGAAAGGCTTAGGGGTGGGAAATGCTTTAGAAAGCTATAAAATCACAAAGAGCCTCATGGAGTGAACAATGGATTCCAAAAGAGAAAAAAAGAAGAATCCCCTTTAAGTTTATAAGATGAGTTGAAGCCAAATCAAGGAAAGTCTGATTTTACACAGTGGGGAGGAAATTTAGGGAATCCATTACCATGAAAAATGGCGTAAGCTGGCACTATGGATCATGTCCCACCCCCCCACAAAGACAGAGAAAGACTCACCATTAACAAACCCACAATGGATTATTAAAGGAAAGGGCAGGGCAGGAGGGGGGGCATGGGGGGACCATCCCAGAGGCTGACCTCGGGCCTCCCTCAACCCATCTGTTGGAGCTCCTGTGAAAGATAAGACCCCTGAGCTGAAGAAGGGATTCTGGCCCAGCCTTTCCCATTCTTAGATTCTCATACAATATAGTGAAGGTCTGTTTGCACTCCCAACACCTTTGGTTTCCAGATTCTGGGGAGTATCAAGCTACTGAAAATTATATCTTCTAGATGGCTTTTAAATATGTTCCAAATCAGGGGCACCTACCTGGGTGGTTCAGTCAGTTAAGTGACCAGACTCTTGATTTCCGCTCAGGTCATGATCTCAGGGTTGTGGAATCTAGCCCTGAGTCAGGCTCCGTGCTAGGCATAGAGCATGCTTGAAGTCCTCTCTCTCCCTCTCCCTCCCCACTCCCTCTCTTAAAAAAAAAAAAAATAATAAAGATTTTCCAAATCAAAGTTCTACAGTCTACCGTGTTATAAATAACTTTGAACTCAGAGCCATAAACATCAGTTATACAAACATCCTGGCCTAGGTCATAAAAGTGATTTATCTGAGCCCTGATGAAATCAGGCTCAAAGACGTAAGAATACGACTAAAAGTGGAAACCTACAACACAATTCACTTTAGCTAAAGTGAAGGGAAGGTTTGGGGCAATTACCTGGCTCTTTGGAAAACCCCATGGGCAAATTTGAGCAGGGCTGATTCCAGAAGTCGAGCAGCTGTCCTCAGGAGATTGTCACTTCTACAGGTCACAGGAAGATGAGTAGCAAATGGAAAGACAAGAAGAGGGACTTAGTCTCACCTTGTCAGTTTCTCTGTCTCTCTCTGTCTCTTTATCACTCTATCTCTGTTTCTGTCTCTATCTTTATCTCTGTCTCTGTCTCTCTCTCTCACACACACACACACAATGCCTAGCATGTGGGAATGATGAGAGCCGATGTTCAGTGAGGAGCTAACTACTTACAGGCAGCTGAAATCTACCCCGTCACAGGTAAACCCAGAAATACGTCTGCCAGGCGACCAGAGGGCACTCAAACTTCAGAATGGCCCCACACAAACGCACGATGGTTATGATGCCCTTTCAGGGTTGGTAGCACCTTAACGGCTTTTAAATGTCACGAAAGAATTTGAAGATTTGCCTCGAGGCTGCTTTTAGATTGGCCAGCACATTTTTTAGTCACTCTAAGTAGCTGCCAAAGGACATGTGAGAAATGGATGGATAGTTTTGGGTGCTTTTAAGGAACCGGCAGGGGGCCTGTCAAAAGTGCAATTGTACTTTAGTTTTCAGATTTCTTGCCAAAGGCAAGGCCATTACCTTTGCTGGGGGCAAAACCAGTTAGTTTCCGCAACTGAGGCCAAGCAAGCTGTTAGAAGCCGGGTCTGAATATTGTTGCTGAGAAAACAGAATTTTTACGAAGAATTCCAGTAAGTCAGAATGTTTCTGGGTAAGGTATAAATTACAGAAAAAACAAATCTAGTCTTTTCAGAGCAAATGGTGATGTAATCGGGTCAGTAGACCAGAAGGCCTTTGTTCTCTTCAATCTGCTTTAAATTGTCCATTTAAAGACCTAATACTGTATCAGAAACTCCTTCTCTGAAGCCCTCAAAGAATGAGTAGGTGAAGCGGACCTCCATCTTTGGATCGAAACCACTAAGGAGCAGCTTCCTTGTGACCTGGGTACTTTCTTTCTCCAGGAGGGGGTCCTTCTCTTCCTGAACACCCCCTGGGACTTCTTGAAGGCAGCTTTCTTCCCCGCACCATGCGTTACCAGGAACTCTATGTGCGACAGAAAATACATCTCTATTAACTTCGTGTCTTCATGTCTGTTTCTAGCACCATCTTTAACTTCATCGGTAGCATGGATCCTTAAATTAAAAAAAATACATATTATGTTATATATCTTAGCTGTGCACACACACAAAACCATAAAGGTACACAGCACAAAATAGGCACGCACAAAAAAAGTGTAAAGAAGAAAATTCTAAGTAGCTGTAGACTCACTACTCTAAGATTGCCACCGTGGACCACACAGTGGTTTTAATTTTAATTTAATTTAATTTTTTAAAATTTAAATTCAATTAGCCAACATATAATATGCCATCGGTTTCAGATGTAGAGCTCGATAATTCATCAGTTGCGTATAACACCCAGTGCTCGGGGCGCCTGGGTGGCTCAGTGGGTTAAAGCCTCTGCCTTCGGCTCAGGTCATGATCTCGGGGTCCTGGGATCCAGTCCCGCATCGGGCTCTCTGCTCAGCGGGGAGCCTGCTTCCCCCTCTCTCTCTGCCTGCCTCTCTGCCTACTTGTGATCGCTCTCTCTGTCAAATAAATAAATAAAATCTCTAAAACAAACAAACAAACAAACAAACAAAAAAGCCACCCAGTGTTCATCACGTCACGTGCTCTCCTTATGCCCATCACCCGGTTACCCCGTCCTCCCATTAATTTTAATTTTAATCTTAAGGCTTAGTTCCATTTGTTTTGCAACTTTACCCATCTATTTGGTTCAAAGCTCTCGTCCTCCTCACTCCCTCTCTGTGCTCCGTGCCCTGCCCTCTTTGTGGTGCTTATCCTTCTGGCGTTGGAGTCAGAAGAAGGAAAGAGAGAAAGCAAGTTCACGGCCACGGAGGTCACCTCTTGCTATCTCTCCTCAACAAGCTTGCACTTGGCCACTGCTAAGGAGCTCAGTGCTCAGCAGCCCCCCACCCCCACCCCGAGACACTGATTGATGTTCCTTGAATCTTCCAGCTAGTGGCTTCTCTCTGCATTCCTCCGATGCCGATGTCTCTTGAATCCATGGTGTGTGTGTGTGTGTGTGTGTGTGTGTGTGTGTGTGTGCGCGTTGAGGGGATTAGAAAACCTGTAGCTCTCAATCTCCTCCAAGGCCCTTGAACCCATACTTCTTGGGGACCAGAAATTCAAGGAGAAGGTGTTGGCTCCCTCTTCACCTGGCAATCCCATCACTGTGAATTCTGAAGTTCTTGATTCCTTTCCAGTGGCACTAGGCCTGGTCTGCAAAGCTGGACTGGTGACAAAGCAGATGTCTTAACTCCTGTGGTTCTCTGAGGCCTCCCTCCATTGGTGTTAGAACCAGCTCATCCCAGCTCACAAAAATGTACTGTTAACATTTTTAGAAAATGTGTTTACCAGTTGACATCACTTTGGTGGCTTGAAATTGGCCATGGGGAGGAGGAGTATTTACACTATGGAGATAGCTCCAGTGGGTTGTCAAACATTTACCAGCATCCCACTGCCTCTTTCCACTAAGGGGAAGGGATGTGGGGATGGGGACAGTCTCTCACCACCACTGCATTTCCCAAAAGGTAACCTCTATTTTTCTGTCAATCCACGTCTAGCTGGGTGGCTGGAGTGGAGGTGATGATGGGGCCAATTCAGCTGAAAGGGGACCTCGATTAAGTAGCCCTGTGGGAGGTGGCTGGCTTCAGCAACTGGGGATAATTAGATTTTTTTAAAGATTTTATTTTTAAGTAATCTCTACACCCAACATAGGGCTCTAACTCACAACCTCAAGATCAAGAGTCACGCACTCTACGGACTGAGCCAGCCGGGTGCCCCTGATTAGATTATTTTGAATGGTTGCCTACCATTTCCTTGTATCAATATACCATGATTTTTGTAATCAATCTCCTTTTAGACAGTTTTATTATTTCCAAGTTTTTGCTATGTTCAACGATGATGTAAAGAACATACTTGGACAGGGGCACCTGGGTGGCTCAGTGGGTTAAAGCCTCTGCTTTCGGCTCAGGTCATGATCTCAAGGTCCTGGGGTCGAGCCCTGCATCGGGCTCTCTGCTCGGCGGGGAGCCTGCTTCCCGCCCCCCCCCCCCCCCCGCCTACTTGTGATCTCTCTGTCAAATAAAATAAATAAAATCTTTTAAAAAAGAAAAAGAACATACTTGGACATAAATCTTTGTGTTTGATGAAGTAAGCCCTCAGTAAATGCTGGCTATTATTACAATGAGGTGACGATGATGATGATTTTTAAGTGGGTCTCAGCTCAGAGAAGGGTGATACTACACAGTCCCTCCTCCTCTTTCCCATCAATACCCTTAATGGAGCAGTCAGTACTCTATCCTCCAAGCAGGAAATTGACAGATTCCTGTCTGGGGAACTTGATTGGCTTAAGAGAAAAAGCATTCAGATACTGACATTTGTAGGGTCTTCCGATGAAATGCTAGGTCCACCTAAGGATGTAAGACCCATCAGTCAACGATTGTCCCAACACACACACACACACACACACACACACAAAGATTTTTCCATTGCCTCACTCCTAATATAAATGAATAGTTAAGAATAATGAAACACTGGAGGGGCCCCTGGCTGGCTCAGTTGGGGGAGTGTTGGACTCTTAATCTTGGGTTCGTGATTTCAGGCCCCATGTTGGGTGTAGAGCTTGTAAGTAGATAAACTTAACACAATTAAAAAAAGAATAATCCAACACTGGGGAAAAATATTTAACAGGAAAAAAGGGATTAGAATAGCATTGACAAAAGTAACTTGGAAGAAATAGAAACAATGCAGGGAGAAGAAGAAATCATAAAACTAACACTATAATTCATATTCTCAGATAAATGCATGAACACATTTTAAACATGAAATATTCACGGATGCTGGAAACATAAAGGGAACATTCTGAGAACAAGAATGGGTTCTTGAAAAATCAGACTATTAGAGTAGAATTGTTTTTATTTTTTTATATTTATTTTTTAAAAAGATTTTATGTATCTATTTGGGAGAGAGAGAAAGAGGGGGGAGTGAGAGGAGCAGGAGGAGTGGGAGAAGGAGAAGTAGACTCCCCACTGAGCAGGTAGCCCAATGTGGGGCTCGATCCCCAGACTCTGGGATCATGATCTGAGCCAAAGGCAGACGCTTAACCGACTGAGCCACCCAGGCACCCCTGAATTATTTTTAATTCAGTAGACAGAAGATACATTTAAATACCTCTCCCAGGATGCAGAACAAAATGACAAAGATGTGGGAAACAGAGACAGGAAAGGAGAATTAGAGAGCCATTATCCATTAGGACCCCCCAGAGAAAGGACAGAAAAAAAATGAAGAAGAAATAATCAAAGAGAGAATAAAAGAAATCTTTTACTCCAACTGGAAAAAAAATGTTTACCAGATTTAAGGACTAAGTATCCAGTACAATGACTATAAGACACATGCCAAAGCACATTGTCATGAAATTTCAGAATACAAGGGATAAGGTCTCAAATACTCTTTCTCAGGAAGCCGTTAGACTATGTGCTCCAGCAAGACAGAGGGGTGGTCAGAAGAACACAGGGAATTGAGGATACAGAGGGTCAAGCACAAGAAACTCATGAAGAAAATTTTCCAGGAAGACAGTCATGTTACAGGCTTGAGACAAGTAGATGGAGGGTTCTGGAAGGATGCCTCCAGGAAAAAGATGGAACCATCAGATTACCTGATGTGTTGACCATACTGAGAAAGGTTTTAGAGTTTTTTTGGTAAGTCTAGGGTTGTATTAGTAGTGACAGGTGCACAAAAAGTAAGCCATTATTAACTTCAAGAGAAATGGGAGAATTGTGTGTATGTAAGGAAAGAAAAGGGTTGCGAGGGAATAAGTCGTTCTATTCCATAAAAGAAGTGGATAGCTAATGCTTAAAATTGAAAAGTCAAGAAAACCAACCAAAAGAAATGAGAGTGGTTGCCTCTTAGAAGAGAGACACAGACACAGGGACTGGGAAGAGAGGATATTGCTATTTTTTCAATAAGGACTCCCGGCATTGATGTAGGAAACAAAGGCAGAAGAAATGTAGCGTAAATAAAAATCTCCTTACAGCTGGCAGCCCACTGAGAGATACCTCAGCCATGCAGAGCGTGATCTTCCTCAAGGAACTCATGGCTGCGTTAGTACCTGTTTTTTTTTTTTTTTTTTTTTAAGATTTTGGGTATTTGTCAGAGAGAGCGAGCATAAGCAGGGGGAGTGGCCAGCAAAGGAAGAAGCAGGCTCCTCGCTGAGCAAGGAGCCCAATGCGGGACTCGATCTCAGGACCCTGGGATCATGACCTGAGCCGAAGGCAGACCCTTAATCAACTGAGCCACCCAGGTGCCCCTGCCTTAGTACCGTTCCCGGCAGGTGGAGACGCTGACATAGAGCGGAACAAGAGATCAGGGAACAAACCAAGACGGCACAAGAATCTCAAGGCCACAAGCTTCCCACTCAGTTCTCGATAAAAGACTGCCACTAAAAGCCCTCAGTGGCAACGCACTCGGGACCCCTCTCACTCTTGAGAGCTTTCTTCCTTTCCTTTCAGCTCTCACTTCCACTTAATAAACTCTCACTTCACTTCACCCCTCTGTGTCTGTGACATTCATTCTTCGACCCTGTGAGACAAGAACCCCATCACCCGGCAACAGTATTACCTGTTCAACTATATACATGTATTGCTTTGATAATAGTAGTGACCCCTCAGAAGGGTTTTTGTGGGGTTTAAGTAATATGACTCAGGGAAAGCTCTTAGCAAATTTCTTGGAGTATATACGTGTTACTATCGAGATGCCCGGTTACAACAGGCAATAAAATTTTTTTAAGCACCCAGTTGTAATATTAGCTACAGAAGGCTATAATCAGGAAAGTCGATTGGCTGTACACTGTGTTCAAAGTCATTGGCTTCTTGCTTTTTGGGCCGTTTTGGATTATTAAGGCTGCTTCGTATCTTCTATTCACACGCAAAATTGAGAGCTTTGCTATCTATCACTTCCATTATTCTCCTTCCCCGTAAAGGGCATTTTCTCCAGTACTGGGAGCCAAGAAAGATATCTATGTTTTTGTCCCTCTGACATTTGGCCCCAGAAGTAAAATGCGCTACAGCAAAATAAATGATGTGGCTTTGTTTTGTAGAGCACACGAGATCTTGCTTCCTTAAAGTGCATGCCTTGGACTGGATGGCTTTTTCTTTCTTTTTTTTTTTTTTTTGAAGATTTTTATTTATTTATTTGAGAGAAGAGGAAGAGGGCAGAGGCAGAGGGAGAAGCAGATTCCCTGCTGAGCAGGGAGCCTGATGCGGGGCTCGATCCCAGGACCCTGAGATCATGACCCAAGCTGAAGGCAGATGCTTAACCAGCTGAGCCACCCAGGCGCTCCTGAATGGCTTTTTCTCCAGCATCGCAAAGGTGCTAGTGCGTCTATCTCTGGAGCTGAAGACACTGGCTCTTCCTAACACCAGAGCCATCAAATCCCCGGACTCTCGGACCAAGAGAAAGTGCTCTGTATGAACAACCTAAGAGGACCCAATGAGCTCATCTGGAAGCGAGCTGAGAAGTTTTTCCCTTGAGACTCCCCCCACCACTTGGGAGGTTTCTAATCCTGTTTTTTTTTCTCCTCTTATTTATTTATTTATTTATTTATTTCTCCTCTTATTTAATTGCATATCAGAACCATGGTTTGAGACCGTCTGATTTTTTATTAAAAGTCTGGTCACACCACAGTGAGGATAATCTTTCTAATGCCACAACCTAGTAGAAAATTTGTAGAAAAAAGAAAGCATATAGGTGGTGTGGTATCCAATAAATCTCTGATTCTGGAGTCAGATGGATCTGGGTTTGAGTCGCAATTCTGCCACTCTCTGTCACCTTAAGCAAGTTCCTTAACCTCTCCGTGCCTCAGTTTTCTCAACCAATCAGTGGGAATAATAGCGTCCACTCTCTAAGATTCTCTTGAGGACTAAATGAGATGCAGCATGTAAATGGCTTTGCACACTGCCTGGTGCATAATAAGCCCTGGAAAAATGCTAAGCAGTTGGCTCTTGATTCACCATGCCTTCCTGGAAAGTGAAGCAGTTCCTTTCCATTCGAAATAGAGGAATCGAATTAGGTACCTAATCAGACCGAAAGTCTCTTTGCCTGTTATCCAAACTGGAAAAACACAAAATCTGAAGGAAGCCCAAAATTAAAAAAAAAAAAAAAGACTTCATGTCTTCAGCCTTGTAAAAGGAAACCTTGCTTTCTTACATTCACCTGTGGTTTCTCACTGTACTTCTAGCGCCCACTAGTGGCACGCCACGTGAAATGTCCCCAAGTTTCTCTGGCTACA
>CM052901.1:33310215-33346963 GCA_028534135.1 Potos flavus | reverse complement strand
TACAAGATTCATTGTTCATGTACCACACCCAGTGCTCCATGCAATACGTGCCCTCCTCAATACCCACCACCAGGCTCGCCCATCCCCCCACCCCCTCCCCTCCAAAACTCTCAGTCCCTTGTTCTGAGTTCACAGTCTCTCATGGTTCTTCACCCCTCCGATTTCCTCCAATTCATCCCTCCCTTCCCTCTCACAATGTAACTCTTGATCTCAGGGTCATGAGTTCAAGCTCCACGCTGGGTGTAGAGATTACTAAAAAAATAAATAATTTTTAAAAAATAGAATATTAGAAAACAGCAAAAAAAAACTGCACTGTTCCTATCCCTTCTGTTACCTAGGATTAAATTAATAACAGCATCAAGAGGGAAAATTCTCTTTAAAAGTTCTTGATATATCATCACATTTAAATAAGAATTTTTTAAGTCACAAACATCAATAAATCCTACTTGTAAGGTCTGCCTAAGGTATAGCTTTGCCATTATGAAACAACCACTGGGAGGAAGAAGGTTTTAAGAGATGAAAATTGCTGTCACACTGGTAATTCCTGACTTGGGACCAACAATCTTATGACACCAATTTTTAAACATTTTGGCCAAAAAGGTTACATCATATCAAACACTGGACTTACCAAATCCCTTCCTTCCAAGTTTACTCACGAAATGTATTGACACATGGACAGTTCTGAATTCATAAGGCTTCCATTCAAATACTAAGGACCTGAACAATACTTGAACGGAGTGCTTGTTGCTTTAAGAAAGTACTCCTGCGCAATGACCAAAACTTCCAGAAATCCACCTGATATTTGCCAGAGGTTACATTTTGTTTTTAAAGACAACAAAAGCATGAGTCTTAATAAATGCCCAGAAAGGTCTAAGTTAGAAACGATAAGCACTCATGGAGCAATAATTTTAGGAGGAAAAAAACTAGCACTTACCCCTCAAGTTAAGATTGATAAACTGCTTGAGAGAGGAAAAATGTATTTTTAGAAGCACAGACTCTTGGAGCTAAAACATGGCCTGTTTTGATGGTGTTCGAAGTATCCTGGGCCACCAGTTCCTTGCAGTACTGCTGTTAATATTACATTCCCACCTTCAGTTACCAGGAATAATTTTTATTTTACTAGAACAGCAATGCGTGGAAGTTTCATCAGAAAGAGTGCCAATTAAGAATTAAGAAATTACTCAGCGCTGCCAAATGTACACAAAAAGGCACTTTATATACTGTTGACAGAAGTGTAAATTGGTACAAGCCTCATAGGAAGCAATTTGGAGATATGCATCAAGACTTCTTATATCATAACACCCCACCTAATAATTTCATTTCCTCCTTCTAGGAATATCCTAAGGAACTAATCAGAGATGTGCACATGTATGCACGCGCACACAAACACAAACACACAAATATAGATAAGAGTCATCACTGCTATAAAGAGAACAGAAAACCTAGAACAAATTTCAAATGCCCAAACAGAGATTGGTGAAATAATGATGCATCCATATGATCACATGCTACACAGTCATCAAATGCAGCACTGCCGAAGAATATTCAAGGATACGGGAAAATGTTCAAGATACACACAGCTTAATTGGCTTGAGAGGTGACTTAAAGAACAATAGCAACTTCCTCAGATATATACAGGCTACAAGCTGAAATGTTAACCCCTGGGTTGGAGAATTATTCGTGATTTTTAGTTTTATCCTTACATTTTTCCTACACTTTCTGAAACTGCTGCAGTGACCATATTAGTTTCATCATTTAATAAATAAGTTGGAAATATAGCATCAATCTTTGTTCATTCTAGTGTGTGTCTGTGTGTGTGTTGATAAGTGACAATGAATATGGACCCTAAGGCACTTGACGCTACTCAAGTGACAAAGGGACACTGTAAAAGGAGCCAAAAGTCGACTTCAACTGCACTACACAAAGATTAGACACTTCTGTTTCTAAACTAGTCTCAAAGTAAAAGAAGCTTTTTGCTCATGCAATATAATCTATGAAGCGGGGTGCCTGGGTGGCTCAGTTGGTGAAGCACCTGCCTTCGGCTCAGGTCACGATCCTGGGGTCCTGGGATCGAGCCCCACATTGGGCTCCCTGCTCAGCGGGGAGTCTGCCTCTCTCTCTCCCTCTGCCTGCTGCTCCCCCTGTTTGTACCCTCTCTCCCTCTCCCTCTGACAAATTAATAAATAAAATATTTAAAAATAATCTATGAAGCAAAATAAAATAGTTTCTTTTTTCTTGCTATAACCACAACGTTAAAGTTTTCCTCAAGTTAACTGTCCCTGTGGTCCTGTATGCCAAAATGTGACTAAGAAAAATTGACTACTACTGGCAAGTGAATAGAGGATCTCAAAAAGCCAGACAATCGCGAGGGGCTCCACACAGATTGAAATACAAATAATTTCTTTAAGGCCCAGAGTTCCACTCACTTATTCTATTACAACAAACAGGAACTCGAATGTCAGATGATATCTGCATAAGATTTAATAGGCACCTCATACTCACCAACTCTTCTGCCTCACAAGGAAAAGGTTTTTCATCTGACCAGAATCAGTACCCTAGGGGTAATCAAGGCCTTCCCTCAGAAAAAGTATCACAAGCAAAAGGCACCTAATGGGTATCATCTCTTTGCCTTCCACTTGGGTGGCGAGAGTTCTGAAGGGAGGGCATTTCAGAAGTTAATTCTCCATCAATATCCACTTGTTTACAACCTCAACTGTGGGACCAACTACTCTAAACTTGGGAGTATATCATCTTACTTAAGACTGTCTTGCTTCAGACATTCCAATCAACTGTGATATCACATTACAAATGCGTACTAGCTACAAAAAGGAGTAGGCAGGAAAGGCTGAATCATTTCTTTCCCTCAAAGTTTTCACTTCAAAATGTTTCGGGTAACGGTAAAGTATCATTAAGTAATCTTACTTCCTGTAAGGCCCCAGACAGCTATGAGTGTGTCCTGTAATAACCTCGACAGGGCCTAGCAGCACAGAGTTCACAACACTAAAAATTATCCAAAGAACACAGCTGATTGATATATATACAATTCCACCACGACATACAATAATACATCTATTTGAAAATTAATGTACTCCAAAGTCAAGGGAAATTGATCTGTGGCTGCTGGTTAATTCAACTGGGTTGCGCCAGTACTTCTGAAGCTAAGCTCACAAATTTGATCCCGGTATGAACTGGTTAAAATGATGGTGCTCACACTTGCCAGTTTGCCAGAGTCGGTCCCCTGGTTTACCTGTTGGCCCAGTACAATTATTATCAGAGTCCCCACCCTTTTTCTTTGGCAAAACATCCCTAGTGATGACTCTAGTGATAACCCTAAGTCTGTCCCACAAAGGAACAAGGCAAGAATGTATGGCTACATCAGCAAAGCCAACCTTCACTCCGGAGAGAAATACTAACTCTTGATTGAATCCACTGTCATATGCAAATGGACAAGTAAATGAAAGTACAAGCTTGTGCTATTAAACACACAATTCTTTATTCCAACTGTTTCAACATGCAAAATTATGACAACTTTAGGTTACATACAATTGAATCTTTATCATCCAACTTCTAAAATCTAGATTAAAATTGAGGGTCATCTTGTTGGCTCAGTAGGTTAAGCGTCAGACTCTTGGTTTCGGCTCATGTCATGATCTCGTGGGCCGTGACATGGAGCCCAGCATTGGGCTCCACGCTCAGCAGGAGTCTGCTTAAAGATTCTTTCCTTCTACCCCTTCCCCTACTCGAGCTACTCTCTCTCTAAAATAAATAAAACCTTTAAAGAATATCTTAATTGATAAATTCAAACTGAAGTCAATTCCTCAACTTACAAAACACATACATGTATTTGTAAATACATAAAAGGATAAATCAGATCCACTGTAAGAAAGTATCTCCATTTATAGGTCCTTAATGTATACAACTTTTAAAGACTGTCATCCTATTTAAGAAGTTGTATTTACCTGGTGTACCTAGGTGGCTCAGTTGGTTAAGTGACCAACTCTTGATTTCAACTCAGGTCATGATCTCAGGGTCATGAGACTGAGCCCAGCGTCAGGCTCTACACTCAGTGTGGAGTCTGCTTGAGATTCTCTTCTTCCTCTTCCTCTGCCCCTCCCCCCCCCGCTTGCATGCACACGTGCTCTCTAAATAAATAAAAGTTTTTTTTAAAAAACTTGTGTTTACACTTTAATTAATTGAAAGGTCAGAGGAAAGATATTGCCTAATTAACTTTAGCAATCAGGCAAAAATTCCAGCCTTGCAGGAAATACATATTACTTATTTTTTTTACAAAAAAAAAAATACAACTAACTGTAACTTCTCATCTATGATTTTCTGGAAAATACGGGTTAGCAACCTTAGAGTTGCATATCAAATGAAGTATCTGATGTCCAATGAATGATAAAAGACCAAAGCAAACTGGAGAGTTTCTGGGCTACCCCAGATGCTGTAAGCTTAAGGAATTTTTCACATATTTATAAACTCTAGCTCTTGGAATAGTCTGCATCTAGTACAGCCTAACATTGTTTCCTAAGGAAAACTATATTTAATCTGGCCAATCCGAAGAAAAGACCACAGATTTAACAGGATATGGTCCTATGCTTCATCGAAGGCTAAAGAATGAGACAATGAAGCTCCAGTATAACCCGGCGCCCTGCCAAGAGACAGTCTGCCATGGTAGTTAGGGGCCAAAACACTGGAGCCAGATGGCCTGGGTCCAGCTCTTGGCTGTGCCCCTTACTAGCGTGGGGCGACCTCCGGCAAGCTATTTAACCTCTTTACTTCATTTGCCACAACTCTAAAATGGAGGGAATGTTATTCCTCCCTATTGAGAGGACTTTCGTGAGGCTTAAATCGAGCTGATCTCGGGGCTCTAGCCATTATAAACTTCTTTTAGTTTCTCAAAAGCACCAAGCTTAATCTCTCACCTCTGAGTCTAGCACATGCTTTTCCTTCTGCCAAGAACATTCTCTTCCTTTCCCTGGTTTCCTTTACATCTTAGTTAAAATGGCACTTTTAAAGAGCCTTCCTTGACCTCGCCACGTTACGTCAGGTGCCTCGGCTTTCTGCTCTGTGGGCACCCATATAGCACGGCACTTAAACTCGTTCAGGTTGCTGCTCCCTTGCTGGGCTGGTAAGCTCCTTACTGGCGGAGGCCATGCCTGTCTTGATTCCCACTATAATCCCCAGAACCTAGCACAGCACACGAACACCGTAGGTGCTTACCAAACAGTTTTTGAACAAACATGGAATGAATTAACCAGTCATACTAAGCAGAAAGGAAACCAAAAAGTCATTTCCAAGTTAAATCTTTCACTCTGAGGTAGATGTGTATGCCTCTTCCAATCTGAGCTATATAAAAGGGCTTCCCTCTCTTATAGCTGAGAAGCTGAAAATTAAACGTGACAAGTGCCATATTCTGACAGAATACAAACTCAGTGCCCTTTTGGGGTAGGAATCATGACTTCGTAAGCAGAGCAAATAACAGTCTGTTTGGTGTGTTACTTATTAGTTCATGTCTCATGTTCCAAAGCCTTTATTTAAATAAGGATTATCACAGCAAAATTACACGGCTAGTGTATCTCCCTGAATATTATCGGCTGGGCTAAATGAAACCCGTAAGTGCCCTGGCATAGGTGGGGGGAAGAAAAGTAAGGGGGGAATCATGAATATGGATGTGCATGAAAGAAAGGGGGAAGAAAATGAAAGTATTTGATACGCTGGAGAGGGGGAGAGCAACATCAGCCGCTCCTCTTTAAGGTACCACTGGGTGGCACCAGTGTCCCTGGCTAGCTGATCCAGGTATGGAACCAGGAGAGCAAGCCATCCGGCTATCTTGCATAGAGCTTGGGTTGAATGTTCAGAAGTCTATTTTCCTTATACAGAGCGGCAGATACAATTCACTGGAGTGCAAGTTCTTTGCATACGTCACCAACACAGGCATAGGTCTTAAGGATCCTGTTTATCAGCAACACCTGGAAGGGGAGTTTGTCAACATTTTTGCCTGACAAAATGTTGGTGTCAGCTCACCATCCTCAATGCAGAGATACTCAGTGGAGTGAGAAGCCAGGGATTCTCGTGGAATGAGAATGGCAGAGAAAGGGATCAGAATAATCTAGAACGCTTTTTCAAACTATGAGGATGACCCATACAAAATTGCCAATACAGTCAAAAACCTGTTATATGCCAGAAAACAGCAATTTCAAATGCTTCAACCTAATACACAGGTATTTGGACTTACTGAGAAGAGGGTGTCATACTTCTCAGGTTTATGGGGGGGAAGAGTGAGAACACATGCATAGTTTGGCCTTAGGTCACGAAGAATTAACTAAGCTCAGGAATGGAAACAACAAAATGTCTTAAGGGAAGGAAATAGATTAAATTATGTTAAAAAAAATCAGATGAGGGAAGACGTACACATACCAAAAAAATGTTATATTAAGTGTAAAAAAGCAAATTACAAAACAGTACATAAAACACATTTTGTGACTTGTCTTTAAGGGAAATCCAAATAGTTTTTTGGAGGGTGGGGGAACAGATTTCCATTCTCTATAGAAGAAAATATGGAAGGATGTGTACTAAAACTATCAGTAGCTGGCTCTGAGTAGCGGGGATTACCCATACTTTGTCTTTTTATCTACACATGTTTTCTAAAATAAACATGTATAACAATTTTGGATCCTGGAACAGAAAAAAAAAAAAAAAGACCAGTAGAAAATCTCTAAAAATCCAAATAAATTTTATAGTTTAGTTAAGAGTACTATGCTAATGTTACATCAATGTTAACATTAAGGGGGAGCGGGGTAAAGATGTACCTCTGAACTACCTTTATAAATTTGCTGTAAGTTTAAAATTATTCCAAAATGAAGCATTTATTTTTCAAAATAAGCCATTTATTAAGATCACATTTGAAAAATCTAGAAGAAGGAATCCGTTTGGTTAAGAGATCCCTACATATAAATGAGGATACATTGAAAAAAACAGGGTTTTGGAAGGGGGGGATGGGTGAGCCTAGTGGTGGGTATTACGGAGGGCATGTATTGCATGGAGCACTGAGTGTGGTGCATAAACAATGAATCTTGGAACACTGAAAAATTATAATAAAATTTAAAAAAAAGAATACATTGAAATAAATCTTCTTTGACAGGAAAATTTCCTTATGCCTTCTAGCATGACAACAGAAAGGTGTAAAGACGGTCATACAATATAGCCTCTCCTAAATATGAAAGTGATGTCTCCCTATTGGGCACAGCCTCACTGAAGCAGGAAACAAATGTTTAAGTCTCTCTTTTCTTTAGTTCTATAATCATCATTACTGAAGGCTCACCACCATATTAACATTTCTGTTTGAGGAAAGGAATTAAAAATAAGTACAGCCAGTAACGACCCATTTCCTTTGTAATATTTTTTAAAAACCTAGTTTCCCAAATCCTGGGCAGTTACAGGTGCACGCACATGCATCTATTCAAAAAATATTCAGTGAGCATCTGCTGTGCTGTCCTTAAGGAGCCTACTATTCAATAGATAATACATAAGGACATCCACTGTCCTTATGGAGCTTACTGTTCAATAGATAATACTGTAAGTGGACTAACACAGATAGCAGACATACAGGTAGAATAGGAAAGGAGGCAACCCTTGACCCTATAATAATAGCCCAACCAGACGAGTATATACTTTTTAAAAAGCTAATAATAATAGCTACCCTTTGGGATTATCCAGTTATACCTATTACTGCTTAGGTCTTAGTTGGCTTGCCTAAAATGTACTTTTTTAAAACTTCCTTCAGATGCTGGGGCAAGGAAAAGTTTGCAAAGCCAAAGAATGAAAGTGAGTTTCTGACAAACAATAAAGGAAAGAAAGATGCAGAGCTGGAAAACACAAACCCAGAACTAAAAT
This sequence comes from Potos flavus, assembly GCA_028534135.1. NCBI lineage: Eukaryota > Metazoa > Chordata > Mammalia > Carnivora > Procyonidae > Potos > Potos flavus. Next base: position 33,339,067 of record CM052901.1, on the reverse strand, counting down.
GTCACGATCGATTTCACCTGGAGACCACTAGCCAGCTATTACAAACAGCACTGCCTGAGAGTTACACCACTACTCTGGCAAGCATAAAATTTGGAATAGGCTAGTTCCACTGTGGAACATATCCAACAGAGGTTTTATTACTTGGAGGTTTCGTTACTTAAGTATTTAAAATGCCTCAACATATGACAATTTTGCACAGGATGAGACCCACAAAAAGAATTTCAAAAACAGATTTAAAGAGAAGCACCAAGGCCCTAGAAACTCCCAAGCAGAGCAGGAGTCTTTTTCCCCATCTCCATGAAACACTGCTGTTTAAGGGAGGGAGAGTATGTACCATACAAAGGTCAGCTAAGAAACCTGCTACAATGTCAACAGCGTTGCTATTTCCTGCTAGCAGATCTCACCCATGTATCCCCGAAGCACGGAACTTCTGCTGCATCTGCAGACACCCCTTTGCAATTATTTCTGTGAACATTTAATCTAAAATATATCGTCTTTAGACTAGGTTACAATTCAACCCTCCTTGAAGCATCTGCAACCAATGTGAGCAGCAGTAAAAGGTAAGACGGTGCTTTGCTTTTATAGGAATATGGGCCAATCTGCTGTTTACTCTTCCTCAAAAGCAAAACCAAGGTCAACCCAGAGGAAGGTCTGAAAGCCAAAGTTCTCTGTTACTATACATCTTCAGGTCTGATGATAATGTGACAGTGGCTTACTGGCCAGATTTTTAAAGAACAAGAAAAGGTATTATCAAAACAGTTCCAACATCTCCATCTGAGGGTTTCCAGGGCTACTGCGCCAGTGAGTAGAAGAGGAAGGCCCTGAGGTTCAGCGCCTGGTGCCAAGCCCAGGCAACATCCTGATCTTTCAGCGGCAATGGAGCAGTGCCGGGAAAAGCAAGAGAAAAAAAATTTTTTAAAGGTCCAGCAATAGCAGGACACGGCCCCAGACCTGGCCAAGTACCGAACTCAACACAAATTCCCAAAAGTTTAGAAGACCATCCCACAGAACAATTTTATGCAACCCAAATAACCATGACACTTTGAAACATCACTGATTTTCTTTCACATGGGAGGTAGAGAACAGCAGCAGAGGCAACAAATCTAAGAAGGGATTTTGCATCCTAAACAAATTCTGAGTCACTCTACCCAATGCAAAAGAAACTTTTTCTCATGATCTCATGACAAAATGCTGTAGCATCTAGAGGAGAATGGACAAAGAAAATTACCATAGTGTTACATTAGTTAGGAAGGGTGCAAAATTAGAGAAATCAACTGTAGGTTGAAAAACAGTTCTTTCCACCCAAATTAGCTGCTTCAGAAAGAATTGCCTGCATATGGCAACAGAGGGTAACTAGACACTGTGGTGATCATTTTTGCAATGTATCCAAATGTCGGATCACTATGTTGTACACCTGAAACTAATGGAATATTGTGTGTCAACTATACTTCAATAGAAAAAATAAAAATAACAAAATAAAGGATAGATCTTTGATTACCTATTCAATAAAAATGAGTTGCCTGTATCCCATGAAAGTCATTAAAGTAACATGTTATGTAGCAATAATCCCACCTTTGTAAAAGATAAAGAGTTTTGACTGAATTTTGAAGATTTCTGCTGGACACTGGTATCATCCAATTAAACATGGCAGGGCTTCTCAATACATACACTCTTAGCTTAAGGAACCCCATAGGCTACAACTGGTTTTTAAAATATGTCTTTATAGCACAAACTGGAGTTGAGATTCCTGGTTTTCAGACCCTAAGACACACTCTGGGTATAGATCATAAATTCACTGCCACTTCCTACTCCTTTGGTAATGCCCTAGTATAGCACCCACTTCCTCTTTCCTGCCTGCTATGCCCTAAAGCAACATATCCCTCCAATCAAAGGCAGGCACTGAGGTCGTCCGTCTTCCTCAGTTGAGGACAATGAGAAATAAGATTGTCCGCAAGCCCTTTCTCCCTATGAGGTTTAAAAAAAAAAACCTGCCATCTTTAGGGCTAGGGGCTTTTTGAGAACAAGATCAGCTGTCTGTATGTTGTGTTAGGGAAAGCTCTCCCATTTCACCAAATGTTATCACTGCAACTGTAGGCCAATCACTCCACACAATCATTTCACGTAAGCAAAGAAAAAGGACATAGATGCAGGCTACCACGGAGATGAGACAGAGCTTGGCGAGCCATCTGGGCACTGACATGTCTGACCCGTCTTCCTCCCAAGGGCCGGGGTGCCACCTTGTACAACACCGATGCTTACAGCAGCTCCAGGGGACCCCACCGAGCTACGATTCAAGACAGCTAGCAGGGCTGGGGCAAGTGTCATTTTAAACCCACTGAATGTTTTGTACGCCTGGGGTCAAGAATCATCCCTTATTCACTTCTACCCATGTAGCCCCCAAAGACATGCTGTGAAAAGTGAGGAGGGGGGACGCCAACCGATTCAAAACTAGAATAAAAAAAGGTGGCGGGGGGGGGGTTCATGGAGGTTTCCATGTTGCAGCTGTCTCCTCTAAAACTACTTTAAGGGATACCACCTGTAAAGAATAAATTCTTTGGGGGCTAGTTCCTAAAGAACACTACCAGCCTACAAACATTTTAATGCTCAACAATCTCTTGGTGGTGAAGTGAATATTAAAATTAATGTAAATATCCCTATAGATTAAAAACCTCTTTCCACATAAAAATCCTGGCCTTCATACTTGACACTAAAAACAAAATCTAGGAATCCAAAAATTTCTGGGGGAAAATTTGAGTTGTACAACATCCTTATGAGTTCAATCATTTTGCTTAAAAAATGTGTAATGTAACTGTATTTGAATGAATATGCTAATGCTTACATTTCTTTCTATTTGGGGAAATAAACATCACATAGCTTCCCATCTGTGGGTTCCTATAATTCACCAAAAACGAGCCTGAACCCTACGCCTTTTCTAGTTTCCTGGTTATGGAAACTACTTACTTCACAGAAATTCTAACCTACTCCTGTAAGGAACTGCCTGGGCACCAACGGAATCTCAAACAGTTTACCAAAGACTTTAAACCATCCTAGACCAGCCTCGCAATTGACCAAATCCTGAAGGTTTCTGTGGTTCCAGGCATAAGAATGCCATTTTCCCTGGCCTGCTTTTCTCTTTTCTGCTTTATTTGCCTAAAACACATTCATCTGACAATTGTTTATAGCTAGTTCTGTCCAGTTTGACCCCTCGGTCAAGTTAGGATTTTTCCACTCTTCTTTTAAGCAACTTCTCCATATCTTCAGTGGTCAAGTAGAACATAGCATCTTTTATTTGGATTCATCCCATGAGACATTAGTGCTAGCTCTGTCTTCTCTCCGGTTTTCAAAGCCACAACTGAATTTTAAGCTCGTTCACCAAGTTCCTGTTTCCTCTCTGAGGGAAATGTTGAGCTTTCAGTTCATGTGAGAAGCAGAAATGACTAACATGTTCTGAGCCTAGTGAATGATCCTCATTCTCAACGGTAGTGGCTCTGCTCATTTCTCTAGATTTTCTTTGATGACTCCTCATTGGGGTACCTCTGGGAGAGCGGTCCTTCGAAACCCTATCATTTCTTTTTTTTATATTAAAATCCTTTAACCACATATTAAAGGCAATACACAGAATACCTAAGAGAAGCCAGGTATTTCCCTATGCCTTCCACTGCATTCACCTCACCTACCAGAAATATTTTCAACACCTCTGTAACAGTCGACTCTCACATGCCCATCTCATTAATCAAGTGGGAAATACAGAACCTCTATCCTGACTCCCCTGTAAAATCTACCCCCCTTGGCAGCACCCATGAGAGAAAAATTCTCATATTGCAAAATCCGTTCCCAAAACACTGAGATGCACAGCTTTGGAGAACAGGGACACTGTTTCAGTTGCCACAGCAAAAAACACGAGCCGCTACCATGGGTCTTCACATTCACACCGTTGTCTGCAAGGTGGATTTTTCTTTTGGTACCCTACTGAATTCATTAAAAATGGTTAAAGTATCAAAAAGTATTCAGTGTAACATAAAGTAAGGTAAAATTTTCACCTCTAAGTTCACGGCATAAACCCGGGAGAGGTTATAATGAACCTTCAGCGGATGTGCTTAATAAACGCTTCTAGACAGCCTCGTGGCTGGTTCAGTCCGAAGAGCATGAGACTCTTGATCTTGGGGTTGTGAGTTCAAGCCCCATGTTGGGTGTAGATTTACTTAAAGTTTTTTTTTTTTAAATGCTTCTAGATGACATGAGAGAGCAGAATGCATACATACTTGCCCAAATCAAACTTGATCCTCCAACACAGACGGAGATACCATAGACAAAGATTCACGTTGCTACAGATAACCTAGATTTTCTTCACCTTTATAACTTGTAAAAGAATATAATTATGCCCACACCTTTACCAAAAATTAGAACAGTTGGTTTTTCTCTGAATCGAAGTAACTCTTCAAGTTCAGTTTTAAAATCCTTATTAAAGCTCCTTGGGGTGTCTGGGTGGCTCGTTCAGTTAAGCATCTGACTCTTGATTTCGGCTCAGGTCATGATCTCAGGGTTGGGAGATGGAGCCCCACGTTGGGCTCCGTGCTGGGCAGGGAGCCTGCTTAAGAGTCTCTCTCTCTCCCTCTCCCTCTATCCCTCATCTCTCTTTCCCTCTCTTAAAAAAAACAAACAAACTCAACCCAAAACAGATTGCTAATGACACTGTGATATACTGCACTTATACATCATTACTAGTAACTACAATTTAAAGAACATGCTCATAGATAAATTCAAAACAGAACTGAACTGGTTCAACATTGAGAATTTTAAAATTCCTTGGTTATTTACTTTTGGTGACCATGACTTTTTTTTTGTAAGATTATAGTTTGCCCTAGAAACCAGTTATTTTAACTAGAACACTGTATTTACATGGCAGTGTTTTTCGTTTCCCACCAAGAGGCCTTTTTCGCTCCTTCAAAGTTACCATTCTGAAAGATGCTCACAATATAACGCCACGTTGAAGGAAGCGAGTTACAAATCGGTATATACAGTAAGAACCCATTTTTGTAGAAAGAAACACGTTTGCACATGTGCATATGTATGCATGCAAGTGCCCATACATGTGTATACAGATATGTGTGCACAAACATATATACCCCAAGATTGGCAATAGATCTCTCTGGGTATGGAATTACAGTGCCTTTATACTTCTTTGTACTTATATTTTTAGTGTAGAAAATCTAAAAGATACAAATAGTATACAAATACAAAAGTACAATACAAATACAATACAAAAAATACAAAAAAATACAAATCAATACAAAAGTACAAATAGTACTTTAACAAAGGGAGAAGTTACCAAAAAAGTAGCAGAGTGCTCACGAAACACAAGGCACTGCATTTCTAGCATGGTGCCATCGTATAATGCACGACATCGGGACTGGAGTGTAAGCATCCTCCAGGGTGTAAATGCGTCAGACTATTCATCTGCATAATCACTGGCAAAATAGTCATCACAAATTTAGAAACTCACCGTAGAATTGTGCCAGGTAAAAAATTAAAGTATCCCTTAGACTGCCTTCCTTTAACAACACTCCCTTTCCCCCCAGAGATAACCACTCATGGTATGTATCAATCGGACCTTTTTGTATCATCCACACACATAGTAAGTGTCCACTGTTGTTTTTCGGTAAGTGGAATCATGGTATGTGGACAGTGCTGACTGCCTCCTTCCCCTACGTCCTTTAATAGCATACTTTGGAACTCCTATGTCAGCTATTACATAGGTCTATCTGAAGGTTACTTTCCTTTAATAGCCCTATGGTATTCCATAGACCAGCATATTATTATTCAACTCATTTCCCTGTTGATGGACATTCAGGTTGCTCTGAGGGTTTCACTGTTAATGACCAGTTTCACTGCAGTGAAACCTTATACGTATCTTTATACACATGTGCAGATATTTCCCTGGTTTCCTAACAGTATTGCTCGGTCAAAGCACACATACATTTTAAAATGAGAGGATGTGGGTATTTTTTATCAAGAAGCTATACAATCTGCACTCTCAGTGACAGTGTATGATAGTACCCACTTCTTTGCTAAAAGTGGATATTATATTTAGTTTTGCCAATGTATTTGGTGAAAAATGGTTTTCATTTCCCTAATTACTAGAGGGAACTTGAGCATCTTTTTTCTTATTCATCATTTTTATTTCTTTTTCTGAGAAATGCCAATTCATAACCCTCTAATGTGTGCCTTTTTCTTATTGATTTTTAAGAGCTCTTTATATACCACGGATATTATATAGAAGACTTTTTTAGTAAAAGATGAAAGATTTATGTGATCTGGAAAGAAACCGGAGTATACAATAGAAGCCTTCTTATCTAATGTTATTTGGAACAGTTGATTAGTTCACTGAAAAGGTCAATTAAGGTAAACAATCATAAAAAATACACACATGACAAACATTTCATCTTCATTTCATCAGTAGTAAATGCACACACATTCCTCAAACTTTTGAGAGGGCCAAGAAGCCAAGACCTTTTTCTTTAACTCCAGGCTCACTGACGGTGAAGAAATTTAAACTGAGTTTTTAGAAAATGTATAACTTCAAAGAACTTAAAAGACACAAAGCACTATGAGTGAAGAAAAGTTTACATTTGTAACCTTATTTTATACAGATCATTTATCGTCTTACCCACACCTAAGTGAACAGTAGTCACTTGCTTTCATCAACTCTACAAAACACTTGATTTGTTTTATTATAATGAATATAACTATCACCCAGCTTCAACAATTATTCACATGTGCTGATTTTTATTTTATTTTTTTTACATCTCTATGCACTCTGCTCCTCCACCCCCATCCCCCATAAAATTTGAAGCAAATCCCAGACATCATATCATCTATAAATTTTTATGGGTTAAGTAACAAAAGCATCTGTTCTAATGGTGGGTCCTCAAGCATACTGGCATACTGGAGACCAGCCTACCAACAGCAAGTGCTCAGTGCCCTGCATTTTACAAAGGAATCGAAGAGCATCGTGTCATGCGGTGAGTCAGGGAGATGTCAATTAAAGCTTCTACTGCGTATGTAAATGGTATTTCCCCTGGTCCCATTACTTGCATTTTAACTCTGTTACGGTTGTCTTATGCTTTCCAGAAGTTTTTAAAATATATACCTAAATTTTTAAAATATATCCTTAATTTCTTTTTTTATATGATGAGAGGCAGGGATCCATCTCTTTCCCAATGTAGAGCCAACTGTCCTAACTCAACTTCCATTTTCAACATCACCCATAGGGCATTTAAGAAAACTAAAGGATCAACTTCAAACTGACAAAAGAAAGCAACGCAAACAAAACAGTAAGCCAACAGCCTAAGTTCAGCTTGCCAGGCCTGGACTACGGTGTATTTAAAGGTTAGGGAGCAGTGCTGGAAGCAGGAACAACAGCACTGCCCTCCCTGGCGCGGTCATGAGCACTCTGGCTTATAGCGAGGATCTCCGAAGGACATCACAAATGCATAGACCTCTTTCTGAATCTCACCAGTTGCCGTACCTGAAAATCTACATCACACTGAACTAGCCCACACTTAACAAGAACAACAACAAAATCCACATTCCGAGCCCTCTGTCCATTCCTTAATGCTGCTCCTAGACCACAGGGCCTTGTAGACTTAGTAAAGAAAATGAGTACACTCTCCTGAACCACAATTTCCCATGGAAATGTAACTAAAAGGTACTAAAAGTCCAGGTAAAGTCTGCTGAATTTCCTTTATAACACAGAGACTCAATAATTTACAAGGTTGCTTTATCTCTGGGTAAACTTTGTAAAGGACCAGAGAGTAAATAGGCTTTGGGGGCCATACATTCTCTGTTTTGACTCCGATGCTGCATTTTGAATGCAGCCAGACAATACATAAATGACTGGATGTGGTTGTGTTCCAACAAAAGTTTATTTACAAAAACAGGTGGTGGGCAGGATTTGCACGCCAGCAGTATTTTGTCAGCCCTTGCCTTACACCAAGGTTTGATCTTTATCAAATAGGAATCCACTACCCTAGCTGTACACTTATTTGAGCAAATATGGTGACACTGAAGGGACAAGTAATAATCTCAGTACCATCTCACAGAAATGAATACTCTCAAAATTAATCACTAACCTTTTCCTGTAAGTTCTTCTCATAAAAGGAGCACATCCATTGTTCAAAATATAAAATTGTAAGTCACCTTAAAGCCAATGCTTATTTTTAAAGAAAATGAAAAATGAATACTAAGTAACTACTCTAAAAGGAAAATATACAGTCTAGATGTACAAATTCAGCAGTCTTTTATTCATTATTCTGGTAATCAACACTGAGTGTAAAAAGCCTCCTAAATACACAGTGAAGATTCATGACCTCGCTACTCGAAACACAAAAGTAAACTTTAAATGAGAACACAAATTTGTTCTTTGGATCACTTACCAGAAACCTTGATTAAAAAAATAAAAAACTATACACTTTTGCCAAAATAGTTTTAATTTAGAAAGTGAAACCAAAAATCTCCTTGGCACATCGTATCTACTTAATTTTAAAATATTAATTTTAACACTTCACAGCCTGGTAAGGCAGAAACTATATTTTCAAGGGACAAAAGATGGCAGCCATTTTAATACAGCAAGAGCATGTGTGAGTATGTATTCACACTCCAATCCATCAAGGCCACTTGTTCACAGAACACATTTGAGCTCCAGGATGGCTGAAATGAAAAAATGTTCTGCTGCTTACAAAAATATTGAATGTTATACAGAACAGCAAGGACTAAAATTAAATAACAAAGGCACATAAGACCCTTGACACCAAACGCACCACCCATAAAAGGAAAAATTGATAAACTGGACCTCATCAAAATTAAAGACTTTTGTTCTTTGAAACTCCCTGTGAAGAGGATGAAAAGACAAGCTACAGACTGGGAGAATATATTTGCAAACCATGTACCTAACAAAGGACTAGTATTTAGAATATATAAGGAACTCTCAGAACTCAACAGTAAAAAAAAAAAACCAAAAAAACAAAAACAAAAAAACAAAAAAACTAACAAGAAAATGGACAAAATACATGAACATACATTTCACCAAAGAGGATACAGAGGTGGCAAATCAGCACATGAAAAGATGTTCACCATCATTAGCCACCGAGGAAATACAAATTAAAACTGTGAAAAGATATCGCTAGACACCAAACACAATGGCTAAAACAGAAAATAGTAAGAATGGCAAATGCCGACAAGGATGAAGAGCCTTCATACACTAATGGCGGGAATGCAAAATGGTACAGCCACTCTGGAAAACAGTTTGGCAGTTGTTTTTAAAATGAAACATACAACTACCTTACCACCAGCAACTGCACTCTTGGGCCTCTATCCCAGAGAAATGGAAATTTGTGTCCACACAAAAACCAGTACACAATTGTTCATGGGAGCTTTATTTATAATTGGTTCAGAACAAAAACCAGGAAACAACCAGATGTCCTTCAGTCGGTGAATGGTGACACAAACTGGGGCACATCCACACCATGGAATATGGCACAGCAAAGGGGCACGTCCATACTACGGAATACGACTCAGCAGTGAAAAGGAAATAACTGGATACAAGATAGACTCCCTACAACAATCTCCAGGGAACTACCCTGAGTATAGAAAAAAAAAAAAAAAAAAAAGCCCATCTCAAAAAGTTATATACCGTATGATTCTATTTATATAGCATTCTTGAAATGATGAAATTATAGGCATGGAAAACAGATCAGTGGCTGCTGGGGATCAGCAAGGGAGGGAGATAGCTGTGGCTATAAAAGGGCAACACCAGGGATCCTCAAGGTGATGCAACTGTATCTTCACCCTGGAGGTGGTTACATGCATTTACGCATGTAATAACACCACACAGAACTAAATACCCACAGGCAAATGAGTGCATGAATAACTGGTGATCTCTGAATCAGGTGGATGAATTGTATCTATTTCAATCCCTTTGTTGTGATATTACACTATGGCTATGCAGATGTTACCACTGGGGAAAATTAGATAAAGGGTATTGTTTCTTAGAACTGCATGAGCATCTACAACTATCTCAAAATGAACAGTTAAAAGACAATGAAAAGAAGTACAGAACACCAGCCAGTGATAGGTATGGAAAAATAAAGCTTTTATTTTTGCTACCGTCTCAGGAACTGAAAGTCAAGAAAGGGGGAGAAAAGGAATGCCAGGAAGAGAAGCTACAGGCTACAATTAACACAATCATCTCCTCCTCCCCTATGGAGCTTTGAGGTCCCCAGGATTTTATTTATGTCCCTGATTTGAATGCTGTTGTTGCTGTTAATAAAAATAAACTGTATATACATCTCTCTCTTTACAACCCTCCCATAACCATCCCAGACTATAAAGTCATAAAGATGGTCTTCTAAACCATCATATCCTAGTGGCCTGGCACAAAATAAGTGACAGCTGAAGGAACGAGATAAGTTCAATGAGTGATAAATGAATGAATGAGATGCTAGCATATTCTTTAAAGTTCCTAGTCAATTATAGTTACAAGGCAGTAGGCAGCATGGACACATTCACTTTCAAACTTCTAAAAGCCATGAACGTTTTTTAAAAAGTGTGGTATGCACACATTTCACTTGCAAGCAGAAGTTAACGAAACCGGCTTTTGTAAAATGCTTCCCAATTTATAGACTTCCACATATAGTCTCCCCTCATTTGATAAGGATGAATTAAGAATGATGCACACATACATTGGAACAAGTATATGCAGATCTTCGAGAAAAACATTCTGGACAACGGGTATAATTAAGAACCTATGGCACAGCATTAATGCAACTTACAACATATAATCACATATACAGATTCATTATGTATATATTTTCCAGTATAAGAAGAATTCAAATTAGGGGGCTTATGGCTCACCCTGCCAGTCATCACAGCGCTTTTAAAGATGCAAAAATGAAGAGAGGCTGAGTTGTTCAGGGTTATACAATTAGCTAGAGCTGGATCCAGAGCCTCTCCAGAGCCCCAATTCATTTCTCCTCTTATTGAACTGGGCAAGACTCTCCTTTCTCCTCCACCCATCCCACCCCTACCCAAAACACAAAAATGTTCATCTTAATCCCTTTTTTTCAATAGGGTTTTCAGGGGGAAAGCTTTTCCTTAATTGTTGCATTACACCTCCCCATGGATTTTTTAAGTGTCAAATTACCTCCCATATCAGAACAAAATGGTACTTTATCCTATGGCACAAGTACACTAACGGTCTACTGTTTCATCCTCCACCTAAATGGTGGCGAGGGTGTTAATTCTAACAGTAGTCTTACATGTCTTACACTTTAGTGGCTCCAACTGAAAAAGAGAGCTACTTTACAATTCAAGGAAGAGGCCTTATGCGATAAAAAGCTTGACTGATAGGCTCGTTGACATTACTGTAATTGAATCGCCACTTGCACATAGCCTTATGTATCAAGAACAGTTACAACCACTAAGAGGCAAAATCCAAGAAAAACTAAAGTGACAAGCAACTACCAGGAAATGGGGCTTTAATCAGGTTAAATCTCCGTTATGCAGCAATATGGAACTAAGCATGAATTTAGAAGTCCTAGAATCAAAACACTAGAGGAACCTTATTTGTGCTCTAGTCCAACATCCTCATTTTTGTACATGAACAGAGGCGTCAATTTAGCTATTAACCAATAAAACCGACCGCTTACTCTTTCAAAGGGATTCATTTTTCAAATGCTATTTTTCCCTTATTCTGCATCTCACCGTCGTTTCTTGGAGCAATGACTGATTATTTTGAAGGTGAGACACTACAGCAAAATTCATTTCAAGAGGGTGGAAAAATGCCTTTGAAGGAGGAGATGCTGGAGTGCAGAGGAGAAATGACGTCCTATTTAAAATATGTAACCCCTTGATGGGGGTTAGGCAATGAATCATATTCTCCTCGATTTTTCTATGTGCTATAGACATCGGCTGCAATTCTTTCTGTAGGGTACTCAACTGAGAGGAAGAGGAAGTGAATAAAGCTCATGCTAAATATACAGCATTCATGAGGACAGGGATGTAGATAGAAAGAACAGGAAAAAATACAAGCATGCTTCTGCTAGAATTCAGCCGTTTTCTAACATACCTAAGATACGGAAGCTAAAAGGATATCGGAAGCCAAAAGGATATCGGAAGCCAGGGCATCCCTCAAATCCAAAGGGCGGATGCTGCCAGGGCCAGAGAGATCCCCTAGCCCTCGGAGCCAGACCGACCCTGAGGGGACAAGATGGTGTTGAGGTCGAGGGGCTCCCTAAAGGTCGTTTGGAGGTCTGGCAAGCACCTGAGGTGCTCCTTCGGAAAGGGTCACGGCAAAGCCCAGGAGCCGGGTCGGGAGGATGCTTCTGGCCCTCCCGGGGCGGGGGGGGGGGGGACGGGGGACGGCAGGAAGAGGGGCAGGCCGGGATCCCGAGGACCCTGGACTTCAGCGGAGGAGAAGATGCAGAGACCCCGGGAACCTTCCCGGCCCCGGGAGGTTTGGGGGGGGGGGCGGTGTGCAGGCGGGCGGGTAGCTCCGCCGGGCTCCGGGAGAAAGCGAGCCCATTCCGGGAACTGGGACGTCCCCTCCACCTCCACGGGGCTCAGGTGTGGGACGGCGGGGCCGCAGGAGCTCGGGCGCCGACTCCGACAGGGGTCGGCAGCTGGGGCTACTCACCGGAGACGCGGTCCCGGGTGTCTTCGCAGCCGGCCGGCGCCTGGCACTCGGGAAGCCCGCGGAAGAGCCGCGTGCCCGCTAGCGCTGAGGCGAGGAGGGGCGCGCCGCGGAGGCCGGAGAAAAAGCCGCAGCGGCGCGCGCGCACCCGGACGGCCGGCGGAGGCGGGACGAGGCGCTGCGCGGCGCGAGCCCGGAAAAGACGCGCCCGGAGGGGCGGGCGGAGCGGGGGCGCGCGGTGGTGTGGCTGCGCCGGCCGAATCGCGGGCGGCCGACGTCTCGGCCCACCCACGCTCCCGCCTCCGCTCGCCCCGGACGTCAGCCGCGGAGGCGGGGCCCAGCCGGCTTCCCGAGGCGAGGGAGGGGCGCCGCGGGCGAGCCCAGTCGGCTAACGGCTCCTCGCTGGCTCGCCGCAAAGCTCTCGCTCTGGCTTCCGAGCCGCTGGGCGGGCCGGCCGCCTTATCGAGTGTGTTTTCGGAAGGGCCTAGCGCCTATCTGATTTCAGCGAGGTTTGGAGCGCGCCCACGCCCGCGCCTGTGCTCGCTTCCTAGCACTCAGCCCCGGGCGGAAAGGTCCCCTCGGGTCATCTTCCAGCTGCCCTTTAGAGATACTCATCTTTGGACTTGTGCTCTTTCTTCCGACAGGAGATCGGATTCTTTGATTAAAGGCATCCTGCTCCTCCAAGCCTGAGCTACTGCCTCCTCCGTTCCTCTTACCTCGCCTCTCACTGCGTTAAGACCCCCGGTCCCCCACCCCCACCCCCGTTTGTGAAATATCACAAGGATGCGGGCGGTGGGCGGAGGGGGGGGGGTGTTCACCTGATGCCTTTCCTTTCCACCGCGGGGGTCATGGTCAAAGAGCCCACAACTGGTAAGGAGAAAGAAGTCCCTTCAGCATTGTGACATTTTACTGGCCATGATCATGGCTTACGACCTGGTCTTAAAAAGACCATTCCCAAGAGATTCAAGAAATTGCTGTTAAAAGTAAGATTCTGGTGAACTGTCTCGGAACCGCAAAAGGGACAGACCATAACTGTAAATGAGCCACAACGAGCTGCCAAGAACGTATCACCAGAAGGAGGAAAGCACCAATATTCTTCCAAGTTCCCTGATGCGTAATGGAGGACTAGCTTCCTCTTCCTGCTAGTAGTGGCCATTTCATTTCTCTCGCTGTTTTCCATCTTCCCATAGAATTACACGTGCGTGTGTGTGTGTGTGCGTGTTTGTGTGTCACCCCTTCAGATTACAGACTAGAGTCATTCTGGAGCTTTAGTATGCATCCAAATCATCTGGGGTGCTTGTTGAAATATGGGTGCCTGGAGCTACAACCTCCAGATACTGTGATTAGGATCTGAGTGGGTCTGAGAAATTTGATTTTTTAATAAGCATCCCAGGTGACACTATGCATGCTGAGAGGCCCACAGTTGGAGAGCATAGAGCTACAGCTCTTGTGTGTTACTTACTCTGAAGTAGGATTACTCAGCCAATTTCCAAGAGGTCCACCCACCTACCTATAATATGCCTACAAATATTACTATGGCAGTCATGAACTTCCTTTTTCGAGATTGACCTAGAAAGTTCAGGACTTCAAACAACGAGTTTGTCGTGTTTATTTTATGAGAGATCTTGTCGTAATACCAGAAATAAGTAATCATTTGTCAGCTATATAATTCACTGGGTACCTGCAGGGTACAGAGCACTGTCCTCCTTAACACGGTTAACACAAATGAAGTAGAAGGAATCATCGTCCCTGCCCTCAACAAATTTAGTGTCTAGTCATGGAATTAAAACACAGACACAGAACAGACCCAGTGTAGCACATAAGCCAATCCATTGGACCGGGGAGAAAAAAAAAAAACTTGTAATTAAAGAGTACTTTTGTCAGGGCACCTGGGTGGCTTAGTCGGGGTTAAGCCTCGGACTCCTGATTTCCAATCAGGTCATGATCTCAGGGTCCTGATATCGAGCCCCAAGACGGCCCTGCATTGGGCGTGGAGTCTGCTTGAGGATTCTCTCTCAGCCCCTCTCTTCCTCTCTAAAAAAATAAATAAAATAAAGAGTACTTTTGTCCATTTCCTTCACTATCTGTCCTTTAGCCCAGACCTCTTTGACTAATTCCCCCTGAACACTGAGCCCTTAGCTTACTGAAGTTGCTCCAACTTTAAAAGGTATCAAAGAAAGAGCCCGAAGCTATCAGTTTTTGTTGGTATGTATGACTTTGTATACATACATACCTATGCATGGATCTATGTGTATAATATAGATATATTTATCAGACCCAGAAACGATTTCAATTTTTCAAGATCTTTATCACTTAAGTTATTCATTAACACAGACGGTTGGGGCTATCTTTATCATAGACCACATCTCCTCTTTGCTCTACACTGAACCACATCCAGGACGAAGACGGAAGAAGAGCTACATCCCCAAAAAGGAAACCAAGTGGCTACATACAATTTCTAGCTTTCCTTTCTCACGTTTTCAAGGTCAAAATAAACCTTGTTTAACTTCTTGTCATCAGAAACCCTCTAGCACTCCTACCCAGGAACAAAACATTCCCCCAGCCAGCTGCCTGACATTTTAGAGAGAACATTTGCACAGTTGTTTACCAGTTAGGAAGACAGGGGATTATTCTCGCTATTTTACAGGTGGAGAAATAGATCCAGGTTAAATGACTTGTCCAGTCCCACAACTAACTAGTAACAGAGCCTGGATTTCCTACCACGGGTCCCCTGACTCCTGGACGACAGCATTTGCCACTACATCAGGCTTCCTCCTTATGAAGTCCTACCCGGGACTGCCAGCCCAATTAGAAACCGAAGAGATCAATATATGGAAGTGGGAAACAGGAAAATGCACGGCGCAGTCAACAGATTCAAACTACAACATAAAAAGGACGAAGAGCCGGAAAATAAAGCTGTTTGAAAACAAGTGGAATTAAACGCGACAGCATCGTTAGCGGGTACTGATACTCGCGCCTTGCTCACTTGACTCTCCTGTAACAAGAAGCTGAAATAGATAGCCAGGCTGCTCCCGAAAACAGAAAACAACTGTTCTTCGTTGACGTGTAACACGTGACCTTTGCGTGTTAAACATACTGCACAGGTTTGTAAAATAGTAACTTCCTCCTGTGGTCCAACTACAAGCAGCAGGACTTTATAATAATATTTGCATAGACAAGTTATGTTTTGTTTTGTCATGAGCAAGACCTTTTTTTTTTCAGGCCCAATCACTGGGCCAAATACTGTCTTCGATGGCGTGTGTGAAACGAGTGAAATCAGAAACCTAGACAGGGGATGATCTTACTGGGAACATAAATAATAACCCAAGCTACTCTATTCAAACTGGTCAGAGGCATAGTAGCTAGATCTAGATGTTGTTGTTTGAGAAGTGATCCTTTTATCTTTCCGAAGAGCTGTTTCTTTTCATTCCAGCACATTTGGCAGGTTTTTATATTCACGGAAAGACCACAACAAGGGGAAAGACACCCCATGCATCTGGATGGAAAGGGATAGTATTGTCAAGACTCAATTCTTCTCAAATTAATCGATAAAGTCAGTGCAGTCCAAATCAAAATCCCAGCAGGGGTTTAATGGAACTCGACTACAGTGTGTCTTACTAATTCCTTCTTCGTCCTTTTAAAAGTGAGCTCCTATCCCCTCTAAATAAAATCCTCTACAGTGTCCTTGCAAACTGCTCTAGTAACCTTCCCAAAGTGAACAGAAAGAACAAAATATTCAGATTATCCCTAAGGCAGGAGGCAAATGAAATGGGCTGTGGTTGTCATCGGAACGGCATGGAAATTACCTTTAGTATATTTTTGTTCCCTTTCCGTAGTGATTCTAGCCCAGTAATGTTAGGGGAAAAGAAAGGTCACCAGTACCATAATTCATATTCAGTCTCTCTTCATTTTCCTCTCCCTTTCACATACAAGAACGTTCTATTTCTTCTTCCATTCTTAAAAGACAAGGCAAATAACGACAACATTTTCAAATGTCCCTTACTCAGAATCATTGTCTACCAGAGCTGGGAGGCCACTCGGAGGCAGACTAGCAGCGTGGAAACCATGTGGACCATCCTAGACCCAGTTACGTAATGTCTTCAGAGCGTCGGCCTCCTCGTCTCTGAATTGGGGCTAATAATGGTCCCTCCTTCATAGGCTCTTCTGAGGGAGGATTAAATGAAACCATGCTTGTAAAAAGCCTGGTTTATGACAAGTGTGGGGAAAACGGTGGCTGTTAATTACCAGGTTTGACGTCCTCATTCTACAGATGAGAAAAAAGGAAGCTGGCACCAAAATTCACATTCTTCCGTTTTTACCACACCAGCCTTTCTCCAGATTCTCCAGTTTATTGAATGACTTTAAAGCCGAGGGCTAAATTCCTTAACTGGTCTACAACCACCAGCCTCGCTTTCATTTACTAAATCACTCTGTAACCTGCATGCTAACCTCCATTCCCTTCAATCCTCTAAATATGCCCTTTGCTAATGCCTTCTGTGAAATGGACAAACCCCTTCATTATACCGGCATATTCATTCTGCTTAAGCCTTGAACATTTATTCAAAGCAATCCTTCTCCAAACTAAAATGCTATAATAAAACTGTCTCCTTCGCTTGGATCCTGTGTGGCGCTGGTCCAGGCTAAGTTATTGTTATTCAAATGGAAAATCTTTAGCAACATGTTTAAATAACGATGGCCACCAGGTATTAAATGCTTACTCTGTGCTGGGCACTGCACCAAACACTTTACATGCATTATTTCATTTTACCCGCACAGTAAGCTTACAAGGTAGATACTGTTGTTATTTCAGAGGAAAATGTGCATATGGCTGAATAAGTAATATTTCACATAGCCATCTCATTATCACATAAACCCATCTAAAAGGGAAGCAAATTCTCATTTTTGGAAAATCCTACTTCTATATTAGACACAGGGGGAAGCCCTCCTATGAGAAGACATTAACAGCAAATACCTGGAAGGTGAACTCATAGATTCTGAGTCACTTTTAGCCAGGTTCTGTATCTAATCCAGACCATCCATACAGGCAGCTTTCAGATTCAGAATCTAACTTCAACTTTTGGCGAGCTCCTTTCAATAGCATTTATGAAAGAGTTCAACAAATCTGATTTTGTTGCCACTGGACAAAACATTGCATAGGGCAATCCAGATCAGCTTATGAATCGGTTCTCTCTCTTAACTGAGCCATGATGCGAATGAGGCCTAATGTTAAAAATTGTCCAAACTCTTTGTAGCTACGTATCACTGTCCACGGATGAATGCATTCCTGGAAGACTACTTTTAAGCAAATTTTCATACTGTAAGCCCCAATTTTCTACTGCTTGTCTCTATTATTCTTTTTCTTACAAAAGAAGGGCATGTTCACTTCTTTCGTTCAAATAGAAGTATATAAAATAGGATGCCTGGGTGGCTCAGTCGGTTGGGTGACTGCCTTCAGCTCGAGTCATGATCCCGGAGTCCTGGGATCGAGTCCCCCATTGGGCTCCCCGCTCAGCAGGGAGTCTGCTTCTCCCTCTGACCTTCCCCCTCTCATGCTCTCTCTCTCATTCTCTCTCTCTCAAATAAATAAATAAAATCTTAAAAAAAAAAGAAGTATATAAAGTAAAAGGAGTCTCTGATCCTGCTCTACAGAGACGATGACAACTGAGAACAAGCTGATACACATGTTCCCGAATGTTTGCCATGCACATACAGGGTAACATATACTCATTTTTCAAAATGAGAACATATTATACATGTTGCTTTACGAATCGCTCTTATCCACTTAATAATGTATCACAAACATCATTCCATGGTATTATGTTTGTACGTAGATATCTAAGTAATTAACTTTTTTTTACTGCTACCCAGTATTGCATAGTATGGATGTACCATTATGTATTCGTCATATCCCTATTAACAGACATTCAGGATTTCCCCCTAGTTCTTCACAATGCTACAGTTAATATCCCTGTACAAGTATATTTGCATATTTGATCAAGCCTCTCTATATAGTTAAGCCCTGTAAGTGGAAATGATGCTGGGTCAAAGGCTATGTCCTTTTGAAATTTTAAAGGATACTATCAAGGTGTCTTTTAAAAGGACCAAACGGACTTATGCTCCTACTTTAGAGTATGTAAGAGTGCTGTTTTCCTCATATCCTTGAAAACATCGAATATTATCAAATCCTAAAATAATCTTGCCAATCAGGATGCCTGGGTGGCTCAATTGGTTAAGCATCTGCCTTCAGCTCAGGTCGTGATCCTAGGGTCCTGGGATCGAGTGCCGCATCGGGCTCCCTGATCAGGCGGGGGGCCTGCTTCTCCCTCTGCCTGCCACTCCCCTTGCTTGTGCTCTCTCTCTCCTTCTCTTTCTCTCTGTCTAACAAATAAATAAATAAAATCTTTAAAAAAAAAAAACACCTTACCAATCCAATAGGCAAATAATGCTATCTCATTATTGTTTAATTTCCTTTCATTAAAATGTTTAAAAATTTTATATATTTTTCTAAAAGTAATAACTATTCATTATAGAAAACAGAAAGCACCAAAAATATGTAAAGAATGCTCTTTACTTTTTTTTTTTAGTTTTAAGTAGGCTCCACACCCCATATGAGGCTTGAACTCACGACCCAGAGATTAAGAGTCGCGTGCTCCACCAACTGAACCAGCCAGGTACCCCTAAAGAATGCTCTTTAAATCCACAATTCTGCTGCCTTGAGTGAGCCACTATGAATATTTTGATGTATTTTTTTACCAGTTCCTTCTTATGCATATTTTTTCCCAAAATTGGAACCATTCCATTTACCTAGCTGACCCTTGAACAGCATGAGGGGTAGGAGTGCTGATCCCTTACGCAGTCGAAAATCCACATATAACTTTTGACTCCCCAGAAACTTGAGTACTAATAGCCTGCTGCTGACCAGAAGACTTACAGATAACACAAACAGTCGATTAGCATATATTTTGCATGTTACATATATTATATACTGTATTCTTAAATAAAGTAAGCTAGAGAAAAGAGTTATTAAGAAAGTCATAAGGAAAAGAAAATACATTCATAGTACTCTACTGTATTTATCGAAAAATTTCCATGTGTAAGTGGATCCATACAGCTCGAACTCATGTTGTTTAAGGGTCAACGATATAGTATTGTGTACTTTTCTTCACTTGACACTGAAAGTGAGCTCTCCCCCATGTTGTTAAAAATTAAAGACCAGGTTTCGGGCTGCATAATATTCTAGCATATGGCTGTTACATAAATTTACTTAACCAGTCCCCTATTGTGTGGGGGGCATTTAGGTTTCTAAATTTTTCGAGCACTGTAAGTGATGCTGTTATGAACATCCTTGAATATCAATTTGCATGTCTCTCTAATTCGTTTCTTTAAATAACTCTTAGATGTTGACTTGCTGAATCAAATGTTACATTTCAAGGTAATTGACTCATATCACCAAAATCTTTTTCTTCTGATTTTCAATAGAAATCAAAAACAGGGACATTTGGGTGGCTCAGTTGGTTAAGCGGCTGCCTTCGGCTCAGGTCATGATCCCAGGGTTCTGGGATCGAGTCCCACATCGGGCTCCTTACTTGGCAGGGAGCCTGCTTCTCCCTCTGCCTCTGCCTGCCACTCTGCCTGCCTGTGCTCTCTCTCTCTCTCTGACAAATAAATAAATAAAATCTTAAAAAAAAAAAGAAATCAAAAACAGTAATTTGTAGTGATAGTCCCATTGATGAATAGACCCCAGTAAGAAAACAAATGGCGTACACTGATCTGCCATAAAATCATAAAGGTAATTTTAAATCAAATTAAATATAATGATTCTTGACATAAGTCACCAACACAAAATACTGTTTGATTCGGGGTGGAGATGTTGTTTCTTTTGTTTAGGATTTGAGTTTGGGGAGTTTTTTTTTGGCAGGAATATAATATTTTAACATTCTCCTGGAGAAAAAGGTTGGGGAGAGAGAGCTTCAATGAACACAGCACACTGACCTTAAGAGTCCCTTCAGCTTCAATTACACCTCCCTCCCCCAGACCTCATACTCTATTCTGTTGCCAGCCTTTTGCAGAAGCAGCTGCTTTTTTGGAAATAAACAAGCTGATCTCGGGCTGAAAGAAAGACACTAAATACAGAAACCTAAGGAAAGCAAAAAGCAAAGCACGTCTGCAAATTAACAGAAAAGAAATAGCCAAGAGCTAATAAAAATTATCAAAAGCAGGTCTTCAGATAATGCAGATAGGATCAGTTCTCTGATCAAGTTTTGTGATCATAAGTTTTGATAGAAACTTTATCTTAGCTACTACTGTTTTTAACTTGAGAAAATCTCTAAAAGTGGAAAGAAATACTAATTCAAAGACCATGCCTTCATCATTTCCACTCCTCTGTATTTTATTTAATCTTTTACTTTTTTATTTTATTTTATTTCTTCTTTTACTTTAAAAAAAAAGTTTTTAATTTAAATTCCAGTTAACAGGGGTGCCTGGGTGGCTCAGTCGTTAAGTGTCTGCCTTCAGCTCGGGTCCTGATCCCGGGGTCCTGGGATCGAGCCCCACATCGGGCTCCCTGCTCAGTGGGGAGCCTGCTTCTCCCTCTGCCTCTCCCCCTGCTTGTGTTCCCTCTCTCACTCTCTCTGTCAAATAAATAAATAAATAAATAAATCTTTTGAAAAATAAATAATTAATTGATTGATTAAATTAAATTCCAGTTAACAGTGTTAATGTAACCTAACCCTTCCCAAATAGATCTTGAATCCTTGACCCCTCATCAGGGACTGAAATTGCTAATTGTTCTCTCCTGACAACGAGCTGACCCAGAGCTCCCTGGAACCTGTGTCAGACAGGTTGGAGAGAGGCCCGTATGGTGGAAGGGCAGAATCACCTTACCATTTATTACAACTTTTCCTACATGTGAAGAAGGGGAAAAGTTTCAAAATCCAGTACCCGAAAAAAAAAAAAAAGCATCATCGGATTAAGTGAAAGTCAAGGTACCCTCATCTGAAGTCACAGAAGTTAAGAGAATGAAAGACTGGAAAAGTTCAGATGAGAAATGCTTGAGCCACTGACTAGGAAATAGTTCAATGTCCTGTCTGAGTCAGTTACACTGTTTGATAAACAAACATCTATGACACACATTGCAAAACGGAGATTAAGAAACCTCAGGGCAGAGGGCAGATCATCACACATACAAGTGTACTGAGGCACTCAGCCAATACACAAAGAGGAGCCTGGCTTCAGAACTTAGAAGTCTGTGTCCCTGGACCTTTATTTTCTTTGCTCCTTTTTAAACTTATTCTGTTGATACAGGTTTGAACTGAGGCAACAGTTTTAATTTCTATATGTGCAAACAAAGGAAGAGTATGCGTCTGCCTTTGAAATTTAAAGCACGTAACACATGAACTTCTCAAATAGAAGTTCAGAGCTGTAAAGGACTTTAAAGGTAATCGAGAGTCCAATCATTCATTTATTTACAGATGAGGATATGGGGGTTCCAAGAGGTTAAGTAATTTATTCAAGGTTACAGAATTAGTCATTTCAGAGCTGAGGGTTGGGACAGAGATCTCCTGACTATCAACTCAGAACTCATCCTACTTTGCTACATTGTCTGCCTCATATTGATTTCCCAGAGGTTTGACAATCTAACCTTAAGTACAGTTACCAAAACCATACTTATTAAAGTGCTCCGAATTGCTTGGATTAAAAAAATATATCAGGAATGTCTAAAGAAAACAGAAAAATATGATCTGTTTAATTTATGTGGAACATATCTGAGAAAGCAAGCAGAAATTTTGACGGGAAAGATTTTTCTCCTTTACCTATTTGGTTAAGGGGGGAAAAAAAAGCCCCACAAATTTTTCCAATACACTTGTTAATTATCTGTGTGTGTGCAGTCTACAAAGGTCCCTTCTGGGTTGTGATGTCCTCCTTAGCCAGTGGACATATGAACCTGTGGACGTACGATATTCAACTTCTCCTGTCTACCATTGCTTTCCTTATTCCCTGTCCGTCACTTTTATGACATTCCTGCTATTTCATTTAACTATATCAGCAAATATTCAAGGTCTGTAAGACTTGCTATCAGAAAGGAACTTTCCACTGTTGTGGGAAATGTGACATTCTCAGGGGTGGGGGCCAGGAAGGCCTTTGGGGCATCTGCCAAATAGAATCTTATGACGCTAGCCCTCTTGTTCCTGTCTGCTTCTGATCTATCTTCTGCACTATCTAAAAGAAACTATAAAAGTTCAGAAATTGTCCAACGTCAGAAACAGTCTACATTGAACACGACCAATAAATACCTGAAAAGATGCTCTGCGTCATTGGTCTTGAGGGTAACATAAATCAAAACTACAATGAAGTACCACTTCCCATCCACTAAAAAAATAAAAGGAGAATCTCAAGTATTGCACGAAGATATGGGGAAAAATGGAAACCGCCCGTCTTGCTAGCACGGATGCAAAACGGTACAAGTGCTGTGGAAAACAGCTCAGCCATTTCTCAAAAAGTGAACCATGAAGTTACCATATAATTCAGCAATTCCATGCCTAAGGTATATATCTCAAGTCACTGAAGATAGGCACTCAAACAAACACAGGTACACCGCTGTTCATAGGAACATTATTTATAATAGCTGAAAAAATGAAAATGCCCATCCATTTATGAATGGACAAACCAAATGTGGCATATCCATACAATGGACTGTTATCTGGCCATAAAAATGAATGAAACACTGGTACACGTGAAAAAGGCCAGACATATGATATGATCCCATTTGTACAAAACATCCAGAATAGGTAAATCCGTAGAGACAGAATGCAGAACACTGGATGCCAGAGGCTGAGGGAGAAGATACTGCTTAACAGATACAGGATTTTACTTAGAAATTGCAGAAATGTTTTGAACCTAGACGGGATGATGGCTGCGCAATATCGTGAAGGTACTAAGTGCCCCTGAATCGTCTACTTTAAAAGGGTTCATTCCATGGTATGTGAATTTCACCTCCATAAATCATGAAAAATCTGCATTGAAAGAACCAAGCGAAAGACTACAAACTTTCTGTTTTCCAAAGTTCACGAAATGAAGCATCAGAGAAGACACTACTGATGGTAATATCTCAGAAAACAAAACTGAGTAGACAAAGTTCCCTGGGGGTAAAATTTATGTTCAGTGAGTTGTGGGGTGTTTTTCTTGCTCACTTCTCTTGGCTCCTTTTCTCAGACAATATTTTCTATATCTGCGTGAAACCCTAAGTCCTAAAATGTAATGGCTTCTGCAGTGGTGTTTTCCTCTGTCCTCACGGGGTTTTTTGCTTCTCTTAAATGGGAAAAAAATCTAGGAAGATTTTAATTAGGTTTTAATGCAATACCAAATTCAGAATGGCCTGAATAAAGTCTTCATTGACATACAGTATAACAAGTTGTAACCGTTTTGTGATTTAATGAAATTAATAAACTATGTAGTGTGTTCCTAATTGAGGAGGCTTTCAAACTACGAAGGGTTCTTTTATGTTTTCATTTTTTAAATTTAAATTCAATTAACTAACATATAATGTATTACTGGTTTCAGAGCTAGAGTTCGGTGACTCGTCAGTCTTACATAATACCCAATGTTCATTCCATCATGTGCCTTCCTCAATGTCCATCACCCAGTTACGCCATCCCCCCAACCACCTCCCCTCCAGCTTTGCTTCCTATGATTAAGAGTCTATGATTGTTTGTTTCCTATGATTAGGAGTCTCTTATCGTTTGTTTCCCTCTCTGGTTTTGTTTTGTTTTATTTTTTCCTCTTTTCCCCTATGATCAAATTGCTCTTTTAAAACATTCCATATTTTGAGATTTTACTCCCCAATTTCCATTTTTTTTTACTGCATGAGTTCATTTATATGTGGAATCTCAAATTGTCTCCATTTTTTTTCTTAAGAGATTAATGAAGCACAAAACATTCCCTATGAATTCAGAATTTCTAGAGATTTTAAATATTTACTCCCAACTCCTGCCTTCATTCATTCAGTCATTCGACAAATTTCTTTAACTCGGACTCTGTGCCAGACTGGGTGTGGGGACACAGATTCAAGCCGAGCTGAAGAGACAAAGTCCCTGCCCCTCGGAAGCTTACATGGTAATGTAGCAGACAAACAAGACAATTTCACAAAGTGGTAAGTGCTATGGGCAAAATAAAATGAAATCAAAAGTGTTGGGTGTAGGGGAAGGGACTGTACTTTAGATTTCGGTGATTAGCTTTGCTGAGATGATGTTTGAGCTAAGAATGATGAAAAAGAGCCAGCCTTGCCCACCCAGGTCTAGAGGAAGAGTAGTCCAGATAGAGAGGTCAAGTGCAAAGGTCATAAAGCCAGTCTGGCCTTGGGCCTTGGGCAGCTGGATGGGTCAAGAGAACCAAGGGCAGAGGGCCATGGAAAGAAGACATAACAGTAGGGAAGTTCTGGTTTTTCAGAGCTTTAGAGGCTAGGGTAAAAAGCTTGATTTTACTTGGGTACACCTGTGCTCTGAAATGTCTTTCTTTCTTTTTTTTTTTTTAAGATTTTATTAATTTATTTGAGAGAGAAGGAAAGAGAGAGAGAGCGCGTGCGAGAGAGCACAAGCAGGGCTAGGGGCAGAGGGAGAGGGAGCTCCTTGCTGAGCAGGAAGCCCGATGCGGGGCTCGATCCCAGGACTCCAGGATGATGACCTGAGCCGAAAGCAGACGCTTAACCGCTGAGCCACCGAGGTGCCCCTGAATGTCTTTCGACACCAGTAGTAACCTGGCCAAAGCTGTAGCTAAGAAGGGGTTGTTGAAACACACACACACATACACACACAACTTAAAAGGGGATATATCAAGACAACTATGCCTCTCTCTGGCTGTGAGAAATTCGTGTGATCGACCTGGAAGACTGTTTTCTTCCTCTCTAGTCCACGGTTTCTCAACCTTGGCACTATTGCATTTGGGGCTGGAGAATTCTTTATCTGGGGAGCTGTCCTGTATATTGTTCATGTTTATTTGTTCATATTTATTCATATTATTCATATTGTTCGTATTTATATTGTTCATGTTTAACAGCATCCCTGGTCTTTACCCATTAGATGCCAGTAGCACCCCTCCCCCAAGGTTGTGACCCCTCCTAAACATCCTCAGATGTTGACAAGTGTCTTGGGGCGAGGGGTGAAATATTGACACGGGTTGAGCACCATTGTTCTAGTGCAGGGCAAGGAAGTGAAAAGGTGCCATGTACCGAGAAGGCAGACTGTAAAGACAACGGCATTTTCTTTTTGATCTCACCTTTCCTACCTCCAGACTCATTTCAAGGCATCTCTTTGATTCCCTGAACTTATGCACTGGTGTTAAGTAAATATTCAGTAAATTCATTCAACGCAGACTACCAATATGAACACATTGAGGCACAAGTTTTCTTCGATAGCAGGGTGGTGGGGGCAGGATACCACTGCATTTGAATAGTCTGGGTCGCTGCCTCAACTTTTCAGCTCATTTCGGTTACACGGAGCCTTAGAGGGACTAAATCTCTTACTTGGTGTTCATATGACACCGAAGAATTACTCATTTTTTGCATTGCAAAAAAGTTCTCTGAAAACACAACTTTTATTCACTGACTTCGATTTTAAAATTCAAGTTCTATTTCCATATGCACCATCTAACAGAGTAGAACATCAAAGGCTCTAGAGCAGGGTACTCAGCCTTGGTGCCATTGACCTTTGGGGTCAGACAACTCTTTGTTGTGGTGATCTATCTTGCATATTATAGGACCAGTATCCCTGGTCTCTGCCCACTAGATGCCACAATCACCCTTCCCAGACCCCATTATAAAGATTAAAGTGCCTGGGGGCAGGGGTGCCTGGTTCGCTCAGTCAGTGGAGCATGCAACTCTTGATCTCGGGGTTGTGGGTTCGAGCTCCCCACTGGGTGTAGAGATCACTTAAAAAAATAAAATCTTAAAAAAATTGAAAGGTCTGCAATAAATATCCAGGCATCCATACTAGTGTAAATGAATGATGAATAAATCAGTATGGGAGAAAAGACGAATCTCCCGCATAGAATTCCAAATAATTTATGTAACTACTCACCCAGCAAGTAAAGGCTGCGCATAGTGACTTGCTTCCAAAGAAGAGAGTATGGAATGGGGGAAAAATAACTTTAGAGCAGAGATAGCTCATAAACACTATCTTGGATAGGTGGTCGAGATTAACACCATCAGTGATAAGTCATGCTGATAGCCCTAGATATGATACAATGAGAACAGCACTTGACCTCTATTGTCCTTCCCCTTAAGAAACTCATAACCACATTCTTTTTTTTTTAAGATTTTATTTATTTATTTGACAGAGAGAGAGAGAGATCACAAGTAGGCAGAGAGGCAGGCAGAGAGAGGGGGAAGCAGAGGTCCCCGCTGAGCAGAGAGCCCGATGTGGGGCTCGACCCCAGGACCCCGAGATCATGACCCAAGCTGAAGGCAGAGGCTTTAACCCACTGAGTCACCCAGGTGCCCCTCATAACCACATTCTAATCACAAGAATAACATCAGACACATCCCAATTCAGGGACATTCTACAAAAGTTCTGACCTATATTCCTGCAAAAGGTCAAGGTCATCAAAAGCAAGGAAAGGGGGTGCCTGGGTGACTCAGTTGTTAAGCGTCTGCCTCCGGCTCAGGTCATGATTCCAGGGTCCTGGGATCAAGTCCCGCATCAGGCTCCTTGCTCAGTGGGAAGCCTGCTTCTCCCTCTCCCACTCCCCCTGCTTGTGTTCCCTCTCTCACTGTCTCTCTCTCTGTCAAATAAATAAAATCTTAAAAAAAAAAAAGCAAGGAAAGTCTAAGAAAACTGTCAAGGCCAAGAGAAGCCTAAGGAGTCACGACAGCTAAATACAATGTGGTTTCCTTGATGGCACCCTGAAACAAAAAAGGATATTAGGTAATAACTAAGGAAATTTGAATAAGGCACAAACTTCAGTTAGTAATAATGTGTCAATGTTGTTTCTTTTCATTGTAACAATATATCATACTGATGTGGGATGTTAATGATGGGGGAACTGAGTTCAGGTATTCAGAAGTCGCTGTACTGAGTTTGCAACATTTTATAGTTCTAAAACTACTAAAATCAAAAAGTTTATTGTTTATGAATGCTTGCAGACATTGACTTATGTCCCCTAGATGGCAAAATCTCCCTCAGTTGAGAGCCACTGCTCTAGGTCCTTGAAACCAATTTGCTTTTTCATTATAGTGCTTTTCAGCCTTTATATTTGACCAACTCCAGGTTCTTCTCCATGCTGTCAGCAATTCTTGGGGGTCAAGGATTTTTCTTATGACTTCTAGATAGCCTGAGTCATCACCCACAGTTTCCAAAAATTTCCTCCTCTCTAATTTTGTCCCGCAATTCACGACATGCCAGTCGAAGTGGGGTTGATTGTCATTCCCCTCGTGGGTAGCAGTATCTAATAAATCACGTCTGTGAAAGTTCTTCTAATTCATTAGTTGGTCTATTTGTTTCTTTTGTTATGGTTTTCACAGTTTGAAAATCTTCATAGTGAAATGACTAATTAAAAAGGGACACTTGCTGCGGCACCTGGGTGGCTCAGTGGGTTAAGCATCTGCCTTCAGCTCAGGTCATGAACTCAGGGTCCTGGGAATGAGTCCCGCATTGGGCTCCCTGCTCAGTGGAGAGTCTACTTCTCCCTCTCCCTCTGCCTGCTGCTCCCCTTGCTCTCTCTCTCTCTCTCATAAATAAATAAATAAATAAATAAATAAATAAATGAAATTTTTAAAAAAATAAAAAGGGCTACTTGCACTTTTTCACCATTGCCGTAACTGTAGTTCGAAAGTGATATTGTAGAAGATATTCGCAAATGACACTACAGACAAAGGGCTGATATCCAAGATCTATAAAGAACTCCTCAAACTCAACACTCAAAAAACAGATAATCACGTCAAAAAATGGGCAGAAGACATGAACAGACACCTCTTCAAAGAAAACATACAAATGGCTAACAGACACATGAAAAAATGTTCATCATCATTAGTCATCAGGGCGATTCAAATCAAAACCACACTGAGATACCACCTCACACCAGTTAGAATGGCCAAAATCAACAAGACAGGAAACAACAAATGTTGGAGAGGATGTGGAGAAAGGGGGACCCTCTTACACTGTTGGTGGGAATGCA
>CM052901.1:33255397-33310115 GCA_028534135.1 Potos flavus | reverse complement strand
CCTATGACCCTGCCATTGCACTACTGGGTATTTACCCCAAAGATGCAGATGCAGTACAAAGAAGGGCCACATGTACCCCAATGTTCTTAGCAGCAATGGCCACAATCGCCAAACCGTGGAAACAGCCAAGATGCTCTTCAACAGATGAATGGATCAAGAAGATATGGTCCATATATACAATGGAATATTATGCCTCCATCAGAAAGGATGAATATCCAACTTTTGTATCAACATGGACTGGACTGGAAGAGATTACGCTGAGTGAAATAAGTCAAGCGGAGAGAGTCAACTGTCATATGGTCTCACTTACATGTGGAGCATAAGGAAAAACATGGAAGACATTGTGAGAAGGAAAGGAAGGTGAATTGGGGGAAATCAGAGGGGGAGATGAACCATGAGAGACTGTGGACTCTGAGCAACAAACTGAAGGTTTTGGAGGGGAGGCGAGTGGGGGGTTGGGCGAGCCTGGTGGTGGGTATTGAGGAGAGGGCGTATTGCATGGAGCACTGGGTGTGGCACATGAACAATGAATCTTGGAACACTGAAAAGATAAAATAAAAGTAATTGGGAAAAAAAAAGAAAGTGATATTGTGTTCCTATTATGGCTGCTTCACCTGGAGAGATTGCACTGATTTATGGAACAGAAGGCTTCAGCTTTGGATATGAAATAGATTTAATTTAAGGCAAGGGGGTCCGCCAAACTCAACATCATCAATCACTTTCCATAGCATTTTGTGATGAAAGCCCACCTTAGTTAGTGGTTATTCAGCCATAAATAGTAATTAATTGCCGTCCTCTTCTGGATCTAAAGATGAAGGAACAAAAGGCTTGGACTTAATATTGAAGTGAAGCCTAAGAAAATGAAAAAGAGCAGTAAGAAAGAATGACAAAGGGAGTCAGTGACTCTTTCAAGGTTTAATTCTCTTTCTGAGATGGTGGTTCGCTTTATATCACTGTTTCCTTCCTCGGATATGCTCTTCTCCTTCCCACTCAGGCCCTGATAGAAACAGAGTCTATGTTTTTATTATATGCATAACAGAATCTTGCCTGGGCTGAAGCTGATGCTAGAACTTCATCTGAAAGAGACCAGGTGATTTTTTTCCTCTCTCCCTTCCTTTACCTACTGGCATAAGTCTATATGCAAGGAGACTTTGGAATTTGGGCTGAAGGAAGAGTAATAAGTTGGCTTTTTTTTTTTTCTGGGGCACACAGAAAAGAGAAAGATAAGGAAAGAACAGAGGGAAAGTAGAGTGTTGATGCTTTGGCTGGCCCTTTGGGTTTGAGGCCTGGTGGGGAAGGGAGAACCAAAAGCTGAAGGCACTGTTTTCATGAAGGCCCGTCCGTGATCCTGGGCTCAAATTATGCTGTTTCAAGCCAAAGTGACAAAATTTATATAAAGTTGGGTGAGGGGCCCAGATTTCAGTACCTCCAGGACTGGAAGCTCCATGCTATTTGCACAAAGGGCGTCAGCAATGGAGGCAATGATGAGGTGCCTTGATTAGTAGTCCCGACTATAAGAATGTGAGTGAGATTTTTACAGGCACATGTGGTAGCCCCCCCACTCCCCCCACCCCCCTGAGAACGATCAGAAATAACTGGAGCGTCTTTGGAATGGGGTTAAATTCCTCTGCGAGCAGGTGGGGCCTCGCAGCTGATGAAATTTGGATAGTAGAGTTCATGTGATCTCATTTCACCAGCTGGAAATGTCTGGGATATTAGTGTTACATAATTCTAGTTTTCTAGGGCTCACTTCTAATAAGAACTAGGACTTCTTAAGCCTACCTCCATTATAGAAGAATCCCACTCAAAGCCTAAGCCATCAGTCCTCTCCCAGATCTAAAGGAATCCTACTGCAGTTTCTACCGGGTCCTTTGAGCTGTCTTATCTAACATCATAGTAACTGGCTATATCTCTCATCCTCTGTAAACTCCCTAGAGTTAGTCTTCCTGAGATAGTCTCTTAAGTCAGCATGGACACGCCTCCTTCGGAAGAATCATTTAGCTTTATCCACCTTGGTAAGCTCTAAATATCCTTTTATAAACACTTCCCACAGGGAGCCACTTGCTTCTTTCAATGATCAGTGATTCTTTCTGTGAACCATAGAAACCATTACTTTACCGAAAACCTAGACTCTTGTAACTCTTGAATAAATATAACATTATTTTGCTCTTTGTCTCATTTTAAACTGTTTCTCAATTTTTAACATGTTCGACATGGAAAAGAAGCATTCATGTTCTTTGCATTGTGGCAGATACAGAAAAAATTTAAGTGAACATCAAGATTGCTAGACTATGTTATCAATTGACGAAAGACTTAGCACAAATTTCCTGGACCCTAGCTGCGTATCTTGTTGCTGATTCATATAAGATCCATTTAAGGCTTCATAATAATATGGTTGGTTATATTGTAGATGTTGGAATCCTGACCATTCCCCTCTATCGCTACGGATATTAAAGAAGTTTGTGTAGTAGGCTTATTTTTATTTTTCGCAACCAGGACTAAAAACCCAATGAGGAATTTGGAAACTGATCTTTGGAGTAAGTTTCTAATCTGCTTCTCAATGAACATGTAATTCATCCAAGATCCAAGTGCTCCTGTAGTCTGTGGGTGTAAAATGGAAAATATTCACAAGATGACAAGCAACGTATCAAGAAAATAGATCGGAACAGTACTGAGGTCATATACTGGACTTTATCGCAGACATGATACAAAACATCCTGAGATATTTGTGGCGATAGATAAGCAAAAACTAATGACAAATCCTGCTATCTAGAGAAAGCAGAAAACCAAAATTATAAAATTGATGTCTCAGAAGATTAAGTAAGCAGAAATAGTGGTAAAGTGACATCAGTCTTTAGATCAATCCAGAGGCCTTCAGAGTTGAGCCTAGGGTTTTTTCAATAACGATAGCATCATCATCTTTAAGTCAGATGAAACACCATGATCCCCCTCCCAAAAAAAAAGGAGGTCTTAGAATGAAGCTAAGTGGAATTATACTAAACCCGATGCACATTGCAACAGTTTCCATATAGTAAGCACAAGTTGGGTAACTATAAACAGGCAGTCCCTCTCCCCAAGAAAATGCCTTAAAGTTAAAGCAAAACAAAGCTCTGAGGATCCTCCCATTACTATAGAATTGCAGACATCCGTAGCAGGAGGCACGCCAACGTGGAAAACAACAATCAAGCAAGTCTTCGATGAGCAGAAGCTGCTGTGTGTCTTCCGCAGCACGAGGTGCTGAGGAGGGTGTGAAAGAGACATAATATCTGATCTCTGGTTGTGGCGACAAGACTTGAATACGTAAATCAGAGGAAGCTATAAAACCAAACAGATGGGCTAAATGCAATGGTGCTGACTACAAGTGTCAGAACAAGTCCAAAAAGGCCAGAGTAGTGGAGAGTTTCGAGGAGAAGTCTGGATTTGAGCTGGGCAGACACTGAAGGAGGGCAGAGAGGCTAGCCCAGTGCTCCCTTGGAAGAGTCAATATGAGTGAGGGCAGAAACTGAAAATGAACATGGTGCGTCAAGGAGAGTCTGGAGACTGGCCTGATGGGAGCAGAAGACTCACATTGGCGAAGAGTTGGAAGGCAGCTCGGAAGAGACAGACTGCCAAGTGGGATAGACCTATCGAGGTAGAAACTGAACGGCCACAAAAATGGCAGCTAGATCTCCTGGCACACAGGAGTTTAGAGAGGACTACTTCACTTACAAGACTCTTCGGTCATCCTTCCATACATGGAGGACTCTGCCAACTGTGTCATCTTTTAATGATGCAGCTATGGAGCAAAGGAAACACAAAAAGGAATGGCTTGATGTGTCATCCCTGTCTTCTGGAAGTGAACCATTATTGCTCCACCCATTACAGTGGAAGCCATTTTCATACAGAAAACTCAACCTTTGCCTGGGGACAATAATAGCTATTCGATCAATTGTACAGTTAATACCAATGAAGTGCCTATCTCTCTAGCCTGCCAATATTTCAGTAAGCAATTCACTCTAATGCAAAAAAGATTATTTTCATTGGTTTTTAAATGGTTTTTATCTAAACACGGCAGAGATAATATCTACATTGAAAGGTGGCATTAAAAACACAACAGGCACTTCCGGTTTCTGGTTCAGCCCGTAAAGAACTTAGAAGTCTCTCTACTCCATCCTAACAGAAAGTAAAAAGCTGAACAAACTGAAAAACTCACAACTCTTCTTAGATCCACAAAAGCAGCGAGATCTTGAAGCGAAATGCTGTCCTTCAAAATTGGAGAGACAGATAGGCAGAAATGGAGAATCGCAACTTACCTAAGCAGATATGCAAAGCAGAAATCTCCACAGGAACCAGTACTGGGGTAGGAAGACCTGAATTATAATTAATGAATTACTGGAGCCTTAGCGTCTAGACAAGTCTGAGAGTGAAAAAATCCAGAGGGGACCCTACACTTTTATGAGTCTTACCTCCTGGAGCTCTGTCAGGTTCTTAAAGTGAAGAAGAGAGGAAAAGCCCCTCAGGCTTCCAGTAGGGGGAAGGGAGACATAACTATTTCTAAATACGCCAGAGCATTCTGTTCTTCTTCTTCTTCTTTTTTTTTTTTAAAGATTTTATGTATTTATTTGACAGAGAAAGACATAGTGAGAGAGGGAATACAAGCAGGAAGAGTGGGAGAGAGAGAAGCAGGCTTCCCGCCAAGCAGGGAGCCTGATGCGGGGCTCGATCCCAGGACTCTGGGATCATGACCTGAGCCAAAGGTGGACACTTAACGACTGAGCCACCCAGGTGCCCCGCATTCTGTTCTTCTTAACAAGGCCTGTCCTTTAGAGAATATATTTTACCAGAACCTAACCTATTGGGGTTTTACCAGAGCCTGACTGACTTGGGAGAAAGGAAATTACTCCATTTCAGTTTGCTCTAGCCTTCCACGTAGGGGGAAGCAGAGTACCCAGCTCCAGCACTCCACCCCAATCCAGCCATCCTATCATAACTAAGATGAGGGAAAAGGACTGGGAAACACTGGTAAAATTTATGGTCCATAGGCACAGGCTCATTAAAAGACTGAAACTTAATCATCAGACTATAAAATGCTTCACCTGCCCCCACGCCTTACCAGCACATCACTAAAGCCCTGTTTACTGGAAATCTTTTCATTTGGTACATCATGTTTGGCTTTCAACAAAAAATTCTGAGACCTGCTAAATGGCAAAAATACAGTTTGAAGAGACAAAGTAAGCACCAGAATCAGACTCATATATGGCAGGGATATTGCAGTTATCAGATTATTAATTTAAAACAACTATAATTACTATGCAAGATGCTCTAATGAAAAAGTCAACAACATGAAGGAACAGACAGATAATGTCGAGCAGAGAGATGGAAATTCTAAAAAGAATAAAAAAAGAAATTCTAGATATCGAAAGCACTGTAACAGAAATGAAGATTGTCTTTGCTGGGCTCATTAGTAGACTGGACATGGCTGAGGAAGGAATCTCTGAGCTTGACGACAAAATTAAAAAGCAAAATAAACCCAAAGCAAGCATAAGGAAGAAAACAATAAAAATTAGAGCAGATATTAATGAAATTGAAAAGAGAGAATCAATTAAGAAAATCAACAAAACCAAACGTTAGTTCTTTGAAAAGATCCATAAAATCAGTAAGCCTCTTACTAGGCAAACTAAGAATAAAAGAGAAATGACACGCATTGCTAATATTAAAAACGAAATAAGGGAATCATTACAGATCCTATGGACATTAAAAGGGTGATAAAGGAATAGTATGAACAACACCATGCCCATAAATTTCATAACCTAGGCAAAATGGACCAATTCCTTGAAAGATACAATCTGCTAGAACTGACACAAGAAAAATTCACAATCTGAATAGGCCCATATCTATTTAAAAAATTAAACCAATAATTAATAACCTTCTAAAACAAAGCATCAGGGCCAGGTAGATTCACTGATGAATTGTACCAAGCATTTAAGGAAAAAATTACATTAATGCTCTACAATCTCAGAAGAAAGAAACAGAGAGAATATTCCCTAACTCATTCTATGAGGCCAGCATTACTGTAATACCAAAGGCAGGCAGAGATATTATTTAAAAAAAGAACTATAGATCAATATCTCTAAGGGGCATATAAGCAAAAATCCTTAACAAAATATTGACGTATTGAATCCAACAATGTGTAAAAAGAATTCTATGCCATGACCAAGTGGTGTTTATTCCAGGTATGCAAGGCTGGTTCAACACTTGAAAATAAATTAATGTGGGGCGCCTGGGTGGCTCAGTGGGTTAAAGCCTCTGCCTTCAGCTCAGGTCATGATCTCAGGGTCCTGGGATCGAGCCCCGCATCGGGCTCTCTGCTCAGCGGGGAGTCTGCTTCCCCCCTCTCTCTGCCTGCCTCTCTGCCTACTTGTGATCTCTCTCTCTGTCAAATAAATAAATAAAATCTTAAAAAAAAGAAAATAAATTAATGTAATTAATGTAATTTATCACATCGATAGACTACAGAAGAAAAATAATATGCTCATATCAACAGATACCCAAAAAAGCATATATAAGATCCAATATTGATTCATGGTAAAAACAAAACAAAACAAAACAAAACTCTCAGCAAACTAGGAATAGAGAGGAACTTCCTCAACTTGATAAAGAACTTCTGCAAAAACCCTCCATCTAACATCATACTTAATGGTGAGAAATTAATTTGAAGCTTTCCCACTAAGATCAGGAGTAAGGCAAAGATGTCCACTCTCACCACTCCTTTTCAGCATCATATTAGAAGTCCTAACTAATGTGCTAAGACAAGAAAAGTAAGTAAAATGTATACAGATTGGGGAAAAAAAGAAATAAAATTGTTTTTCTTTGAAGATGACATGATTATCTATGTAGAAAATCTGATTCGACAAAAAGAAAACCCTCCTGGAACTCATAAGCAATTATCCTGCAACTAATAAGATTGCAGGACACTAGGTTAATATACAAAAGTCAATCACTTTCCTATATACCAACAATGAACAAGTGGAAAGTAAAATTAAAAACATAACCCTTTACATTAGCACCTAAAAAAATGAAATACTTAAGTTTAAATCTAATCAAATATATACGAAATCTCTTTGAGGAAAATTATATAACTGATAAAAGAAATCAAGGAAGAACAAATAAATGGAGATACTCCATATTCATGGATAGGAAGACTCAATATTATCAAAATGTCAGTTCTTCCCAAGTTGATCTATAGATTCAACACAATACCAATCAAAATCCCAATGAGCTGCCAGTGATTGCCAGGGGTAGTGGAGGAGGGAGGAATGAATAGGCAGAACACAGAGGCTTCTCAGGGCAGTGAAAATACTCTGCATGGTACCGCAATGGCAGATGTTTGTCACTATACACTTGTCAAAACCCAAAGAATGTACAACGTCAAGAGTGAACCCTAATGTAAACCATGGGCTTTGGATGATGGTAGTGTGACAGTGTAGGTTCATCAATTATAACCAGTGTACCACTCTGGTTCAGGATGATGATACTGGGGGAGGCAGTGTATGCATGGGGGCGGGGAATATAAGGGAAATCAATTTTGCTATGAACCTAAAATTTCTCTAAAAAATAATCTATTTAAAAGGGGAGAAAACCACAATGGACAAAATGTCAAAATTAAATTATTCTAGTAGCACTAATAAGGTGGTATCCTTTTCAATGGTTAACATCAGAAAATCTAGTTGCAAAACTCCATCCCTTTCATCTCACTGGCCTGTATTTTCGTGGGGGCCACAGCAAAGTCTATTCTTCGCCACCCTTGAATGTACTGTTAACATAAGTGACTATTTGAACTTGGGTACGGCCATGGAATCTAGTCAGTAGCTCAAAGAATGTAAAAAACTAAAAAGGTCCAGTATGTTTCTCCAGGGAAAAGAAGTAATGCCCCAATGTACTTAAACATATTTAGTCATTCATTCAACATATATTTATTAAGTGTCTGCTACGTGCCAGGCACACAGTGTGTGCTAGGTACTAAGAATATTATGATAAGCTCTTGCTCTCAAGGAACTAACGATCTAGTAGGGAGACAGACAATAACCAAGTAACCACGCTAACAAATGTCAAACGGAACCATGAGAAGTGTGACAAAGGGTAGTACAGAGTACTGTAACACCTGAGAGTTGACTTAGGGCAATCAAAGAAGGCTACCCCAAGGGACTTACTCCAAATGAGATCTGAAGGATGAATAAGAGGTGAGAAAGGAAGGAACAACACAGAAGTCAAATAAACAAATCAAAGTATGCAGAGCCCCACCACAGGAAGGAGCAGGGTAACGTGGAGAATGTAGACAAATGTGGCTGTAGTGTAGACAGTGAGGGGGTTTGAGATGAGCCTGGAGAAATAAGTTATGTGCCAGATCATGCAGGGCCTTGTAGGCTACATTAAGAAGTTTTGTGTTTATTGTAAGAGTGATAAGGAACCTATAAAAACTTTCAAACATGAGGATGATATGGCATTCCTTATGTCAAGACCATTCTCTGCGATCAAAAGAACAAATTAGGAGGCACCTGGGTGGCACAGTCAGTTAAGCATCCAACTCTTGGTTTCGGCTCAGGTCGTGATCTCGGGGTCATGAGATCGAGCCCCACGGCAGGCTCCGCAGTCAGCACGGAGTCTGCTTGTGATTTTTTCTCCTTCTGCCCCTCCCCCCCTCTAAAATAAATAAATAAACCTTTTTTAAAAAGAACTAATCAGAAGGGACCCAGAGTAAGTGTGGGTAGATTAGGAGCTATTGGGGTAGTCTAGGAAAGAGGAGATAGACAGAAGGATGGTGCTAATGGAGACAGAAAGGAGTGGATGGATTCTGGAGATTTTTAGGGGTTAAAATGAGGAAATCTGACCTAAACAAACCAAGTTTCAGAGTTGAGAAGGAACAGGGGGGCATCAAAAGATCCCTAAATACAACTGGACAGAATGATAAGGCAATCCACAGAGAGCGGGAAGGCTAGAAGACCAGGTTTGGGGGAGCAAGTTGCATTTGAGTGACCTTTGGGACACCCTAGAGGAGAAGTCTAGTAAACATTTGGATACATTGGCCTGAAGGTCAGATGAGAGGTCTGAGCTGGACATTGACATTGGGAAGCTCATGGAAGCTGTGGATGTGGGTAAGCTTGCCCAGGGAAAGAATAGAGTGAGATGGGAGGCAGCTGAGGACTGAGTCTCAGGAAAAGTCAACATTTATAATGAAAAAGTTGCTGGGACAATACATGAATTCTCTCTCTACTTCCAGAATTCAGAAATCCCAATTTCTTTCTTCTGCTTTGCCACTTCATTACTTGATAACATCTAAAAAATAACTCCCCCCCCTCTTTAAATCAACATTTCATTTGTTGAAGGGGATTAGGTCATTTTGTTGTGAGGGAACACTTTTACTTTTTGTCAAATATCATTAGGAAGATGCTAGTAAATATATTGTTCAATTGAGAATATGATGGCAGAAGTTTACCTTGGTGGACTATTGAGCCTTATTTGTAGACACGGGAGACTCAAAGGGAGCTGCTGTGCTCTTTCAGAGTGGTTTCTGTGAGGGCAGGAAATGGACAGCCACTGTATTATTGTGATCTTCGAGGTGGTCAGATCCTACAAACCATTTTCTGAGAGTAGAGCTAGGCTTTCAAAGTACATCGGCTTCTTGTCAATGATTCTGCTCCAAGAGAGAGACAGAGGAAGATTGAAAGAGATGGAAAACAAGGCCCACCCCCCAGACCTTACTCAGTTCTGTAGTACATATTTTTATGCCCCTGGGAACTAGAAGGGAGGAACAAGCCAATAACTTGGTTGATTTAACATTCTGACCTCTGAGTCGACAAGTTACTCAATAATCTTTACCCCCCCCCCAAAGTAAATAAAAAATCCTTACACTGGGCAATGAGGGGGTGGTGTACTCAGGGTCAGGATTCCGTGGCTCTGATACGGACTCATATGCTGGATGGTCGTGGGGTAAACCATATCAATTCCCCCTATTTCTGCATCAGTAATAACACCTGTTTCTCCTATATCTTGGGGTTGTTATTAGAGTCTGACGAAATCACACATCTGAAAGCATTTTGAAAACGTCAGACATTATCATGCCAAAAAGTAAGCCATCAACCCGAGCTCGTCCCTGAGTAAGACACAGCTTTGCTACACCATCCATTGTATCAGTCTATTCTGTTTTGTGCCCAAATCCTGTTTCCTTTGAAAAGAGGGGTTCTGGGCTCTGAGCTATTGAGATATATGCTAGCTGCTTCTACCACCACAACCAAATATCAAATATCTAAATGAAACATTGTTACATTAATCAAAATTCCGGTGTACACATGGAAACTCTAAAACAAAAAGATGTAAAATGAAGGCTAGTTTTTATCATCATATGAGTTCAAAGGCCTTGACTTAGCCTGCTAGACCTTACCTTATCTCCTTCCTACCTATCTCTATGACTTCATCTGTGTACCACTTTCCCCTTCCCTCTCTCTGTTTTAGCCCTTTAGCAAAGGCCTCTTTGCCATTCCTTGAATAACCCAAGCACTATCTTTCCCCAAGGCCTTTGCATCGCTATTACTCAGAATGCCATTCCCTTTGACACCCCTCATTTCATTCAGGTCTCAGTGGATGGGAAGACCTTCCCAACTACCCTATTTAACTGGCCAAATCACCCTACCTACAGTAGCACATAGCCCTATCACATATCACCTACATCTTTCCTTCGCTTTCTTCTCAACTTGCTTTATTATGCTTCATGACACTTATAACCACCAGATGTCCTATATTTGCTTTTCTGTTTTCCTCCTAACAAAGTGTAAGCTCAATGAGAGCAGGGGATTCTTGTCTGGTTTGTTCCACCTCTGTATCCATAGTGCTTAGAACATAGCCTGAAACATAGTAAGCACATAATAGATAGCTGTTGAATGAAAGAATGAGAAAACCATATTCCTACTGCTCCTCTGGCTGACAAAATCCTTTGTAATGCAGCACCTCACAATCATGAGCTCGAGGAATTAGAATGAGATGTTAAGCAGCGAGATATTTCTGTGAGCACAATCATTTAGCTGATTTTGCAAAAATATAGGGAGGAACATAAATACCGCACATGTTCCGTTATTTGGACCTAACAGAAGCCCTTAAGGTCACCAACAGAACAATCAGACTACTGACATTGAAAGTCTTAGTTCATTGTAACACGAACCAGAGAAGAAATGTGGCCTGCCAAGGCTGACCCAAAATGGTGCACTTATCACGGAAGGCAGAAGCAAACTTTGTGCACAAACTGAAGCACAATATGCCCTATCTGTTGGTGGGGTGAATCTCAATGTTGTTGAAACGTGGCATCTGTCCTTTAAAGGATCCTGTGTCTGGGATCATAGGACCACTTTACAAGAGGGGATGGTCTGTCAGAACTAACTACAGAACTAACCAGCGCTCATAAGAACAAGAAATAGGAAGAAAAAAATGAGAACTATGCATTATGGAGGTAGTCATGGCAGAACCGTTTTGAGGAAGTCTCTTAAATCATATCAGAAAACCGAAAGAAATAGGTTAGAATTTGCAGTCACATTTCATGTAGTGAAATGTGTTCTTTTTTTTAAAATTGAGGTGTAATGAACATATAACATTATATTAGTTTCAGGTCCACGACAGAATGATTCAATGTTTGTGTATATTGCAAAATGATCACCATAATAAGTCTAGTTAACATCCGTTACCATACATAGCTACAAAAATTTTGCCTTCTGATGAGAACTAGTAAGGTTCACTCTCTCAGAAACTTTCAAATATGTAATACAGTATTATAAGCTATATATTACACCACCATGACTTATTTATAACTGTTACATTTTTAACTTTTGACCACCTTTACCCATTTCTCTTACCGCCCCCCCCCAATCCCTTTGGGAACCACCAATTTACTTTCTGTATCTATGTTCTCTTTATTTTTAAATTTTATAGAGTTGACTTATTGATTCAGTACTGTGATTACTGTTTGCTTCTATTTTCCATTTTGTTTACAATAAAGAGCTAATATTTCTACTCCCTCTCACATGCTCAGAGGTAGCCAGATCCCTTAGCAGTGACTCCAGTATCTGAAACTATATTCTCATTCGTTGACAATGACCTAGGATGGTGTGAAACTCCTGGTAGAAAATTCTTTGTCTTCATCCTCTTCCTCTTCAATGTCATCTCATGCCCAACAAAAATAGCACTTATTAATTGAATTTTATGTGCCTGTTACTCTGCCAAGCATTGGGATTTTAAAAGCCTTTCCATGTCTTGTCTTCAAAACTCAAAATTATAAGTGGTCCCACTTGGAAACAACAGCACATAAACTGTCTTCATATTTGGAAATCAGAAACAGTGTGACTTTTTGGGAGTGAAGGACCCAGACAGGCAGGATGGCAGAGTAGTTAAAAGCAGAGGTCCTGTCTGAAGTCAGAGTACTCCAAATCTTATTTTAGCTCAGGTACTTCCATAACCTGTGTGACATAGACATGCTGTGTAACCTCTCTGGGCCTTACCGTCCTCATACGTAAAGCAGGAATAATAATAATAATGATCCGTGAAGCAGAGAGTTGTTGAGAGGAGTAAACGAGATAATCCCATGTAGGGTGCTTAGAACTGAGTCTGGTTCATTGAAAGCATTCAATAAATGTTAGCTGTTACTCTGCAAAAAACTCAACATTTGGAGACTTTCTAAGAGGAAACTCTGGCTACAAATCAAAGAATATCTTCTTTTGTGAAGATTAGTAAAACTATCAGTTGCTTGATAACCTTTTGTGTCAAGCCCTCATACGCAGTGGTCATTATAAATGTGTAACTAGGAAATCCAGCAATATACGAAAAGTTAAATTCAGATACAGGGCTTTTTAAAAAAGCCCATACAGTGCTGTGAAACAAAGGGGTTGGCAAAATTTCTCTGTAAAGGGGCAAATGGGAGATATTTTAGGCTTCACAGGACAGTTTCTATTGCAACTACTCAACTCTGCTACTGTGAGACATTTACATATTTATAGGCAGTATGTCAATGAATGGGCATAGCTGTGTTCCAATAAAACTTTATTTACAAAAACAACCTGTGAGGGGGCCCCTAGGTGGCACAGCAGGTGGTTGGGCATCTGACTCTTGGTTTTGGCTCAGGTTGTGATCCCAGGGTTGTGGGATCAAGCCCCGCATGGGGTTCCATGCTGAGTGTGGAGCCTGCTTAAGATGTTCTCTCTCATTCTACTCCTCCCTTGGCCCCCCACCAGCTCAGTGCTGAGTCTGCTTGGGACTCTCGCTCCCTCTCCTTCTGCACCTTCTCTCTCTCTCTCAAATAAATAAATAGATCTTAAAAAAAAAAAAAACAAAAAAAACCAGCCTGTGGGCCAGATATGACTCATGGGTCATAGATTGCCCTGAAAAATTATCTTAGCTTATCAGAGTTCTAATGGCCACTTCAGCCGAGTAACCACAGAAATCAAATAAACTGGGAGGAGAATAAAGGAAGTGAGATGAATTGAATAGGAAGATAAACAACGGCTTCTCCAAAGTCCTTCCAGCATCCTAAATGGTAGTAGACACTTTATATGACCAGAGAACAGTATGCTCCATTCATTCTTTCCTTCATTTAACACCTAAGGGTAAGTGCTTACCATGCCCCAGGCACTGTGTTGTGAAATATAATGCTGGGTGAAAACAGACCTAGTCTCTAGCTTTATATAACTTAAAATCTAGCCAGGTAGGGACAGGGAGAAACACCAAATGAACACACAGAAAAATGGAAACCCACATCTCGGCTAGGTTGTGCCAAAGCTTATAAGAGAAGGGTTGCTCTAGTTGTGGAGCTCAAGGTAGGCCTTCCTGAGGAGCCTAAACCTAAAAGTCAGGCTGATATCTGACAAATGAGTAGTAATTAGGGAATAGGGTGGAAGACATTCCAA
The DNA here is from genome assembly GCA_028534135.1 of Potos flavus. Classification (NCBI taxonomy): domain Eukaryota; kingdom Metazoa; phylum Chordata; class Mammalia; order Carnivora; family Procyonidae; genus Potos; species Potos flavus. The sequence continues at coordinate 33,296,196 of CM052901.1, read as the reverse complement.
GCAAAGGGACCAAACATAGGCTCTGTGACGGTAGAGAGTATGGCGCATTCAAGGGATGAAAATAAGGTCACAATGATTTGAGTCCAGAGGGCCAGATGAAGCATGGTGGGACATGGATCTGGGAAGGCAAGTAGAGGTCATACTACGCAGGATCATGTAGTAACAATCAATAATTATTCATTTATTGAGCAAATATTTACTTAATACTACTCTATGTCAGACTCTGTGGGTACTGTGGCAAATGAGAAAGGCAGATGTTAAACAAACATGCAGATAAATCTAAAATTACAAAGCTCTGCTTCTGGAAGCTCTATGCTCTGAAACCCTGTTTAGTGGTCTGATATATTTTTTTAAATTACCGGGCCTGTTTCCCAGGATGCAGTCCCAGTTTAACCAAGTGCCCTGCTTAGAGTTACATGTACCTATATTACTCTGCCTATTTCTTTTTGGAATCACAGGTGAGTTTGATATATCATCCTCAGGGCTCAGCCCATGAAACCCCATGCTTCACATGACTTCCAGGTTAATAAGGAGCCACAAAGGACCTCTTTATTGGGTGGTGAGCTTCCAGACAGATGTTACCCCACCTTGTGATGTTCATATGGACAAGTCTTTGTGACTTGCCGTTGAGGATGGTATCATGGCAAGACTGTGACAATAGACCCTATCTGAGTATTTGACCTATGGATTCAATTGTTTCAATCGGAGCTCTTTTTTTTTTCTTTTAATTTGTTGCCTGCTTCTCTTACATATTTATTTCTATATTTCTATGGTCAACCCTGTCGATGTATTCTAGGTTACATTTTGAACCCTTAAAAGAAACAGGGTTCTGTTCTAGGGAACTGCAAGGTTTTTGGTGTTGATGACTCCGAAAAACTGACAAAACTTTTAAGCAGTTTCAAAGAGATTTCATTACAATGCTACTGTTTCACTCTTAACTCTTTGGCTTATTTTTCTATCATAGAAGGACATTAAAATGTCACGGAATGCCTTGTTTTGTATAAAGCTGGGCTGATTGCTATCTAGTACTTGATGCTAGTCCAGATGGGTAAAAGGATTATTTCGTTATCTCCTCTACTGCAACAGTTTGGTTCTCAAAGTGTAGACCACAGATGCTTAGGGTTCCCATGATGCTTTGGGTTGAGGGCCAGAGAGGTCAATATTACCTTAACAATAATACTGAAATATTTGCTTTTGCCAAAGTGTTGCCGTTTGTGCTGATGTTCAAGAAACAGTGGACCAAGGCAGAGGCATGAAACCCTACTATTCATCATTGTATTCTTTACCTCTGTGCACTCACAAAGAAAAAACACCATTTGCTTAAGAATGTCCTTGATAAAGCAGGAGATCTCATTATTTTTCACTAAAATGCTATTTTTGTTAATGTGCAATGCATTATTATTTTTATTTTTACATGAAGTAATAAAAATAAAATAAACTGAAAAATTATAGAAGTTTCTTTGTTTTAATACCTAATTTAACATAGGTAGCTGTACCTCACATCAACAAAAGATATTTGGGGCCCTCCATGATTTTTAAGAGTTTAAGGGGCTCTTGAAACCAAAATATTTGAGAACTGCTGCTCTCTTCACCTTTCAAACATCAGTCTTATCAAGACAAGTTTCTTCTTTTTAATTATAGGTCACATGCAGACTTTTCATATCTCCAGATCTATCTCTTCTTCATGACTTCTCAAAAATAAAGACTAAGGGCTCTGAAATAACCTTCTAGAATTCCTTAAGCAGTCTGCTGTACATTCAACCAGTCTGTTTCTTCTCTCTTCTAATATGGTGTTTTTGTGAGAGTGACCTGAGTTTTCCAGAATTTTGGCGTACTGGGCAACAGCGGCTGTGGTTTTAGTTTACCTCACACACTTTCCCATTCTTCTTTGCCTATTAACATCATCCCCTCCCCGTCAGAGAACTGCCTCCCCATTCCGTGTCTTCCTGATGAAGGTGTCAATCACAGTGCTCCACCTTCACCCCAGACCTGCAGACTACAAGACTGAGCACGTGATCCAGGTTTGGCCCAACCATAGCACTGTAACTTTTGGGAAACAGTGATTGGTCTGAGGGAGAGGGCACATGGCTTAAGTTAAGTGAATTGAAAGCCTTACCCAAAATTGTCTGAAGTAAAGTTATCCTCACTTTTTTTTTAAAGATTTTATTTATTTACTTGAGAGACACACACACAGACACACACAAACACACACATGAGCAAGGAGAGGGGCAGAGGGGCAAGGAGACTCCCTGCTGAGTGGGGTGCCCAACACAAGGCTCGATCCCAGGACCATGAGATCATGACATGAGCCAAAATCAGATGCTCAATCAACCAAACAACCCAAGTGCCCCGTAATCCTCACTTTGATCATGACTTGTAAAGGTATATGATCTAGGCTACTACCCATCATCTTTCCCACTATAGAAAAAGAACCTTCCTACAGAGTAAATCCAAGCAGAGACAAGAAGAAATAAAGATGAGTAGAGAGGAAATTTGGTCAATGTCAAGTACTTAGTGTAATCTCTGAGGCCCTGGTTCCTGGCAGCTTTTCCTCCCTTTATCTTCTAGGTTATGTGAACAAATAAATCCCTTTTTGTGCTAAAGTAACTCTTCTAGTTGAAAGAATTTGGAATAGTGCATTTGAGGAAGTTACCCAACCTTCTGACTTTAGTTTCCTTGTGGGAATATCTACTCCTTCACTTCACAGATTGAAGGATTTAATGAGATGTTTAAAACACATTGAAAACTATAAAGCATTATACAAGTGTTCAGTATAATAAATATTTTCTCTCTCCACCCCTGTAGCAAGGTGACTAACCTTGCTGCCCCCAAACTATTTTTAGACCACTGAGTATGCTCATATCAAATCCTTGGGCCCTAGAATGGCTTAAGAGGGCTTTGAATTTCCTCTGGAAGTCAAATAAGGCTTAGAAACTTTCCTACCACAGTTACTCCATCAAGAGGGCTCACCCTGCACTTAAGCCACTTCAAGAATCATGAGGATACCAGGAAAGAAGTGACTGTTCAAAGATCTGGTTGGAGGTGTGGGGGCCAAGGGCAGTTCCAAGATGGGCTACTTTGGCATGAACACTGTTTTGAATTAAAAGCAATCAAAATAAAAAGCTTCTGCACAGTGAAGGAAACCATCAATGAAACTAAAAGGCAACCTATGGAATGGGAGAAGATATTTGCAAATGACATATCTGATAAAGGGTTAGTATCTAAAATATATAAAGAAGTTATAAAACTCAACACCCAAAAAACAATCCAATTAAGAAATGGGCAGAAGACATGAATAGACATTTTTCTAAAGAAGACGTACAGATGACCAACAGACACATGAAAAGATGTTCAATATCATTCATCATTAGGGAAATACAAATCAAAACTACAATGAGATACCACCTCACACCTGTCATAATGGCTAAAATTAACAACTCAGGAAACAACAGATGTTGGTGAGGAAAGGGAGAATGGAGAACCCTCTTACACTTTTGGTGGGAATGCAAACTAGGGCAGCTACTCTGCAAAACAGTATAGAGAGTCCTCAAAAAGTTAAAAATAGATCTACCCCACCACCCAGAAATTGCACTACTAGGTATTTACCCAAAGGATACAGAAATACTGATTCAAAGGGATACATGCACCCTAATGTTTATAGCAGCATTATCTACAATAGCCAAATTACAGAAAGAGCCCAAGTGTCCATTAAGGGATGAATGGGTTTTTATATATAATGGAATATTACTCAGTCATAAAAAGAATGAAATCTTTCCACTTGCAATGACGTGACTGGAGCTGAAGAGTATATGCTAAGTGAAATCAGTCAGAGAAAGATAAATACCATATGCTTTCACTCATATGTGGAATTTAAGAAACAAAACAAATGAACATAGCAGGGAGTAAAAAGGGAGGCAAACTAAGAAGCAGACTCTGAACTTCATAGAACAAACTGAGGGTTACTGGAGGGAGATGGGGAGTTGGGGAATGGGTTAAACAGGTGATGGGTATTAAGGAGGGCACTTATGATGAGCACTAGGTGTTGTGTGTAAGTGATGAATCACTAAATTCTACCCCCGAAACTAATACTGCACTGTATGTTAACTAGCTGGAATTTAAATAAAAACTTGGGGAAAATAAGAAGTTAAGTATTAGAGAAAAAATTAAAAAATAAAAATAAGAGAAAGCAATAAAAACCCAACAGATTCAGGAGAAGCTCTTTATCTAACCCTCATCTGCCTGTTTGTACCAGGAAGAGGGCTATTCACAGAGATTCCTCTTTACCTAAGAAATGTATCTACATGAAAGGGCAACCTTTGTTTTCTGCACATCTCCTTTCACCCTTCTGCTAAAGGCCTTTCTCTGCCTTGTATCCTCAAACCCTTACCCCTCTCCTTAGCTCACATAAGCATCAAGTTGCCTCACTGTCTTCGAAATTTCCATGTCTGTGTGGATTGCCAGTATGTACACTATTAAATTTGACTTCTTCCTGTTAATCTGTTTCACAACAATTTGATTCTTAGTCCAACCAGAAGGACCTTGAAGGGTGGAGGAAATTCTTCCTCCCTAACAGAGGTACGGATCTGCTCTCGGAGCTCTTCAGTAGGTCCGGACCAAAAAGAGGCATAGGAGAGAGAAATACTAAAACCATTGACTCTTCCTTGCTGAGAAAGTTCACTCAGCCAAATATAAATGAAGATGAAAAAGTCACATGTTAACCAAAGAGGACTCCCATACAACTAAATGCCACTTAATAGGAAGCATAAATGAGTGAACCAAATAATAATAATAATAATAATAATAATAATAATAACTCAAATGGTAGGAAGAACACAGTCAGGTGAATCATCCATGGCATTTGGATTTTGGGGTGTAGGTGGGGGATAAATGCCTTGGGAACATTCACAGTTTCTACAATGTGCTTGGCATCTTTAGGTTACAAGGATATTTCAGCCACGTATTCTCTCACTGTGGCTCAAGCTGTCCAAGGACTCCGTTGGATCAGAACCAAGGTGTTCTCATTCACTAGTGGCTGCTCTATACCGTGCCCTTTTAGAAAATGACACGAAAAACAGAACCATGAGTCCTCCTAGGGGACAGTCTTTGGTTCTGTCTTATCGAAAGACTGACTTCGCCATAAATGACTCTTCCAATATTTCTCATTGTCTCCTTAACTGAATTTGATTTCCCAGGTGAGGCTTCCCACCAGGAAGCGGATCATTTCAAAGCTAAGGCAGCAAGAGGGTGAGAGCAGCAGGAGAGGGATTTTATTTAAATTGTGAAAATAGCAATCCTCCCCATTCATCTTTAAACAAAAAAAAAAATAAAATCAAGGACAGTGAGATAGGCGTTTGCAGTTTCTACTGGCAGGTAAATACATACCATTTTTACTCACTAGATGAGAAGCAGAAATGGCTTTTAATTTTGAATGAGGATTTGATCATGAACATTCTTTCATTTTTGATTCTGCCAAGGACCTGCCAGATGGCCTTATTTCTGAGTGGGGAATGTCTTACTCAACACTGAGCTTTCTTTTGAATATAGCAGTGTAACAAATCTCCTTCCGTTCTGGTAGTCCTTGGGCCCTCTTCCCTGTCATCAGTGAGAAACCATGGGGCTTCGTAATTGGTTAAGTTCAGAGATGAACATAACATACCACCCTTTGAAGCCTGAATTTACACCACCACCCCCCACCACCCTACCCAGCAGCGCCATGGGCCTATTTACTCTGTTAAAAAACAAATTTGATCTTTGAGCATTTTGGTTCACCTGTCTCGGTAGGATAGAATTCCCCTCATGGCCGCCCAGGAATCCACCCTGCTGTGCCTTGAAGTGAATTTGGCACGACACTTGCAGCTTTACCAGACCAAACTGGAAAAAAATAAAGGTGGAAACAGCCCCCGTGACCCGAACGACCTCCACCGTGGCCCCATAGACCTCCGCTGTGGCCCCATAGACCTCTGCTGTGGCCCCATAGACCTCCGCTGTGGCCCCATAGATGGCACAGCTGGGCACGATGAGAGCAAATCAGACTTCAGTTAGCTCTGTCTTTCTGAAAAGCGTGTTTGTTGGTTCGATGTGGGGGAAACAATCCATTCATGTTCTATGCCATTCAGGTGTAGCTCTATTGTTGCTTTTTCCTAATGGACTGGCTTTAGCCGGTACCGGAAAACTGCAGAGTAGCAAATGCCAAGGGGAAGGGGAGGTTGGAACAGTCAGCCGCTTCTCTGACAAGTAGAAATCTCCGTGTGACCCTGTTACAAGGCCATTTGGCACACTTCGCTTCCTGACCCAGCTCAGTTAGGTGCAGCAGAGGCTCCAGGGCACCCCCAACTCGCCCCTCCCCACTCCAAGTTGTTCTAGTCCTTTGAATGCCTTCCAGTCCTGCTTTTCGTATAGGAAATGACCCAGTATTTTAGGAGACAATATTAGGCAACCCTGGCAAGCACTGCAAATATTCCCAGAGACATACGCAGTGATCCACTGAGGCTAGACCTTTGACTATGACTTATTTATGGCTGTTTATGACTATGATCTTGACTAGATTCTTCAGCTAGAACTTAGCCATGGGAGTCGTGTTTATATCTCAGCCTCGAGAGCCAGTCTTCATGCCCCTTGACTCACTTGCATAGATTCTGTCAGCCTCTGGGCAAAAGAAAACGCAAAGACCCAACTACCTCAATTATTAAAAGATAATAGAATGTGACTCATTCCTTCGAAGAATGCGTTGTGGGGATATTTATTTATAACCATTTCAGCGTCTTCCAAAACATTAAGCAGAGGCCTACCACCCAACATGGACATTGGTCCAGAATAATAATAACATTTATCGAACACTTATAAGAGGCTGGACACAGTCAAGGGTTTGAAGCGCCTTTGAATTTAATCCTCATAACAACCATAGGAAGGAGGCGTTGATGTTGACTCCACCACTCATTCATTGGAAATTGGAACTTTGTTATCAGACCCTGAGCTCTTCACCACTGTACTGCTCTGTGTCCCATTTTTATAAGAGGATGATGAGGATTCTGTGAACCAAAGTAGACCAGATCAATGCTACTAAAGACTGTGGACCGCAGACCAGCGTTAGCCTGTGAACCGTTAGTTACGGGTCTGCAGTGAGAGAAGCCAGAAATTGAGAGTTAGCTCTTACAAACACGTATAGCAACATGTAACAGAGTATGCTTTTACGTCTGCCTCACCTAATTATTAAAAAATTGGGCCTGGTCTTTTGTGTGTCTTTGGTTTTTACTTAGTATCATTTTATAGTAATTCATTTTTATTATGTATTTTTTAAAAGCATTAGCCCGGGGGTGCCTGGGTGGCTCAGTCGGTTAAGCGTCCGACTCTTGATTTCCTCTCATGTCATGATCTCAGGGTTGTGAGATCGAGCCCCGCGTTGGGCTCCACACTCGGCGTGGAGCCTGCTTAACATTCTCTCTCTCTCCCTCTTCCTCTGCCTGCGCCTCTCTCCCTGTCCAAAATAATAATAATAATAATAATAAATTAAAAAATAAAAGCATCAGCCCATGATGGATTGGAATCTAAAAAACAGAAAGAGAGAAAAACTAGTCTTTCACTGGACTAAATAGTATATGTTCATGACCCCTGTAGAGAGAAAAATGGAAGATAGGGAAATTTGAGCTTCTTCATGGGGGTTGTGGGAGTTTTCTGTCTTTCTTATCAGCTCTCCCCACTTCTCCCTGATAAATTTACCATTGCTCTGTCGGGTTTGAGGAGAACAATCTATAACACCACTCCTCCTCTTCCTAGTTTGAAAGCAACTGAACCACGAACACCAGAGTGAGATAGAAGATTAAAACATCAGTTACGAAAATAGACCGGGGGACAGAGCTGAAACGTGAGACCTCAACTGTCTTTCTAATCCCTCCCCCACCCCTGAGTTAGGGAGCCTCACCCACCTAGCCACTGGCTCAGGGGGCAAGAACAGGCCTTCTCCCACAAGCTAAGAGCAGATCACAACAAAACCGTTAGACAAAAGACCTGGATATGGCAGAGCAGCGTATTCTCAGTTTCTTTTCAAAAACTCATTACTCGGGTAAGTTTTTCTGCATTTGGTAGGGCACCAGGGAGGGTCCAGGAGAGAGATCATGGCTGTCTCTGGGGTGTATGTTCCCTCAAGGAAATGTGAGGTTAAGGGAAGGGAGGTTCCCCTAACTTGTGCGATTACTCCATTCATTTAATTCCTACCTCTGAATATCCTACTAAAATGCACCGCATCCCATTCTTTGAGCTTTTTGTCCCCATCCCTGAATGAGCTCTTCAAAGCCTATCTCCACTGGACAAGTCTGGAGAAAGTGGTAGTAATTCCTTAGTCAAGCTCCTTTGCTCACCTCCCTGGTAAATGCCCTTCCCTTCTTATTTGCCGTCGGAGAAAATGTGTAATTGATCAAATTATGGTAAGTTATTAATTTTGCAAGTTCTGAAGTTGTTGTCTACAAGGGCAGGAGATCATGCATGGGCTTACTCATTTGCTACAGCTCAGTGTAACAATAGTCATTTAAGGACTGCTTTGATCTCAAGGATGGCGAGCATGCAGACGATGGTAAAGATGTCTCTCTGGGCTGTTTGCATTTAAGTCCTTAATCCTGGATAAGAAACCAGTTTCCCCACTTATATTCTTGTTTTCTGATCATACCTGATCTGCAACTTTTCTCCCAGAATATCAGTTCTCAGCCAAATACTTTTCAACAACATACATTAGGAAAAATTAGATCCCTCTCATAGAATATGTGACTTGACTTTTTGAAATTACATTCTTCTATGGAGCAGGGTTTTTTTTTTTCTGTTTTTTTTTGGGGGGGGTTGTTTTGTTTTGTTTTCTTTTGTTTTACAGAGTAATTCTTTTTTTTTTTTTTTTTTTTTTTTTTTTACAGAGTAATTCTTAATGCATTTGTATCATGGGATACTGTTATGTGGCCATCACAATTCCATGATGCGGTCGATTTTATCTTTCTTCCCAGCTTCCTTTCCTGCCCTTTCCTTGTCACTGATCCTCCTTCCAGGTATCCAGAGCACCTCCTGTGACACTTTCCAGAGCTACCCTCCTGACGTCCTTCTCAGGCCTGCCCTCTCGGCCTGCATTCTGGACCTTTCTGTCCCACTTTTTTTGTCGGTCCTCTTTACAAGATCCTGTTGCATTTGAATATGTGACTCCAGGAGCTCTTTCTCCAAACAAAGAGCATTAATGGTGGGAATGTTGTAAATGAAGGCAGATCACTAGGGGTACATCTGGGAGCAGAGAGGCTTTTAATTACCCTTCTGATCACAGCCTGTAGATGGCTACCTACATGTAAGGCCAGGTCTCTATGTTAATATTTGTATCACCTTGTATAAGTACATAATTACATTTTAAGAGATGAACTGTGTAGCCATATATATGAATATGAATGCAAGTTTCATAAGTGCATGTTTGTGCAAACCCCTCATTAGGACATCAATAAAACATCTTCTTGCTCTCCTGGGACCTCTAGTTTCTGGCTGTTTGGAAACTGTATCTATTTGATCTCATAAAATTAATTACTACTTTCTTTAAAAAAAATATTACGCTAGATATAAACTTAATTAAATGATGAGGCGAATCTCTGAATCTGGGCGCTATGAAATTGACCAGCACCACCGTCTACCACTTAGTAGCTTGGAAGTCCCACCTTCAAGCCTCCCTTCAACTCAGAACTGGTTAGTTTTAGGGCAGACCTTTCTAAATGACTCCTCAACACAAAAGGGCTTCCTTCATCCTTGATGAGGTTCCTGGTCCTAAGACCAGCTTGGGATCCCAAGCTCTGGTGCCAGGTGTCCCCAACCCATATTTCCAACCCTGTGGCCTTGTAACATTTGCTATTACTTCATCTGTATTCCATCTATGTTTATAACTCATAGGGAATAGGGAAACTCGTAATAAGCAAAAAAGAGACTGCTAGGTGTCTCCAATGGAAACTAGACATTGTTTGGCATGAATTCTTCAAGTTATCTGCATTCGGTCTTTCATTTTCTTTGATTTATTTAAAAACCCTGCAAGTTGTAGATAACTGGTCCCAATGAAAAATAATTCTTGTCCACAGACATGCAAACGAATTCTGTCTGGTGGCGGTTCAACTGACTTCCTTTTTCCTCCCTCCATGGAAAAAGCCAGCTTCTTGTCTATTTTTAAATTCAACATTTCCTTAATCCATATAAATGTGTGCATTTTTGACTACTCCTTTGGACTGGTGGTTAGCATCTGACCAGTTCTCTCGTTGATAAGGAGTTAAATAAAATCTTTAACACATGCTCATTTTATATCTGTACGAGAGTCACGATTGACAGGTGTAAGTTCTTTGCAGCACAGGCTCTGCTGGAGTTGGAGTAGCAAGTAGTTAAGTGCGCTCCACTTTCCGGCTCTAGACCTTGGGCAAGTTACTTACCACTCTGTGGCATCAGGATACGGCCATGGGCTGGAACAAGAATGCCTTCTCTGGCTACCCTAGGGCCTTGCCACCAGGACAAAATGAATCTATACATGGAAAAGAATTGTAGAAACTAGAAAGTGTTGGAGGTAGAGTCTTCACTTTTTTCCCCTTCTGCCAAAGTAAATGTTGCCCACACTTTAAGACTCCGCATGATTCTGGGGCTCCTGGGTGGCTCAGTCGGTTAAGCGTCTGCCTTCAGTTCAGGTTGATCCTGGAGCCCTGGGATGGAGCCCCGTGTCGGGCTCCCTGCTCAGCGTGGCGTCTGCTTCTCCCTCTCCCCCCACTGCCCTGTTCATGCTCTCTCTTGCTCTCTCTCTCTCAAATAAATAAATAAAATCTTAAAAAAAAAAGGCTCAGCATGATTCCTACTCTTCCCATATGAAAGCTGCTCTGCCTGTTTTAGCTGCTGTTACCCTTCTCTAAATTCATGCTGTACGTATATGAGAAATATCATACCAATCATTATTTATTCCCCTTTATGATTTCATGTGTGTTCATTTCATCTCCTTGGATAGATTGCCAGTTTCTTTGGGGCCAGGGAGTGTCCAGTGTCTTCAACCTGCATTCCCTATTGCATCTAACAGTGGTAGGTCTCTGATAGGATTGATGCTTTGATTGAAACGGAATATTATTCTGATGTGGACAAAGTCCCTCCTCGCCAATGGTAGGCGCTCAAATGGAGGTCATGATGAGGTTGAAGATGATTAGTATAATCACCATGAGTCTAAAACTTATATGGTAGAAAAGATGATTCAAGAATATTGTGTTTTCAGAAAAGAAGGCAGAATGAGAAGAATAGTGCATTTCAGTTGAACCCGCTACTGTGTGTTTGACACTATTGTAAACCCTCCGCATATATTAGCCCACTTGAGACTCACAACAACTCTACTGGATAGGTACTGTTATTATCCCTCATTTTACAAGTGAGGAAGTCAAAACAAAGAGAGATTATATAACTTGCCCCAAGTTCACCCAGCTAGTGAGTAAAGACTGGTTCCAGAGTTGGGGCTATTCACTACTATCCTAAGAACAAAAGTGAACTACAAAAGAATTTTCTGGGGGGGGGTGAGTTTCTCATTATTTTTATATGATAGCCTTTTTGATTGTCAGAACAAGGAATTACAACAAGAAAGTAGAAATGAGGAGTAAAAGGGGATGTTAGCGAGGAAGAAAAAAACAGTAAGGATAATTGTCAGGACACCATGAGAGTATGTGAACTCGGGTGAGCAAGTTATTTGACTTCTTCTTTTTTTTTTTTTTTTGTTATTTGACTTTTTAGTAAGATTATTTGGGGTATAACATGAGATAATTTCTATTAAGTGCATAGAGCACTGCCTGGCACATGGTAAGCCCTCAATAAATTTTTTGCTATTAGTTTGTTATTATTGTTATTTATTTGACAGAGAGAAAGCAAGAGCATGAGCAGAGGCAGAGGGGCAGAGGAAGAAGTAGACTCCCTGCTGAGTGGGGAGCCCAACATGGGGCTCGATCCCAGGATCCTCAGATCATGACCTGAGCCGAAGGTAGATGCTGAACCAACTGAGCCACCCAGGCACCCCTATTAGTTTTTAATTAATATTATCCATTACTATTAATAACCACAGTAGATAGAGATAGCTTATCTTATTATTGTCAGGTCTGGGATCTTACACTACTTGCAAGCTAACAGATAGGTTCATGGACGCTGGCAGAAGAGATGAGACTCCAGATTCAGGGATAAAAGAGTTTTACTCACAGCACAGCAAGCAACATGAGCGTCTGCATATTTGCACTGGTTCCCTTTGCTCTCCATCCCCACAGGGATGACATACGGGAGCTCCGATAGATGCTGAGCACTCGGTTGGATTGCATCTTTGTTGAGGAACAATGAGCTTTGGGAATTCATAACTTTTTTTAAAGAAATTTTTTTTAAAAGATTTTATTTATTTGAGAGAGAGTAAGAGAGAGCACAAGCAGGGGAGCGGCAGAGGGAGATGGAGAAGCAGACTCCCCACTGAGCAGGGAGCCTGACTCGGGGTTTGATCTTTGATCACAGGACCCTGGGTCATGACCTGACCTGAAGGCAGACGCTCAACCGACTGAGCCACCCAGGAGCCCCCTTTTTTAAGAATTTTTAAAATTTACTTACTTATTCTAGAGGAAGAGAGAGGTAGAGCAGGGGGAGGGGCAGAGGTAGAGAGGGAGAGAATCTCTGGCAGACTCCCTACTGAGCACGGAGCCTGATGCTGGGCTCAATCTCACCACCCTGAGATCATGACCTGAACCGGAATCAAGAGTTGGACGCTTAACCGACGGAGCCACCCAGGCGCCGCAATTCATAGCTTTTACAGTAAGTGTAAGCATCCTGCTCTTTGTCCAGGAAGAGATGTTGCCTCATCTCTCAGAGCCAGATGCTAAAAACACAACTCTGAGAAATGGCCCAGGTAAAGAGCAGTCAGGCCTTTGCAGTATTGGCCTATCCGGCGAGAGCACGCAGGAACGCTCGAGGACTGTGACAGGTTGCTTCTTGCAATAATCATCATCATCATCGCCATCATCCGCTTCATTATCATCATTAATTGCCATTACTAATCAGGGTAAAGGAAGATGACTTATTTCTTCCTCTGTTTATATCTGCGTGCTTTCCATATCATACCTTCTTACTCTCGACCCTGAATTTGGTCTTTTGAGGAATCATGCAACGACTCAAATAAAAAGGCATCTGTTCTCTGATCACTTCCAATTTCCTTTCCATGACTGCAGACTTAGGCTCCTCCCACTCTTGCTTCCTATTTCACTTCAACCTGAGACATCACACAGGCTTTTACTTTCCTTCCGTCCCCTGCATTAGGGCGTTTTGGAAGGCAGCCATGCTCACCGCTATACCACCAACATCCGCTTAAGGCATTTTGAAAAAGCATTAATTTCGTGCATCTGGAACAGGCATGTTTCTTCCAACATAACATCTCAGTCTGGAAACGCTTTTTCCACGTGGATCTGAATAAAGCGTCACTCTCTAGGCAAGATGCAGCTTTCTCCAAAACAGAAAGTTACAATCTACGTATATTTCATTGAGCTACCTGGAATAGCCATCTGCATTTCAGTAGATATTAAACATGCTTACAGCAGGGGTGCCTGGGTGGCTCAGTCGTTAAGCGTCTGCCTTCGGCTCAGGCCATGATCCCAGAGTCCTGGGATCAAGCCCCGCATCAGGTTCCCTGCTCAGCGGGAAGCCTGCTTCTCCCTCTTACTCCCCCTGCTTGTATTCCCTCTCTGGCTGTGTCTCTCTCTGTCAAATAATAAATAAAATCTTAAAAAAAAAAAAAAAAAAAAAAAAAACATGCTTACAGAATTCACCAGAAATGCTTCTCTAAATCAGAATTTAAAAAGTATTAGTGGGGAGGGGTGGTGGACCTGGCTGGCTCAGCCAGTGGAACATGTGACTCTTGATCTCTGGGTTGTGAGTTTGAGCCCCACATTGGGTGTAGAGGTTACTTAAAAAGAAAATCTTAAAAAAAAAAAAAAAAGTGTTAGTGAGGAAACAGCACTTAGGTGCTATGCCTTACAGGTAACACAAGCCAGATGGCTGGAAACAATGGAAATTCATTCACTAATACTCTGAAGCCTCTAGGGGAGGATTCTTCTTGGTCTCTTCCAACTTCATGACTGTAATCTCTGCCTACACAGACAAGTTCTCCCTGTGTATCTTTCTTCTCTTTTTGTAAAGACCAGTCATATTGAATTTAAGGGTCCACTCTACTTCAGTATGACCTCATATTAACTAATTAATCTGCAATGATCTTATTTCTATATTAGGCCACATTCCACACTACTGATAGTTAGGATTTTGACCTGTCCTTTTGGGGCAAACAATTCAAACTGTAACATTGGCTAATCTAATTCCTTTATTTTATAGATAATAAGACTGAGGCACAAGAAAACTGTCAGGTACCCATGGTCATTGCTTTTCAAGTTCTGTGTCTTTCTGGGTTGGGGACCCTTCCCCATCTTCTTTAAGAACTGTGGAGTCACGGGGTGCCTGGCTGTCTCAGTCAGTAGAGCATGTGACTCTTGATCTCGGGGTTGTGAGTTCAAGCCCCACGTTGGACATAGAGCTTACTTAAAAAAGAAAAAACACTGTAGGGTCCCTCATACCTTAACTCCTTGGACTTCTATCTAACTCAGTCTCTGCATTTACCTTTAATATTTGATTCCTCATCTTCTTGAGTCCCATTCTGTTGAACGACCCTTGCTCTGATGCCACCCATGTCCCAAAGTGTAGGGCATGGGAAGCAGTCCTCACTTTTCTGAATACTCCAGGGAGAAGCCACAATGAGCATTGGAGGGCATTTGTGACGTTGCTTCAGGAAAACAAGTCAAAATGGGCCTCTTGGAGAACATGGAGGTCGGTAGAAAGTGAATGCAGACAGCATTCATATATGGGAGAGTTTATTGATAGAGATCTTTCTTGGAATGGTAGGCAAATCATAACCACATAATTTAAAATGATACAAGACAGCACGAACATATATGACAAAGGTCTGTTTTTCAGACAGTCACAGGGCAAGTATGAGCAAGTGAAACCTTTGTACCGTTCTCATCTTACAGCCTCTTCCTGGCTGTGGGGATTTGCTCAGGTTCCTCTGGGATTGTAAAATACACGTGATTCAGAGCTTCTGTCACTGGATTAATGGTCCAAAACCCAAACGCTATTGACAGGTGAACTTTCCCTCAATTTTCTTGGGATTTTTTTTTTCTTTGCTCAATGTTGAAGGCATTTCATGTACTAATTAAGGGCTATTTATCTTCTCATCTTAATTCAACAGCAAAACTCCCATAAAAGGCTATATTATCCTATCCCTGAATGGACTTAATGGTATCATTTTATATTGTTGAAATGTGTTCAGCACCTTAAAGCCTCTCTTGTTGCATTTATATTCTGAAAATATTATTACATAAAGGGAGGAGGAGAAACCTAGGGTTGATAATTAGCTGAATTGTAATGATTTAGAGGAAAAAAATCATATTGCTTTTAAGATCCAAGGGAACCCTTATTTTTTTAAGTTTTTATTTTATTTTAAGTAGACTTCATGCCCAGCCAGCATGGAGCTCAACACGAGGCTTGAACTCACAACCCTGAGATCAAGACCTGAGCTGAGATCAGGATTTGGTCGCTTAACCGACTGAGCCATCCAGCCCCCCAACCCAGCTCTGCTACCCAAGGGAACCTTTTAAAAAAAAAAGTGGACTTCCACAGCATTCAGTTTTGCTTCTAGAGTTCATCAAATTTCAAAACTGGTTATTTCCAAAAGTGGCAACTGGGTCTTTCCTATCTGTAGGAATCGGATTGGTAGAGCTGGCCCCCTGGCTCTACCATAACTCCTATCCATCATTTTGGGTTAAAAAGAAAAACAGAGTGTGGTTTTCCTTTAATATCCAGATTGAGCCTGCTATAAGCAGGGGCCAACCCCATTCAAAAGGATACATTACTAATGCTGGTTGCCAGGGGCTGGAGGGAGGCAGGAAAAGGGAAGTTGCTATTTAATGAGTATATAGTTGCAGTTTTGCAAGATGAACAAGTTTGGAGATCCATTGCATACCAATGTGAATATACTTAACATTATTAAACCATACAGTTAAAAATGGTTAAGACGGTAAATTTTGTTGTGGGTTCTTCTACCACAGTTAAAAATAAAAATAATTTAAAAATATATAGGCTTAGGGCACCTGGGTGGCTCAGTCAGTTGAGCAACTGACTCTTGACTTCAGCTCAAGTCATGATCTCAGGGTCTGAGGATTGAGCCCTACATGGGGCTCTGTACTCAGCAGAGTCTACTTGAGATTCTCTCTCCCTCTCTCTCTCTGCCCCTCCCTCGACTCATGTGTGCATGCTATTTCTCTCTCTCTCAAATAAATAAATAAATCTTTAAAAATGCATAGGCTATTGCGATTGAATAGGAGCCCCAAAGTCTCAGGCACCAAAAACCTCTTCCTAATTGCCTACTTTCTTACCTATAACAACCCACCTACCCTCCAATTAGAGTTCTTCTTTCAAGTAAAAACATTTTCTAGGTAAGATCACCATGTAAAGTACATACAGATTTGCAGGGGTCGGGAAAAGGGATGGTCAGATAACTCCTAACGTGAATTAGCTTATTAAAAATATATAGGTGAGAAATTAGGACATACTGCTAGATAGTATTTGTGGGTGAGGAGGAATCTAGAAAAGTTGGAAACAACCTAAGAGTACAGACACAGGAAGAGTGAGTGAGGCAGGAGTCTCTGAGATAGGAGGCTCATCAGTGTGAATGCTGAAAGAGTATAGGAGGAGCACACTCACCATGTAATTTACCTACTGCACAAACAATCTAGATAGATAGATAGATAGATAGATAGATAGATAGATAGATAGATATAGATAGATGATAGATAGATAGATAGATAGATAGATAGATAGATAGTCCTATATCAGGACTAAGAACATGAATGTTGACAAGATCAAGGAGCAAGACAAAGTCATTGACTGGAAAACAGAAGCCAAGTCTAGATGTTCCAGAAATCTAGACACACCAATGGATCATGTCTGGTAAAGATCCCAGCAGTAGGTGGTTACGACAAAGTTGGGAGTCTAGAACCAGGTCAAGATACCAAAGGTCTGCAGAGCCAGACAGTGGCCAAAATGAGATACTCAGAGAAGAGGGCAGGTTTAAGAAAGTATAACATGAGAACAGAGAGCAGTTCCAGAATCTTACTGGCCAGAATGAACTTGGAACTCAGGCAGAGGTACACTATGAGGGATAGAAAGCAGTTTGGAAGTTTGGGTGTCAAATATTAGAACAGAGGCAAGAAATCCTGGCAACAGATAAAAGGGATGAATGAGGGCTTGATACTGATCCACTTTGTCTGAGATTAGGAATTTACTATCATTCCTGTTAAGGCAAGAACCAATGCTGGAAAATTTCATCAAGGCCTTATAGATGAGAGTTGTTGTTTGGGTCTCCCTGGGTGAGATATTGATGTAAAGGCAAGACAAAGCATAGTTTTTGGCAGGAAGCTTCTGCACTGTGGTGCAGAAAGAACCTGGAAAGGAAGGTGATTCTAAAAGCATAAGTTTTTAATTATTTCCTTTCACTGATTCTTAGACCAAGATGTTGTTCACTTGGTGCTCTTTGTAAACATGTACCCCTCCTTTTTTTGCTGTCCTTTTCCCATTTATTCAGCATTTCCCACCAGTGCCTGGATATTCCAAGACAAGAGCCCACATGCAGTCCTATGTCTCTCTTGGGCATTCTGTGAGAAATGTTTTTATAATTGCATTAAGAACCGATAATTCTTGTATATACCTTTTCTATTCAGTGTGGAGCGCTATCAAAAATGTGCAAGAGAAGGGCACCTGGGTGACACAGTTGGTTAAGCCTCTGACTCTTGGTTTCAGCTCAGGTCATGATCTCAGGGTCTTGAGATCCAACCAAACATTGGGTTCCACGCTGAGCATGGAGACTGCTGGAGATTCTTTCCCTCTCCCTCTGCCCCTCCCGCTCATGCTGTCTCCCTCTCCAATAAATAAATCTTCTTTAAAAATGCACAAGAGTGATTTAACAACAATTACTACTTCCAAGTAATGTGTATTTAAATTTTATATTGAGCTTAAAAATAGTAGGGGGCAATGAGATGACCTGCCTGACTGGGTCATTTAGATCCCAACTGCAGACACAACTTCATCCCAGTCTCAGGGATCAATGATGTTGGTCAAAGAGATTTAAGGAGCCCCGGACCTGTAGATCTGGTGTCTCAGCAGTAAGCCAACTGTGGTGTTAGTCTGTATTGGATCCCCTTCTGTGAGATGGGGGCTGGACAAGGTATAGGACCAACTGGGTTACTTTGGTGGAACCAAAACCCAGCACAATTTCTCTGTAGCTATAGGACAGTTTGAAAAGCCTGAGAGCACAGCCAGGCTTTCCAGGTGTCTGAGAGGGTGCCATGAACCAAAGGCAAGGCAATATGTATAGCTACAGAAGCAACATTCTAGTAAGTTCAAGAGAGTACGAGCGCTCAAGTCAGGAATCAGACTAAAGGCCAAACGAAACAAAATAAATGCAAACAAACAATGACAACAAACTAAGAAGGAAAGGGTAGTTGAGTCAACGGAATCAAACATGGAAAGAAATCCTAGAGACAAAGGGAGTGCTGAGGCCTCCCACTTTTTTAGACCTAATCACAGCAGAGGCTTAAGTGGGTTGGTATATAAGGTTTAAGCAACATGGCTCAAGTAGAAGGAAGAGTCTGACTTCCTTGTTCTCAGATTTTGATTATTAGACTCTCACCTTATTTCTTTTAACTTGGTCTTCATCTTGTTTCCTTATTTCTACATACCTCATTTAGTCATCTCAGAATCCTAATGCATCTAGACCTGCGGTCCTGTCCTCTCTGTCTCTTTGTGATCTCTGGTCCGACTTCAATCATCTCTGTTTCCTGATACTCATATTCATCCTGGTGTTTTGGTTATAGCCGAATGCTTCTATCAGTGAGCTCTTCCAGACTACCTGGACACACACCTGTAGTCCCTCATAGTGAGATCCCTCTGATGCCAATAACCTGTTTACCTAGGACCTGCTGTTAGACTTGTGTTTTTACACTGGTCCAGATGTCCTCTTGTTGCACAATAAATGTTTATTGAATTTAGCTTCCTGGAAACTTCCCAAATTACCTGCCCTGCTCCCGTGGGTCTGGCCCTCCCTGGTGAGGTTCTGAGGTTGCCAGGTATTTGGTTTTGACAAAGACGGTCTTGCTTTTGAGCTTGTGGTCTGGTAAAAAATATCAGGACATAGGACTATCCCCTTTTTTCCAGTTAAATAAATTGTATCATTATGTTACAGTAGAACTTGTGTATACATAAACAGTGAAGTCTAATACAAAGTAGAAATTATTGTAGGCACAAGTCATTCATCGTGTCCTCTCAAAATTAGGGCCTCGGAGATTTATTCACTGTATCCAGTATTTTTGCAGATACCAGTTTGGAACCCTATCTAGGTTATTCTTCCTCCCACCACAACTTACAGCATGAGATAATGTAGAGGAGAAATATTACTCAGCTTGTACTTAGAAAATGTGTTTAATTATAGGAACACCATCAACACCATCAATACCATCAACATCAACAAAGATGTATTGAGTACCTGCTTTAATGATTCAAGCACACCTTTAAAGTAACTGCAATGATTGCTGATATCTCCACTTTCTAAAGGGAAGAAAAAAGACTATCTGTAGATTCATTAGATGGCTCTTTTTAGAGATACAGATAGATGATGATGATAGATAGATAGATAGATAGATAGATAGATAGATAATCAAAATAAGCACAGACTGGGGCACCTAGCTGGCTTAGTTGTTGGAGCACGCAACTCTTGATCTCAGGGTTGTGAGTTCATGCTTCACATTGAGTGTGGAGCCCACTTAAAAATAAAATCTTTAAAAAAAAATATAAGCACAGACATGATTACCAAAATAAAATAAGAGATTTCTACTTCTTGAAAGATGGAATAGATGTATTCTACTTTTCCCAATTTCTCCTGCTAAGTACAACTAAACACCCTGAATATTATGTATAAATCAAATACCAGAAGATTCTGACAGGCCCAGAGAAGAAAACAGACCAGATATGGACTTCAGTCCCCAAAGGATGATGCAGTTGTGATTTTCCTGGGTATTCCTTTTGCCTCATATATTCTAGCCTTGGGCTGAAGAAGTCAGCAACCCAGAAACACCAACTGGTATAGAAAAAAAAAATGTCCAAGCAGTGAAGTCTGCTCTCTTTAGCCAAAGGACCAGGAAAGAGGCAGCATAGAAAGACAGAAAACTTGTAGACAGTACCACTCTATTCCAGCCAAACACCACAGAAAAAAACTGTGATCCTCATCCCCAGTCATGCCAGCAAAGGTTGACTAGTAGATATAGACTTACCTCCTCACCAGGTTGGAATGAGGTACCTCAATGTTCCAGCCTAGGTTGTATCAGAGAAGGCCAAGTAGGAAGCCTAGACTTTCATCCTAGCTGGCCAGTAATGGTTGCTCCTCCAGTCCCCATTGTATCAGTGGAAACTCTTGTGGGGAGCCAGAACTTCCACCCTTAATGTGGCAGTAAAAAGGAGCTCCCACCTCAAGTGTCAACAGAAGCCAAATGGAGAAACTGGACTTCTTCCACCTGAAAGTAATGAAGGAGCCCTACCCCTTGCTCAGCTGGATGGGTGTCAGAGAAAGCCAGCAAAAACAGAAGGTCTAAAGAAGTTGTAGGGGTGCCTGGCTGACTCAGGAGCATATGGCTCCTAATCTCGGGGTCATGAGTTCAAGCCCCAAGTTGGGTGCAGAGATCACTTAAAAAACAAAATCTTAAAAAATAAGAATGAATGTTCTCTAAACAGAAAGGTAATGATAAAAGAAGGAATTTTAGTCAGGGTGCCTGGGTGGCTCAGTGGATTAAGCCTCTCCCTTCGGCTTGGGTCATGGTCTCAGCATCCTGGGATTGAGCCCCGCATCAGGCTCTCTGCTCAGCGGGGAGCCTACTGCCCCCGGCCCCCTGCCTTCCTCTCTGCCTACTTGTGATCTCTCTCTCTCTATCAAATAAATAAATAAAATCTTAAAAAAAAAAAGAAGGAATTTTAGAATATCGGAAAGGAAGAACACAGTAAGCACAAATAATATGGGTACATACAATAGGCAATAGGCTCTATTTTTCCTCTTGAGTTTTCTGAATTATACTTAATAGTTAAAACAAATTATTACATCGTCTGATGTAGTTCTAAAAGTATATAGAGGAAGCCTTTAAGACAATTATATTATAAAAGGGGGAAGATAAAGGAACATAAAAGGAGGTAAAGTTTCTCTACTACACTCGGACTGGTAAAATAACAACCCTAGTAGACCATGATAAGTTATGTATATGTAATGTAAGACCTAGACCAACTGCCAAAATGTATGTACAAAGATAGACACCATAAAACACTACAGATAATCAAAGTGGAATTCTAATAAATGTTCAAGTAACCCACAAGAAGACAGGAAAAGAAAACAGAAAGATGAAAAACAAAGAGAACAAACAAAACAAACAGAATAAAATGGCATACTTAAGCCTTACCGTATCTTACCATATCAATAATTAAATGTAAAGTGTCTGAATACACCCATTAAGGCATAGATAGGCAGAGTGGATGAAAAATACGACAATATACTATCTGAAGAAACTTACCTCAAATATTATGATATGGGCAGGTTGAAAGTAAAAGGATGAAAAAAATTATATTATGCAAACATCATGCAACAGAAAGTAAGGATTACTATATTAATACCAGAATAAATATACTTTATTCTTTTAAGATTTTATTTTTAAAGATTTTACTTATTTATTTGAGATAGAGAGAGAGAGAGTGAGTATGAGTGGGGTGTGGGGAGAGGGGTAGAAGGAGAAGGAGTGGCAGGGTCTCCACTGAACAGGGACCCTGATGTGGGGCTCGGTCCTAGGACCCCACAATCATGACTTGAGCTGAAGGCAGATGCTCAACCAACTGAGCCACCAAGGCGCCCCTTAAGATTTTATTTTTATGTAATCTCTACACCTAATGTTAGGCCGAATTTACAATCCAGAGATCAAGAGTCACATGCTCTACTGACTGAGCCAGCCAGGCACCCCAGATAAAGCAAAGAAAATGATCAGAAATATAGAGGAATATTATATAATATTATAAAATATAGAGGAATATTATATAATGATAATAGGGTCAGCCACCAAGAAGAATAACAATCCTAAATGTGCACACGCTAAAGATAGCTCCAAACTATGTGAAGCAAATGCTGAAAGAACTTAAAGGAGAAATAAAAAAAGACACAGTTATAGTTGGAGACTTCAACACCTCTACCTCAACACTTGATAGAACCACTAGGCAGAAAATCAACAAGCAAATAGAAGATTTCAACACCACCAACCATCAGGATCTAGTTAACATTTATAGAACATTCCACACAAGAACAACAGAATACACATTCTTTTCAAGCACCCACAGAACACATAAGAAGACATGCAAGATAAAGCCATAAAACAAACATCAACAAATCTAAAAATACAGCACACAAAATATAGTTAATAATACTGTAATAATTTTGTATGGCAACAGATGGCAACTACACTTGTCATGGTGAGCATTTTGTGATATATAGAATATATTACTAACTAACATAACATAAACTAACATAACATAAACTAACATAATGTTGTATGTCAACTATAATTTAATTTTAAAAAATTGAAATCATATAGAAAGTGTTCTCTAATCACAATGAAATAAAATAGAAATCAATAATAGGAAAATTTTCAAACCCTTGGAAACAAAACACACCTCTAAACAATCTACTAGTCAAAAAGGAAGTCTCAAAGGAAATTTTAAAATACATGAAATTGATTGAAAATGAGCATACAATATATCAAAATCTGTAGAACATGAGCTAAGCAGTCCTGAAATAGTTATTTATAGCACTAAATGCTTACCTTTGAAAAGAGGCAAAGTCTCAAACCAGTAATCTGAGCTCCCACCTTAAGAATCTAGAAAAATAAAAGCAAAATAAGCACTAAGCAATCAGAAAGAAGGGACTAAACTTAAGAGAGAAAAACAGTGAGATTAAAAATGGAAAAACAATCAAGAAAAATCAGTGAAACAAAGACCCAGTTCTTTGAAAAGATCAATTAAACTGACAAAATTCTAGGAAATTCTAGGAAAACTGACAAAGCTAAAAGAGAGAATACAAAAATAACCAGTATCAGGAATGAAACGGAGGATATTACCACAGACTTTGCAGACACCAAAGGATAATAAGGGAGTACTACAAACAATTCTACACACATAAATTTGGCAACTTTAATGAAATGAGCCAATCCTTCAAAAAACACAATATACTCATACATATTAGAAATGAAGAAATAGGGGCACCTGGGTGGCTCAGTTAAGCATCCAACTCTTGGTTTCAGCTCAGGTCATGATCTCAGGGTCATGAGATCAAGTCCCACATCAGGATCCATGCTCGGCAAGGAGTCTGCTTGGGATTCTTTACCCCTCCCTTCCTCTCCCCCTCTGCTCCTTCCCCTGCTCGCACTCTCTCTCTTTGTAAAATAGATAAATAAAATAAAATCTTTTAAAAAATAAATGTGGAAATACAATTGCTAATATATGTAGATGGCATGATCATCTATGTAGAAAACCTCAAAGAATCTATAGAATCTCCTAGAAGTAATAAATGAGTTCAGCAATGTCACAGCATACAAGATGAACACCCAAAATTCAATTGTATTTCAACATACTAACAATGAACACATGGACACCAAAATTTAAAATATGATACCATTTATAATAGCTCACAAAGAAAAGAAAACCAAAGTGTGAACCTAATAAAATATGTACAGGACATATATGCTAAAAACTACACAATGCTGATAAAAGAAAAAATTTTTAAAGGTTTATTTATTTGAGAGAGTGTGAGTAGGGGAAGGGACAGAGAGAGAGGAAGAGAATCCTCAAGCAGACTCCCTTCTGAGCTTGGAGACCAATGCAGGTCTCGATCCCAGGACTCTGAGATCATGACCTAAGCCAAAATCAAGAGTTGGCTGCTCAACCGACTGAGCCACCCAGGTGCCTCAAAAGAATTTTTAAAAAAATCTGAATAAATGGAGAGACATACTGTATTCCTAGACTGGAAGACTCAAAACTATAAAGATACCAGTTCTCCCCAAATTGATATACAGGTTTAATGAAATGCTTATCAAAATCCCAGGAAGAATGGTTGTTAGATGCAGACAAAATTAATCTAAAAATTAATCTAAAATGTATATGAAAAGGCAAAGGAGCTAGAATAAATAAAACAATTTCAAAAACCAAGAATAAAACAGGAAGAATCGGTCTATTAAAATTTCAAGACTTATTGTATTAGTTTCCTATTGCTGCTGGAACAAACTACCATACTATAGTGGTTTTAAACAACACAAATTTATTATTATTGTCAATGATTTTGTTTTTAAGCAATTTCTACACCCAATATGGGGCTCAAACTCACAACCCTGAGATCAAGAGTCACGTGCTTCACCAACTCAGCCAGCCAGGCAACCCACGATTTTATTATTTTATAGTTCTCAAAGACAGAAGTCATAAATCAATCTCATGAGGCTGAAGTCAATGTGTCAGCAGGGCTGTGTTTCTTTAGGGTGCTCTAGGAAAGAATCTATTGCCTTACCTTTTCCAGCTTCTAGAGGCCACTTATATTCATTGGCTTGTGGCTTCTTCCTCCCAATGACATTTATTCTCATCTCTACCTCCATCATCAAATCTCCTCACTCTGACTGTGACTCTCCTGCCTCCATTGTAATTATATTGGGCCCACCTGGATAATGCAGGATAATCTACCCACCTCAAGATCTTTAATTTAATCACATCTGCAAAGTTCTTTTACCATGCAAGAAAACATAGTACAGGTTAGGATATGGACATCTGTGAGGGGGCATTATTCAGCCTACCAGACAACAGTAATAAAGACTGTATGGTATTTGCAGAGGAATAGGCACATAGATCATTGGAACAGAACAGAGGAACCAAAAATATGCCCAACTGATTTTCGACAAAAGTGCAAAAGCAATCGAATAGAGGAAAGATGGCCTTTTTGATAAATGGTGCTGGAGCAAAACTGGACCTTCCCCCCAAAAA
This sequence comes from Potos flavus, assembly GCA_028534135.1. Classification (NCBI taxonomy): domain Eukaryota; kingdom Metazoa; phylum Chordata; class Mammalia; order Carnivora; family Procyonidae; genus Potos; species Potos flavus. The sequence continues at coordinate 33,271,014 of CM052901.1, read as the reverse complement.
ATAACCTTCAACTTAAATCTCACACTTTATACAAAAGTTAACTCAAAAAGTACCACACACTTAAATTTAATGTGTAAACATAGAAAAAAAAAAAGTAGGAAAAAAAAATCTTTGTGATCTAGGGCTAGGCAAAGAGTTCTTAGACTTGATACCAAAGCATGATCCACAGAGAGAAAAACTGTTAAGCTGGGCTTCATCAAAACAAAACTTTTGCTCTACAAAAGACCCCATGCAGAGGATGAAAAACCAGTTACAGAGTAGGAGAAAATATTCACAAACCACATATCTGACAAGGCCCTAGTATCTCAGATATACAAAGAACTCTCAAAACTAAACTGTAAGGAAACAAACAATCCAAATCGAAAATGGGCAAAAGTCATGAACAGACATTTCACCAAAGAGCATATACAGATGATAAATTAGCACATGAAAAAATGTTTAACATCATTAGCCATTAAAGAAATGCAAATAAAAATCAAAATGAGATACCATTACGTACCTGTCAGAACAAATAAAAAATAACAAAAAATAATAAAAAAATAAAAAATTAAAATAAAAAATAACAACAACATCAAATGCTGTAAGGAAGTAGAAAAACTGGATCACTCATACATTGCCGGTGGGAACTGTCAAGTGGTAAAACCACTCTGGAAAACAATTTGGCAGTTTCTTATAAAACTAACTATGTAACTATCACATGACCCAGCGATTGTACTGCTAGGCATTTACTCCAGATAAACAAAGACTTACATTCAGGCAAAATGTGTAGATGAATGCTTATGGCAGCCTTACTTATAATAAACAAGTCCGAAGTGGAAACAATGCAAGCGCCCCTCAACAGGGGATTGTTAAACAATTGGTACACACCCATCATGGGACACTACTCCGGAATAACAGGGAAGAAACTATCAACACACACAAAAACCCAGACGAATCTGTAAAGAATCATTCTGAATGACAAAAGCTAATCCCAAAGATTACAAACTGTATGATTTCATTTATATATCATTCTTGAAATGATAAAAATTGTAGAAAAGGAAGGGGTGCCTGGGTGTCTCAGTTGGTTAAGCGTCCGACTCTTGATTTTGGCTCAGGTCATGATTTCAGGGTTCTGAGATCGAGCCCTGCATTGAGCTATGTGCTGTGCCTGGCTCCACACTGAGCATGGAGCCTGCTTAAAATTCCCTCTCCTCTTCTCCTTCTGCTCCTCCCCCCACCTCTAAAAAAATTGGAGAAATGGAGAATAGTCTTGTGGTTGCCCAAGGTTAAGGAGTGGGTTAGAGACAGGAAGAAAGTGAGTATAGCAATAAAATGGCAACATGAGGGTAATGGAAATGTATCAATGTTGATATCCTTGTTGTGATAGTGTGCTATAGTTTTGTAAGATGTTACCATGGGGGGACTTTGGGTAAAGGGTGCAAGAGATCTTTCTGTATTATTTCTTTGAATTGCATGTAAGTCTAAAATTCTCTCAACACTAAAAGTTTTATTTAAAACGATAAATGAAAGTAAGAGATTTGAACCCAAGGGTAAAACAGGAATCCCTGAGTTTGTACTAATATAAAACAAATCTAAAAAATAGAATAGTTCTCAAAGACTTAAAATGAAAAGTAATCTCTTTCCCTTCCTCATCCTCCAGTCACTGTTCTCAGGGACAACCTCTCTCAATATGTTTAACTAGGCTCTTCTGATATTTACCTACACATTTCTATATGTAATCTGTAAGTTTATACGGCCATTTCTTTTTTTGATGTCAATAAATTTTTATTTAAGGAATTTTACATGTCATTCCTTCCACTGCCAATCACCGTAGTTCCTCTAAAGTCGGAATCATTATCTTCAAAATAGCCCTTTTAAAAAGAACTTTTGTTCAGTCCACAATTGTCACTGTCAATCAGTCCAGAATTCTTTCAGATGGGCTTCTTCGATCTCCCCTTGAATATGGACATACTTCAAAAATTCCCCACCTGTAATCTCTGGGATCCAATTTCTTTACTTTAGGGCCCTAGAAGTCAAACTGTGGGAAGGACATTGATGGCTATTTTGGCAAACGATCTAAAATTATTATTCCTCAGTTGTTTCTGATACTGAAACATCTTGTCACTTCCACTCTACTCCATGAGCCTAGCAGAAAATGTTCCAGGTCTCATTGTCACCACTGCAATAAACTTGCTGTGAGGGAAGCATAACCCGTGTCTCGATGCCAATTCTTATCTTATTTTTTTGCATTATCTTATTTTTTTATTTTTGCATTATCTTATTTTTTGCATTATCTGTTGTTTCCTATTTTGATACATGAGTATATCTCTCACCCACCCAACTCATTCAATAAATCAGTGATCAGTATTTATATAATGAAATAAATATCTTTCATTGTCAAAGCAAATAGATTCTATGATTATGTTTCCTTTCTTGACCCTTTTGTTTTTTCCAAGAGTTCCTAGAGTTTTTCTGCTTTTCATTTCCTTAGGTTCTCTATACCTACCAAAATGCTTCATCAGATCAGTTCAATGTCTGCCAGAATTTTTTTCTGATCCCTTATGTGTATCAGATAATATAACAATTCCATTTCATTGGTTGCAAACCTCCTTCTCAGAGCTTCCTCTTTCCTCATTTGCCTGCTCTAAACTGAACTGATTGATCCCTAGGCCTCTGACAGGTGTCATTTCATGACTTCCCTTCACTCCCTTACAGTTTTGGCTTCATTGTTTACTGAATCCCCTGTCTTCTTGTTTTACTACCTCACTTTGCTGGAAAAAAATCTCAGGTAGCCTCAAATCAGAGGGTGAATGGGAGGCAAAAGTTTTAAGTCCTTTCATATCCTTACATTACTGAAAGAGACTTGAGTCTAACCTCCCCAGGTGTAGAATTAGAGGATGAAAATCATTTTCTCTCGGAGATTGGAAGGGATGGCTGCACTGTCTCCAGGATTCAAGTGTCTAGGCTGGAAAGTTCAAGGTTGTCCTGCTTCCTGTTCTTTGTGTGAAAAAATGTGTAATAGATAGAGAGGCATAAGCTGTTGCAATTTTAAAGCACAAAGGAATAAATGTGAGTAAGTTTGTGCAAATAAATAGGAAGACAGATGAATGGTTTCTTATACAGAAAAACAAATTATCAGAATAAACCTAAGAGTAAATAGTGAAATAAACCAATACCCATTAAATCATTTAAATCACAACTAAAAGGCTCCCCACCAAATGTACCACAGCCCCCAAATATTTTAGGTGTGGATTTTTACCATAACTGTTTAAGATGGAAACATTGCAAAACTCATCTTATGAACCTATTACAGTCTTGATACTCAAACCAAGAAAGAACACTACAAGAAAAATTATAGACCAAACACCCAAATATAAATGTCAAAACTCAAAATAGAATTTTGGCAAGTCTATTTCAGCAGAGTTAGTAACAGAAACTCATGAGCAAATAGGGTTCATTCCAAGAATGTAAGGATGTTTTAACACTTAAAAAAATCTAGCAGCTTAATCACCACATTAACAGATAAAGAAGGAATACATAATCATTTCAGTACATACAGAAAAAATATTTAATAAAATTCAATGCCTATGATTTAAACAAAAACCATTTTTGGCAAAGTAGGAATAGAAATGAACCTTTATTTAACATGATACAGGATATAAATTCAAAACCTAAGAAAATATCATACTTAATGGTGAAACTTTAGGGGTCTTCTCATTAGAATAAAAAACAGGGGGCACCTGGCTGGCTCCCTCGGTGGAGCATGCGACTCCTGATCTTGGGGTTGGAAGTTTGAGCCCCACATTGGGTGTAGAGATTATTTAAAAACAAAATCTTGGGGCACCTGGATGGCTCAGTGGCTAACTCTTGATGTCGGCCCAGGTCATGATCTCAGGGTGGTGAGATCCAGCCCAGCATAGGGCTCTGCGCTCGGTGTGGAGTCAGCTTGAGATTCTCTCCCTCTCTCTCTCCCTCTACCCCTCCCCCATCACATACTCACTCTCTCTCTCAAATAAATAAATCTTTTTTAAAAATCTTAACAAAGAAAAAGGCAAGGATACCCACTAGGATTGCTTTTATTCCACATGGTGCTGGAAGTTAAGCTGAAACTAAGGTGACTACAATTACTACAATTACTGTAATTACTACAAAAACTACAGTTGAGACAAGCAAGGGCACTTGGTTGGCTCAGTTGGTGAAACACGTGACTCTTGGTCTTGGGGTTATAAGTTTCAGCCCCACCTTAGATGTAGAGATTACTTAAAAATAAAATCTTTTTTAAAAAGACAAGCAAAGGGGTAAAATACATGAATTAGAAGGGTTGATACCCTGTTATTAGGAGATAATACAATTAGCCACATAGACAATCTAAGACACCTACAGACAAAAGAGAGCTTGACAAATGCCAGATATAATCTCAACATAGCAAAATCAGAAATGAAACAACAACAAATTAGAAATTATAGAAAGAAAAAATATGTAGGATCTTTATGGAGAAAGTGACAAAACATGAGTAAAGCAAATAAAGGAAGACTCAAATAAATGGGAGAATATACTGTGTTTATGGAAGAAAAGGCTTAATATTATAAGGATGTTAATGTCCCCCAAAATGAGTCAATAAATTCAGTGCAGTTATAATAATAATTCCAATGTGGGATGACAAAAGAGCCTGAAATAATCTTAACTTCTACAATTCACACAACAAATTTTCTTTTATTTTTATTTTAATTCCAGTATATATTTAATTTAATTCTAGTTATATTAGTTTCTGGTGTACAATATAGTGATTCTACAATTCTGTACATGACTCCTTGTTCATCACGATAAGTGTACTCTTGACCCCTACATCTATTTCACCCATCTCCCCACCCACCTCCTCTCTGGCAACCATCAGGTTGTAAAACAAGCTTCAGATGTATTAAAGAACTGTGTATGAAAACTAAAACTTTCGGGACGCCTGGGTGGCTCAGTCGGTTAAGCATTTGCCTTTGGCTCAGGTCGTGATCCTGGGATCCTGCTCCGGGGAGAGTCTGCATCTTCCCCCACCTTCCCCTCCCCCACTCCCCTCTGCCTAGCCACCCCCCCCACTTGTGCTCTCTCTGTCAAGCTCTCTTTCTCAAATAAATAAATAAAATCTTAAAAAAAGCAAAACTTTGAAACTTTTAGTAAACTCTAAAGGAAGATACCTTTATGATCTCAAGGTAAGGAAGGATTTTTTTTTTTTTTTAAGGAAGGATTTCTTAAACCAAACACAAAAAGCCCAAACCAAAAAGAAATTTTTGATACATTTTAACTAATTATATTTTAAACTTTATAAAACAAAATACATCAGAATATGGACAGACGATTCACAGACCCACAGACATTTCACTGCCCAGTGAATTGTCAACGCATATAACTAAGAAAGGATTAGTATCCAGAATACATAAGTATAAAAGAAATAAGTAAATAAGTAAAAATAAGGAAACCCCAACTGGGGGTGGAGGAAAGACACATAAAGAGGTGATTCACAGAACCGGAAACCTAAATAGACAATAAGCATATGAAAAGATGCTCCTCTGCCTTAGTCACCAAGGAAATGAAAATTAAAGCAACAAGATACCATTTAACACAGATCAGATTGGCTAAAAAATTTTAAAACCCACAGTACCAGGTGGTAGGGGTGATATGGGGAAACGGAACTTCGCATTCCGCTGATGGCAGTGACAATTTGCAAAACTACTTTGAAGCATAATTTAGTGATATCTAGTAAAGCTGAAGATGTACATCAATGAAAAGCTTGCAACTCTACTTCCTCCTCTCTCATACTGTGTGGGAGAGATGGTTTAAAACTGATACGTCAAGAAAATGGGTCAGATACAAGTACATTCTCTATCCCGGGGCTTCTAAGCTTCCATGTGCATGCAAATCACCCGTGGGTCTTATCAAAATGCAAGTTCTGACTCAGCAGGTCTAAGATGGGGCCCAAGACTCTGCATTTCTAAGACGCTCCAGGTGATGCCCAAGCTGCAGATACGAAACTTCATTTTTAGTAACAAAGAGATAAAGCCTAGGTTGCCTGAAAAGGCCAGGCAGGTAGCAGAGGCACGAAGCTGCTTCGGTGGGGACCACAGTCAACTACAGAGTGCCTACCCTGAATGAAGAGGGCAGCAGATATTCAGCTCAGGCTGCAGTTCGGAGGTTCGGAGGTTCGGAGGTTCGGAGGTTCTAATTTCTCAAGAAAGGCTGGAAATTTGGTTTTACATGAAATCGTCCCACTTTAAAATGTTTACATGTTAACGATGGAAAACTATGCGAGCTAGACACAATGCACTTTTGGGCAAAATAGAACCCTCTGGCCTTCAGCGTGCAATCTCCAATCTAGACTTAATGATGTAACCAAAAGAAAACCTAAAATCAAACTGGTAAGAGGTTGCCTCTGGTATGTGGACCTGGGATGGGGAGGGGTGAAGCAGGAGACTTGCTTCTCCTCGTGAGTGCTTCTGTACTAGTTGGTCTGTTACTACATGGGCATAGCTTTGATTTTTTTTTTTTAATGTTTTGACATAAAAACAGTTAGGATTAAATTTATAGTTGTTCTATATTTGCTTTGCCCATTTTAACTACAACTAAGTTCAAGCTTAATCAGGAACATATCATTTAATTATGATGTTGCTCTTACAAGAACCCATTAACCTACTTTATAATGATCCTTCTGTGATGTGATTTCTAGGAATACAACATAGTGAGAAGTAATGACCTGAAGTGAGGATGTAAAATTAATTAAATTGCATCAACAGCCTTCTCAAGGGTCTTGTAATCAGCCAGTATTTCAGGAAACATAAGGAATCTAAGCTCCCAAGGCCGGATGGTCACAGAGGTTGTCTTGTTCAACATGCTACTGGCACTTGAACCCAATATTTCTTTAAATTATGTTGTTCTATATTCCTGACCTCTTTCAGATCATGGAAGGTGTAGGATACCTGGTCCAGGTCTTAAAATATTTTTGATTAACAATAACAATGTTATAATTGTAGAAATAATAACAACAGTAGAATCATAATAGAAATAATGATAAATACGGTGCCTAACATTTTTTGTACACTTACACCATGCCAGGCATTGTGCCCCATGCTTGATGTTTATTATCTCATTTGATCCAATTGCTAGCTCCCTATAAATGACTAGTTATTTACAAAAGGAAGATGTGTCCTTCTCAGTGCATCATCTCAGTAGTATCTTTGCCCACAATACGCAATCTCAATTTAATCACAAAAGAACAATGGACAAATGTTTTGTGAAATAACTGAGCAGCACTTTTCAGATCTGTTGATGTCATAAGCCACAAATAAAGATTGAGGAACTATTACGGATTGGAGGAGATTAGCAAAGCATGACAACTGAATTCAATGTATAATCTCATTTTGGGTTCTGAACTGGGAAAAATCACTGCAAAGGACAATATTCATAAAAATAACAAATTCAAATATGTGCTATAGATTAGATGACAGTGTTGTATCAATTTGAAATCTCTTGGTTTAGATAAATGTACTGTGGTTATAAGAGAATGTCCTTGTTCTTAGAAAATACATACTGAAGTGTTTAGGGTTAAAGGGGCATGATATCTCCAACTTGCTCCCAAATGGTTCAGGACGAAAATACCCACCCCCCCCCAACACACACACACGGAATGATAAAATAAATGAAGTAGATTGGGTAAAATATAAACACGTGTAAGTTTGAATTAATATCAAAACAAAATTTACAAAAAACGAGATTGTTACTACTACTATCCTATACTACAGATGAAGAAAGTGAGGATCAGAAATCTAAGCAATTTATACAATTAGTAAGAGACAGGATCTGAATTCGAACCAAGAGTTGCTGATTCCAAAGTCCATACTCTTAACTATTGGGGTATATTGTCTTGAGTTAGCAATTTTGTTCTGTTTTGCGAACAAAATGGATACTTTTGAATCGGTGCTTTCTTTTTCTTAAGATTTTATTTATTTATTTGAAAGAGAAAGAGAGAGAAGAGAGTGAGCACAAGTGGTGGGAGGAGCAAAGGGAGAGGGGCAAGCAGACTCCTCAATGAGCGCAGAGCCCCAATGCAGGGCTAGATGTTGAGCTCGATCCCAGGACCCTGAGATCATGACCTGAGCTGAAGTCAGACGCTTAGCCACCCAGGCACCCCAAATCAATGCTTTATTTAAAGCAGTCATCTTAGAGGGCTATATGCTCATTCAGTTGATGCTTTTACTGCCTTGAGTTCTGTGTTTGGAAATACCAGCTAAGGTCAGTTTGCTAGTCACATACGTAAGACTTCACCTTGATTTTTCACCTCTATTCCCCATATCTCAGTGACACTCCCAAAACAACTACTTTGAAGGGAATGCATGAAGTATGTTGTATCTGTTTTCAAACTTGCCACATGACTTTATAGATATCTCTATTTAATATTTTCCAGGCTTTTAAATACATCAAGGACAATAATTGCTTTAAAAGCTGATGTAGGGGTGACGAGATAAATTGATGCAGAAAGACTAGTCTTTTCAATGGATGGTGCTGAGACAATGGAATATCCACATGCAAAAAAAATGAAGTTGAGCCCCCTACCACATACCATACACAATCGTTCACTCAAAATGGATCAAAGACCTAAATGTAAGAGCTAAGACTATAAAACTCTGAGAAGAAAACAGGGAAAAACTTTCTTAACCTTGGATTAGGCAATCTCCTTAGATATGACAGTCAAAGCACAAACAAAAGAAAAATAGACAAAGGGGACTTCATCAATGCTAAAAATATTTATGCTGCAAAGGACAATTTTGGGGTGCCTGGGTGGCTTGGTCAGTCGAGCGTCCAACTCTTGATTTCGGCTCAGGTCACAGTCTCGGGGTCCTGGGATCCAGCCCCACATAGGACTCCACGCTCAGTTGGGAGTCTTCTTGTACCTCTCTCTCTGCCCTTCCCCCTTGCTCTTGCACTCTTTCTCTCAAATGAATAAATGAAATCTTTTAAAAAAGGACAATGTTAAGAAAGTGAAAAGATAATCCACAGTATGGGAGAAAAATATTTGCAAGTCACGTATCTCATAAGTAACTTAGATCCAGAATACATAATGAACTCTTACAATTCAATAACGAAAAGATAAATAACCCAATTTAAAAATTGGCAGAGGATTTGAGTAGACATTTCTCCTAAGAAGATACGGAAATGGCCAATAAACACAAAAAAAAAATGCTTAACATCATTAGTCATTAGGGAAATGCAAATCAAAACCACAGCATGCTACCACTTCACACACACAAAGATGGCATTAATCAGAAAGACGGTAACAAGTATGGGTAAAGATATGGAGAAATCGGAACCCTTGGGTATTGCTGGTGGGAATGTAAAATGATGCAGCCCCAGTGGAAAACAGTCTGGCAGTTAATCAAATGGTTAAACATAAAGTTATTCCATAACCCAGGGGTTCTACTCCTAAGTATATACCCAACAGCATTGGAAACACAAGCCCGCCCAAAAGCCTGCGCATGAATGTTTACAGCAGCGTTATTCATAATAGCCAAAAATTGAAATGACCCATATATTTGTCAACTGATGGATGGATAAGCAAAATGTGATATATCCTTATCATGGAATATTAATTGGCCTTAAGAAGGAATGAAATACTGGGGTACCCGGGTGGCTCAGTCGGTTAAGCATCTGACTCTTGATTTGGGCTCAGGTCATGATCTCAGGGGTCTTGGGATTGGGCCCTGCATCGGGCTCTGCATTTGAGGATTTCTGCTTGAGGATTTCTTTCCCTCTCCCACTATCCCTCCCCCAACTCACACGCTCTCTCTCTAAAACAAATAAATCTTTTTTAAAAATAAAATGTGGATTTTATGGTATGTGAATTATATCTCGACCAAGCTGTTTTTCTTTTTTAAGACAACATGTAAATTCCTACTCAGGAATTGCTTTAGGCTTTTTTCGCTTCCCCATACCTCACTCCTGACCTTCCCTGTCCTCTGGACCATCTCTGATTGTGTACGTTTTCATTCTTATTTTCCAGCTTCCCTGTTGAATCTGAAGAGACCCAGGATTTGGACATTGCATTTGCAATTGTTTCGGCAATGGACATATAACCTATATCAGGCCAGCTCGTGCCAACAAGACTCAATTTAGGGACCCCCTCTGCTTTACCAGGGAAGGGAATGGCACTGTTGGATTAGGCACTGTGAGACGGAAGGTACCGAGCGTTTCCGCTAAGAGCTGGAAAATGGAAACTAACCCCAAGGCAGTATCTCTGATGGCTCCCAGTAAAACAATCTGCAGTCTGCATTAAGCCATGCATGAATTGGCTCTACCTCTCCCATTTAAGCTTACAGTGAATTACAGATTGCCTGTTTTCTTTAAGCCAATTTGGGTCTTTTTATGTATTTATGTTTGGTCACTTGCAATGAAAGAATCTTAAATGAAACGGGCTGTTTTCCCGGACTCCCAACCCTTCAGGACACGATTTCAAATCTTTCCCCTCACAGGACCCTGCTTAGTAGGCCTTTCCTATTAAAGGAGGGATAGGTTCCCGCCTGTTGAAGGAGGGACATCAGACATTTCCAATACCACGACACATGTAAATGTAGGCTCTTGTGTAACCCACAAATGAATGGGCCCCAAACAGTTGTTCCTCTTTATCTGGAAAGCTCGAAAGAAAGCGGTAATAGTACAATGCAGATGGATGGGACTGGAATCAGAAGTTATTCCCTTCCTACCCAGAAGCCAGAGGGGTTTATTGCCAGTAAAGGGGGGTGAGGGGGCAAAGAGCGTGAAGGGCTCAATAAGTGGGAGAAAGGATAAATAATTGGATTGGCTTCGGATAAACTAGTAGAATCCACATACGAGGACCATCATTAGCTCTCCATGAGAGTCAACCAAGAGAGTGTCTGCAAAGAGGTAGCTTGAGGTTTGGAAGCACGCAGAAGTCCGATGAAGGTAGTCACCTCAGAGAAACCAAAATGAAATGTGATGGTAATTGAGTAACCCAAAGCCTAAGTACATACTCTGGGCACATCTGGCATTAAATGTCTGTTGAATAAATGAGTGGATCTTTATAAACAAAAGGGTCAACATGCCAGAGGGAAATCTAAGGAATCTCAAAGAGGCAGTCGTCATCCTGGTGTAGTCTGGGGGACAGGGTATCTTACAGAGATAGAAACATAGTTAGGAACATGAATATGGATGCGGTTAGAGGTGGTCGAGATACAGACAGAGACTTGGCTCCGTGTGTTTGATTAATGTGCACCCACCGCTGGACTACAGACCCCCTCGCCAGGCGGGGGCCCGACCTTGGACTCTACCGCATTGAACAAGGTAAATTTCACCTACGGTGGCCTCCCGGCAGCCAGCCAGCTGGCTCTCCTCTAGCGATAACCTCTGCATTTGTCATGCACTGAGCTGGCCTTGGCATTGCAACTCCTTTAACCTATGTACCAAGCAGTGAAAAGGCTGACCATCGCATCAGGGAGAATGTTGAAAGAGTAGGACCCATGCTGGCTAATCAGCATATGTACTTTTTGGCTCTGTGATTCCTCTTTCTACAGTCTTAACACTGGGGGCACTCGAAGGAGGATTGCATGAGAACATCGTCCACGCAAAAATAGTTCTAGGCCCTTCGTAGCCCCCCAACAGAAGGTCCAGAGGGCCCTCCCTCATCTCCCCTGGGCACACCGCATTCACATAGGCACTGCAGCATCCCCTGTTCTAGATAAAGAGAAGTTCCAGATTAAAAAAAAACAAGCTTTCCATTTCTAACCCGACTAGGTCAATGCCAGCCCTTGCTTTGCTCTTTTGTGTCGTTACACTTTCTTATCAAAGGAAGACACAGGGACCTCATTGAGCTCTCTGGTGTCAGTCATGACTAGAGAAAGGGAGTTTGAGCCCTCCTTCATTTATTCTTTTTTTTCTCCTTTTTTGATCAAAAGGTCAACAAAAAACGTTTGCTCAGAAAGGATATTATGTAAATAATTAGCCCATTCCAAGATTATGGTGCACGTATATATAGTACGGTAGAGAGCTGAGAAAGGGGACCAGAATCTGCGGCAGGACTGGAGAGTTTACGACTTGGAGAAGTAGGAATTCTCTCCGTAGTTCTGCTTACTGAGGATGCCTGCCGAATGGGTTGGACGGGCTAATGGAATGATTCCCTCAGCTCAGGTCTAGATTCTCAACTGAGGAAGAATCAGAAATCGGTGAAAGGAGATCTGAATGCTATTTCCGTACTGAACTGAACAGAATCTCTTCATCGATTGATAAAGAGGCTGTGCTCCCCAGTCAGGAAGACTCTCTGGGTCACTGGCACGGGAACCAGTCCCTCCGAGTGGGACCAAAGAGACCGACCTTGAGAAGAAAGCTCGATAAAGCATTTCTAGGATATTCAGGTAAGAGTCTGCTCAGACCAGTGCCCCGGGGGAGCCTGGCCAGGCTGACTTTGATGATGCTTACTTTCTCTGCTTTTATAGGCTCCACTACAGCCTTCTCACCTACGGTTCGGTCTCCTGTCCGAAGCACTCAAAGGTAACCACAATACTGAATTCCGTACTTGACCCATTAACCAATGTCTCTATACCCCTTAGGTGCAAATGGGAATATTTATCCAAGTATCTTTATGTCATCGTTGTCGTTGTTTCTCCAGGGTTGTCCTCTGCTACCATAGAAGACAGTGCTGATCGGGAAGGCTGCTGAATTTTGAGGACATCCCAAGTCACCATACGAGGAGCCATGGATCAATGACCCAGCTGCCAATGAAAACAGGTGTCTGACACCGCCGCCTTGTCCACAGCCTCCTAGACCTGCGCTGTCCTTAAGTTGCTCCAGGTATCCTTGGGGGTCTCATGTCGGTTTCAGCCCCCACCCCGATGCCTGATACCCTCCTTCAAGAAGGGGCTTTTGGCTAGCCTCGACTAGCCTCACATGTGCCTCTTGGATTACTTCTGCTCTCTCTGCTCCAGGTAAACACACTACCTGATCCTGAAACGAAGGCACGGAAAATTTGGAGGGGGGAAGAAACATGGAAAAGGACACTTTAACCCACGTGGAGGCTCCGGTGACCCAGGCAAGCGACACGGACCCAGGCACAGCAGCAGGACCGACAACAGCCCCGCCTGACGTTCGAACTCCACTTGAGGGCGCAAGTAGTGGGGTGAATGAGGGGCAGGAAAGCCCGGGGCCAGGAGAGAACGAGGAGATGGGAAATACGTCTATTCTGATTTCGAATCCGAGCGCCGAGGCCGATGGCCGATGTCCAGAGGCGGGTCCGGTTGATGCTACAGCGCGGGGGCCTAACACCCGGGGAAGTGCAGGGAGGAAAGGCAGCCGGAAAAGGAGGAATAGAAAGCAAAGTAAGATTGTGTATCTCCCCTGGCCTCTGACGCTCCAGACTCGGGCATCTTCGGCAGCCCCAGTTCTGGGCCAGTCTCATGTCCTGGGGGCTTTGGCACTCGCTGATCCCGGAGACAGCGAGGCGGGTGAAGACAGGGAGCAAGGGGAGGATGAGGAGAGTGAGAACGCACTGACTCTCACTGAGCCTCAGGAGGAATTTGCAGAGGCCATGTGGCCCGCAGCAAGTGCGGTCCAGCCCTCTCTTGCGGAGGCACCTCTGGCGGCAGACGGAGGGTTAGACCCAAGGCAGAAGAAGAGCCGGAAAGGGAGAAATAAAAAGAACAAGAAGATCATGGCTAGCCCTTGGCCTCTGACAGTACACGCCTGGGCATCGTACGCAGACCCAGCTCAGGCACAGTCGGCTTCGGCAGGGGATGAATCACTTGCCGAAGAGGGAGTCAATGGGGGCCATCCAAGCCACGGTCCCGAGGGTGAGGTAGGTAACGTGTCAGCTGAGACTCCTTACGAGAGCGCACAGGAGGAAGCCCCAGACTCGGCCGAGGATCTGGAGCCGGGCTCGTGGGAGGAGGGGGAGGCCCTCTCTGACGAAGGCATGGGAGATAAAGACACAAGCAGACATGCAGAGAGCAAGAGAAAGGAGAAGGGTGTCTTGGCTTGTCCTTGGCCTCTGACAGTACAAGCCTGGGCCTCGTTCAGAGCAGCAGATGAGGTTCAGACTCATCTCCAGGGCAAGTCTTCCGCTGCAAGTATGCGGGTGGATGTGGGGCGGAAAAAGCAGCCTCGGCCGGAGACCGGTGAGGAGGAAGCAAACTCCACCTTCCACCTTCCCGCGAGCAAGGCAGAGCGAGCTCCGGAACCCGGGCAGGGTCGGAGAAGCACTGAGAGATGCCGGGGGGATCAGGACTTCTGGAAATGCACAGTGAGGAATTTCGCTAGGCAAGTCGACCGTTGCCATTGCAGGGAGCGCTGCTCACAAGAGCGGAGGGAGGCTTTGACCTTGACCAAAGCCCACACCCACATCAGTACTTCAGTGATGGGAATTCGGGGACCAGAGAGGGAGAGGGCTGAAACTCAGGCAGTCTGGATGGGCAAATGGGGAGGTTTTTGAGATGCAGAGGAGAAAAGAAAAGGACCTAAGGGACCTAAAGAGCACTTTGGGTCCTGGAAGGACCGCCCTCTGCATCTATTGGGAGAGAGCTATTTAAAATGCTACATCAAGGCTCACTACCCAGCTGGTAAATTTCTCCATGGCTTGGTACCATCGCAGTTATTCTCCGGATGGGCGATTTCTCTCTGAAATAAGTTTTAGGTTGCTGGAGAACTGGCATAACTTCAGAGAAGCAAAAATGCTTTTTTCTCTATCTTCTTTCCCGTAACATTCTCAACATTGTTGGGAGAGGAGTGTTACCTATGGCTGATAAACGGTATTAGAGCTTAGAGGGTAAACCAGTGACAGAATGTGTATTGGATCCTGAAAATACTTCTCTTGACTATAAAGTAGTATTGTATATTGCATATTAGATTGTAAACTGACTTGATGATCGCATTTAGTTCTAAGACTGGCCATTTTACAGTTGCTAAGAGTGCAGATCCCAATGCCTGGGATCGAAACCCGGCTTTGCCACTCGCTACCCATGTTCCTCTGAGCAAGCCACTCTTCCCTTCTGGGCCCCAGTCTATCCCTTGGGGGTAATAATAGCACGGGCTTTGTAGATTGTATGATTAAATGAGTTCAGACATGTGAAGCACTTAGACTAGTACATGGCATATAATAAGCCCTCAGACACTAATCACCTAGGATTGCTTTAACTTTCAGTACTAAATGTCATGCAAGGGTCTGGCACTGCGATTATTATGCATTTTGAAAGTTATACAAATGGCAGTGCGTGTGGGGGGCAGAAGACGATGCCTCCACTTGCAATTATGGTACCAGAGCCTTCAAGCCCTGGGGCAAAACGCTCCTTAAGGGGGAAAAGCAGACGAGAAAATGGCAGCTGTCATTCTGAGGTGCAGGATCGCAACCGCGGCAGGACAGTGTGCAACAAGAAAGGCCAGGAGAGAGCACGCTCCCGCATTAGTAGTCGTTACCGCGGGATGGTGGGAGCCCGCACGGGCGATGCTTTTCCGCCTCCTAAGTCTTTTCTGTAACTTCCAACTGCCTACATCACCACGTCATCGGCAAATAATCCAAACTCACGAAGGAGGGCCACAAGGACGAGGAGGTCTCTCCTTCCTAGACTTGGGGGAGGGGCCAGCCGACAACGTGGGAGGTG
>CM052901.1:33235720-33254897 GCA_028534135.1 Potos flavus | reverse complement strand
CCTCGGTTTGTTTCTCAGAGTCCACAATCTCTCATGCTTCATCTCCTGCTCTGATTTCCCCCAATTCACTTTTCCTCTCCTTCTCCTAATGTCCTCCATGTTATTCCTTATGCTCCACAAGTAAGTGAAACCATACGATAATTGACTTTCTCTGCTTGACTTATTTCACCCAGCATAATCTCCTCCAGCCCCATCCATGTTGATACAAAAGTTGAGTATTCATCCTTTCTGATGGAGGCATAATATCCCATTGTATATATGGACCACATCTTCTTTATCCATTCGTCTGTTGAAGGGCATCTTGGCTCTTTCCACAGTTTGGCGATTGTGGACATTGCTGCTATGAACATTGGGAATCCAGGTCTCTTGACCCACTGCCCAGTGCTCTTTGACCTTCTCCATGGGCTTCTTTTCTTTCTACTCTCCACTTACCACCTCTGATAGTCTTTCCTAACCTTTTCCCCTTTCCATCTGATGGAACAGTCACCAGTTTCTATTTTAGGATTAGAGAAGCAACAATAGGAAAAAAGATCATGATGTTAGAAATCACAATTTCTCTATATGTTCTCAACTGAAGCTGTGGCAATGCAATGCCAGAACTGATTACCCACTGGCTCAGATGACTTCAGCAACCTCACATAAACATATTAAAGTCGATGACATTCCAATGTCTGTCTGTACGTGTTTGCTCTTCTTCGGAGCCTACACTGCTCCAGCATTTGGATACTTGGGAGCTTTGCTAATACTTGCCCAAGATTCCAGCACTTCTTGAATCAGTGGCACACCCTGGCATGTGCAAACAAGAGGAACATTGCAGGAAAAAGACCAAATGCACTTCAGAAGTGCAGGAAGGATTACCAGCTAAAGCTCTAATAGCAGCTGTCTATTAGGGATTGCTGGATGGTGGGAAGGTGGGCTTCAAAGGTCAAGGGAATGGTCCAGGGAAGGCAGGGCTGAACATACCCAGCAGGAGTCCTGTGTAAAGGTGAGTATACCTAGATCCCAGGATCCACATTGGAGAGTGGGTGAGTTTATGAGTAGGTTGAGAAGGGAGTGTCAGATGTGTCTGACAAAGGAATTTGAATTTTTATGGAAACCCTAAACGAGTAAATAAGTAAATTCACAAACCACTAAGCCAACCCATGATCAAACAGGCAGAAATGTAAAATAAACTCTTATTAAACCTTGAGTGTCTGTATCTTTTCTTTGGACAAATATCTCCATGAAATGTTCGCAAGATGTCTACTTTTTGCCTTGTGGTATTTAACCTAAAAGAAAAGCATCTGCTATGTTGGCCTGAAACCAAATTTGGGCCAGTCACTTAGAAGCCAAATCCACTGGGACATGACCCTCTTGGAGCCAGCCTGCATGATGACAAGTGGGATTTGGGTGACGCTTAGGTGCTTAGATTTTTGGTAGCACTGAAGATCGTTAAACGTAGGTGAAGAAGAAGGCTGGCTGACTATCTAACTGATTGGAACGTGAAAATTAGACAGTAACAACTCAAAGTTAATGTTCAAATAACCTTGCTGTCCTATCATTCCAAAGGCAAGCTCGTTCTCAGACCTGTTGTTTCCCACCATTGCCAGCGAAGTACTGTTTAGTGTAGTCCAGTGTGATTATGATGCAGAATCAGGGAGAAATAGAGGTCTAAACACTTCGAGCCATTTACCCTAAATAGTTGTTAGTCTAGATTCTACTGGAGTGCAGAACTCAAATTTCTTTTTTTAACATTTTTTTTAAAGATTTTATTTATTTATTTGACAGAGAGAGAGAGATCACAAGTAGGCAGAGAGGCAGGCAGAGAGAAGGGGAAGTAGGGTCTCCGCTGAGCAGAGAGCCCGATGCGGGGCTTGATCCCGGGATCCTGAGATCATAACCTGAGCCGAAGGCAGAGGCTTAACTCACTAACCCACCCAGGCGCCCCTTTTTAAGATTTATTTATTTATTTTGAGAAAGGGAGGGAAAGAGAGAGAGCGAGAGAGCACACATTGCGGGGGAGGAAGGACAGAGTGAGAGGGAATCTCAAGCAGACTCCCTGCTGAGCGCAGAGCCCAATCAGGCCTCGATCTTACCACCCTGAGATCAGGACATGAGCCGAAACCAAGAGATGGATGCTTAACTGACTGAGCCACTCCGGTACTCCAGAACTCGAATTTCGTGATTCCTCATTCTTTCTATATAATGAGTAACTTCGTCTCCCTTAGCTTCCTCATCGGTTAAATAAGATCACGATAGTTCCTTCTTCGTAGAATTTGTGTGAGGTTTCCGTGAGGTAAAACATATAAGCCCTCGGTAAATAAAATTATTTATTCACTTATTTATGCATCAACTTTTTAAAAAAGATTTTATTTATTTATTAGAGAGAGACACAGAGATAACGAGAGAGAGAGAGGGAGTGAGAGAGAGAGCGAACACATGCCGGGAGGAAAGGGGGAAGCAGGCTCTCCACTGAGCAGGGAGCCCAATGTGGGGTTCGATCCCAGGACCCCGGGATCAAGACCTGAGCCCAAGGAAGATGCTTAACAGACTGAACCACCCAGGTGCCCCATGCATCTGTTTACTACCTGCCATAAATGTACACAGGAGGGAGCCAGGCCCCATGGGGTATTCCAGCAGAGTAAAGACAAGCTCCATTCTTCAGAAAATCTACACTTTCATGGGGAAAGCGAGACATACTTTATGAACCTGTGACGCAGTCTGCGTTACACGAGTAAAGCGAACAACACAGCAGCCCCCCTTATTCACAGAGGATGGTCCAAGACCCCCAGTGGATGCCTGAAACCGTGGAGAGTACCGAACTCTCTATATACTATGTTTTTTTTTCCTACACCTACATCCCTTGGATAAAGTTTAATTTATAAGAGATTAACAACAGCAAGAGATTAACAACAGCAATGACAAAATAGAACAGTTCTAACAATATAGTATGATAAAAGCTACGTGAATGTGGTCTCTTTCAAAATATCTTAATTTACCATACTCAGGCTTCTTTGTGTGATGACTGATGTGGGATGATACAGTGCCTACGTGATGACGTGAAGCGAGGGGAAATGACGTAGGCATTGTGACGTAGCATTAAGCGACTAGTGCTTCCGGACCATGGTGGACTGCTGGTAACCAATGTCAGCAAGTGAAAGCGTGGAAAAGGGGAGACCCTTCTATTGGCTATAAGAGGTCAGGAGAAGGCATAACTTCTAGCTAAGGTTTCCTCTTCTTTAAGACACATCAGGTTTCACCTCCTCTAGGAAGACCTTCCTTGACACCGCTTTCCATCTCACCATTTAGCTCTGTTCCATCTCTCTCCTCTGTTCTCCCATAATATTCTAGGCACAATGCTTTCATTCATGCACCAGACTCCTGTAAATAAATGTCTATTTCTTTGCCTCCTCCACTAGACTGTGTTTTAAGAGCCCAAACCATGGTTTGTCCATGGGACATCCCTAGGACATTGCGCAATGTCTGACACACGGCAGGCGGTTGGCTCTATTGAACAGATAAGCATTTGCCATAATGAAAAGTTTACTGGAAAGGGGGCCATAAAATTGGGGTTCTGGTCCCAGCCCTGCTACTAACCCGAACTCTCTGGGTTTTAGTTTCCTCACCTGCAATACAAGAAGGTTGAACCAAATGACCTCCGAGAGCACTTCTAACCCTGTCATTCTATAGCTTCATTCTATAGCCGTTTCCCCTGTTAGTACCACGGACTATCTGGGAGCTGAGCTATTCCTGGGCATCTCTTCCTTCCATTGGTTGTGGGTTGAAAACTGTAGTAGAAATGCTGTGGGCTCTCAGGGACCGTTAGCTTTTTTTCCAAAGTTCCTGGGGTGAAAAGTAATCTTTCCAGATTATGTAATCTTTTCTCTCAGTCATCTTTCCTCTCCAGGAAGAGGAGATACTAGAACAATGAACACATGTAGAGTGGCTTGCGGTGTGTATTTCTTTGGAGCGAGGTGAAAATATATGACTGTATTTGCAACAATAATAGCAAAAACAATGTGTCCATTGCTATGACCTTGTCTTCCTTCCCCTTGCAACAAAAGCCTATCTCAGTGCCTTTTTTTCCCCCGTAGGCAGTTTTAGCTCAGTTGTTACCCTGTTTCACTTTCCGTGAAAGAATTTTAACTGAGTGTTAAGAAAGTCATCCTGCCTCAGGAAAAGCCACGCATCTGCCTTTGCGCTCCCTTCTGTTCTCTGCGAGTTAGTTTCCTTCCTTTCCCATCCCTAACCCAACCTCTCTGGCTCGGCCTCCGTGCTCCAGCATCCTCGTCCTTGACCCTTTCACCCTTGGCCCCATGAGCTACCTTTCAGCCATTCGATCAGCACTCGTGAAGTACCCACTTTCGATCAAGGCCAAGGAATGGAGCTCAGAAAGTTTTATAGAAAAGATACTGGAGCTGGGTCTTGAAGGGAGAATAGGAGTCCATTAGGGGTGGGGTGGGGGAATGAATGGGGAAGCATGATGACAGGCAGAAGGAACATGTACAGTCAATGAGGCATAAAACTCGTAACATAGGTAGGCCCCTCAGGATACTTGGGACGTAGGGAAAGGGTTGGAAGTAGAGTTGGAAAAGTGAACAGAGGATGATAATGATGGGTCTCCATGCCATGCTAAGGGTTTGGATTTTATCCAACAGGCTATAGGGGGCCATGGAAAGCTTTTAGGCAGGAGATTAAGAATCAGACCTGCATTTAGAAAAACCACAGTGGCAGTAAAATTAATTCAGTTAATTCCTTTGAGAGGAAGACAACTAGGAGGCAGACTCGTCAGAAAACCATCACAATATTCTAGATGAAAGAGAGGCCTGAACCAATGCAGCAGCGAGAGGGATGAATGGGGATGGACAGCTGGGCCCGGGAGTGCAGTATTTAGGAGGTGAGTGACAAACTTAGCAACTGATTAAATGAAAGAGATGAGGGAGGTTTCTGACGCCGTGGATTGTTTGGACGGCAATGCTGCCGTGTTGGAACAGGAGGCATAGGAACAATCAGGCTTGAGGCAAAAGTAATGAGACACATTTTGAACGTGTTGGGTACAAAAGGGACTCTTTCAAGTTCGGTTGGAAACGCAACCCCTGAAAGAGAGGTGAACACCTTTCAAGCAGCTTAATGAGAAATTGCGTGATTTGGTACGGCTAATAAAACTGAAGATTAAGTTAATGCCATTTACTTGATTTCTTAGTGAGAAGTCTATTGTATTTGGAAATCTTCATTAATTTAAAAAGCAATTTTAGAAACCAAAGCTCTTCTAAAAGTGGAATGCATTCAGGAGGAAAAATATACATTATCATGACCTTATTAAGTTTCTCCTGTAGAGCTTTTCAGCTGAGTTGCATGAAATAAGTCAGGCCAGCCCTTCACTTTTCATTATAAAGGCTTTTTTTTGTTTTGCTCAGAGACTTAGAGCCAACTCAATTAGCTATGCTGATAGAAAGAAGAATAGCACAAGTAATTGAAAACCACAGACAATCCAAAACTCCATGGGCAACTTCCAGGAAAAATGTGGCCACCTGCGGTGCTTTGGCATCCCGAGTTGACCTCGCTGGCAGATACAAATGGTCAGGTGGCGACCTTCAGGGAAAGTTTATGTTCTAGAAAAGTCTAAGTCTGCAAGTAGGAGGTGAAAGAAAACAGGGGGAGGAAATAATAACATAATAACAATGAAGCGTAAAATTCAGATGAAAAGAAATTGTTATTATCACACAGCTACAGATGGGAGTCGGATTATCTGGGAGAGCAAAGGGTGAAAACTGAAATATAATAGCGAGTTACTAACTAAGGAAACAAGGACAGATCTACATAGTGCTTTTTTTGAGTTACAGCTAGATACAGCCATAGGCTTTCACATAGCCCAAAAGAGCTGTGGGGAGAACAATTATTTCTTCAGAACCTAGACCCCAAATCTAGAAGCTGTATCAGATTTCTCTTTTCCCTCGTACCCCATACTTGCGATGTCAGTATGTCCTGATAGTTGTACCTACAAAACATGTCCTGAATCCACCCACTTCTCCACTTGCCACCTTAGTTCCAGCCACCATCACCTCTGGCTTGGACTACAGCAGTAGCCTTTCAACTTGTCTCCCTGCCTCCATGTTTTCCCGCTCCACAAACTCTCCTCTACCTGACAACCAGAAGGATCTTCACAAAATTCCAACCAGATGGTGTCATTCCCTTGCTTAAAACCCTCCGCAGCCTTCTCGCTGTGCTCAGGAAAAGAACTCCAAATTCACTACCATGGCCGCATTTGCTGAAGAGCGGCCATATTGGTCTTTCAGTTCCTCAAGTAAACCACGCTGTCTCCACCCGCGCGGCCTCTGCATTTCACATTCTCTTTGCCTGAAACCCTTTTCCCTCACCAGTCACACAACTGATTGCCCCCCTTGCTCTTCTTTTCTTTTTTACCTGTTTTTCTGTTACGTTGAAACGATGAGTGAACTGTTTCTCAGGCATCCACGATTCTTTTTTTTTTTTTTAGTTGACCTATAATTCACACACAATAAAGTTCACCCGTTTTAAAGTGTACAATTCCAGCAGGATAGTCACAGAGCTGTGCAATCATCACCCCGGCCATTTTCATCAGCCCCAAAGGAAACCCTCTATCCGTCAGCTATTACTCCCCACCAGCCTAAGCAACCAGTGATCTTCCATCTCCACCAATCTGCCTATTCTGGATGTTTCCTATAAAAAAAAAAATCATACAATATGCAGCTTCTTTTAGTTATCATAATGGCTTTGAAGTTCATTCATGTTACAGGAGCGCTTCAGCTTTTCATATGTTTGAAAATCATTCATCTAGCACCCTTTGTTTACCCATTCATCAGTTGATGGACATTCGGGATGTTTCTCCTTGTTCTTGTGTAGACGTGAGTTTTCATTTCTCTCGGGTATATAGGGGAAAGTTACATTGCTTAGTCATGTGGTGACTCTGCGTTTTTGTTGACTGGCTCACTCTTATTCAGGAGTCTGCTCAAACATGACCTCCTTTGAGAAGCATTTCCTGACCACTCCATCTAAAACAATCACCCCCACCCCCGCAGCTGTCTATCACCTTATCCCATTTAGTTTTCTACATGGCCCTTACCACTGTCTAGAGTAATGTTGTTTATTTTATTAGTTTCCTTATTGCCCATCTGTGTCTCCCCACTAGAACATCAAATCTGCAAGGACGGGGACCTTGTCAGTCTTGCTCATTTTTGTTCCCTGGGCACCTAGGACAGCACTCAGCATTTACTGACTACATGAATGAATCTGTGGCAGAAGTGTTTGCTCTTTTTTCCCACCCACAGGGCTCATCCACAAATCTACTGATGACTATTTTAGTGCTGTTCTATTTTCTTCACTGTTCTTTGGGAAAAGTAAAAATTCACCCACTTAAATTATAGAAGTGTCTGTAGCAAAGAACGTGTGGATAATTTAACTTAGATTTGCACCTCCCACCCCCACCCCAGGAATGGCAGAATCAAAGCCCGCCCTATGCCTTTAGAGGCAACCCCCTAAGATTGCAGTAGAAGGGAGGGTTGAAGGAAAGAAAACTCCAGTGAGTAAGAATGGGAAGTGAGATGCCCAGCATTGCAGAGCTGTAAACTGGGGGGGGGGGGTGTTCTCCTTTGAAAAATTGGGTACTCTGAGAAATGCCTGGACTTCTAATCTTTAGATAAAAATTAAAACACATTTTGTCCTATTCACATGTGTCTAAAATTGGACATCTTTCTAGGAAGAGCAGTATCCATTATATCTTTATATCTTTATCTGGGGAAAGACAGAAGTTGTGTGATAACCTGGTTTGACCTTGATTATCAGTCATTTGCATAAAATAAATGGCACATGGGTTGAAGAGAAGGGATATTATCTGAGGGTTTTTTTTTTCCCTCTCAGATCTTAATAGGAAAATGAGATCAAGATTTGTATGCAAAATGTTTTCCTACCTTGCTTCAATTTGCCTTCTTATGCCCCTGTTGGAAGGTGGAGGCTTAAAAAAAATCAGAGAAGCTGAACTGATAGGTGTGAATTTGGAGAGGATCACTCATTAACATTTGAGAAGGAATCAGAGCTGTCTGTGTAACATTTTCACATCTGCACGACTTTGCATTTCGGAGATGTTAAGGATGCCTTTTAGGAAGTGTTTCTTGTTTGAAATTGCTGGTTGAATATTTTTAGGCCTGGAACAAGCAAATTTGAGGTAGAGCCTTGGGTAGAGAGTAGGGTCCAGGCAGGGGGAAGAAGGGCTTGTTTTTTTTTTTTTTTATTTTTTAATTAAAAAATTTTTTAAAAGATTTTATTTATTTATTTATTTATTTATTTATTTATTTATTTATTTAAGAGAGAGAGAGAGAGCGTGCAGAAGCAGGGGGACCAGCAGGCAGAGGGAGAAGCAGGCTCCCACTGAGCAAGGAGCCCAATGTGGGACTGGATCCCAGGACCCCGGGATCACGACCTCAGCCAAAGGCAAATACCCAACTGACTGAGCCACTCAGGTGTCTCAGAAGTGCTTTTTTTTTTTTTAAGGGATTCCCTCAAGTTGGGTGATTTCCCCCAAATCTAGTCACCTCTTCAGAAGTTTCAAGTAGGGGGGTGCCTGGGTGGCTGGTTGAGCATCTGATTGTGGCTCAGATCTAGATCGCAGGGTCCTCGCCATCGGGGCTGTGGGCTCTGTCTCTCCCTCTCTCAAATAAATAAATAAAGTCTTAAAAAACTGTTTCAAGTACGTAGTCCCACATGGCAGAAGAAAAGTCATCACAGGTCTAAACGGAGATACATAGTTTACAAGCATTTCTTTTCTGAGGTAGTCCTAGTGACTCTAACAATAAACAAAGCAGCATGGAGGAAAACAAACAGATTAAAGAAGGATATACCCAGACCATCGTTTACAGGAAGTTTCAAAAGGTACAGAAGAACATCACGTAATGTTTATGAATGCACGCATGCAGCATAAAAACACAAAAACTTGTATGGCAATGAGAATCTCTTACAGTCAGGACCTCTGCAGATCATAAGAGAATGAAGATCAGGAAAATACACAGAAGCTACACTTGCGTCTGTATTTTGGTAAACATTACTGAAATACAACGTGTCCCCCCCTCCAAAAGAGCACAAAAGGAAGGAGTACAGCTCAGTAAATGTTCGCAAAGTGAGCACACCCTTGAGTCACCAGTGTTCGATCTGTAGTTCTGCTTTGTAAGCTGGGTGGTGGGTATGTGAGTGTTGGTTCTATTATCTATACTTTTTATATGCCTGAAATATTTAATTTAAAGGCTTTCTTTTAAAACTCCATAAGGCTATAGGTCAACGATGCTTCATTTTTTTTTAAAGATTTTATTTGAAATAGAGAGAAAGAGAGAGAGAGAGAGAGAGAGCACAAGCAGGGAGAGCAGAGGGAGAGGGAGAAGCAGGCTCCCAGCTGAGCAAGGAGCCCACGTGCGGCTCAATCCCAGGACCCTGGTATTATGACCTGAGCCCAAGGCAGACGCTTAACTGATTGAGCCACCCAGGCACCCCAATGATGCTTCATTAAAACACACACACACACACACACACACACACACACACTCCGCAAGCACCTGAAGTGGTTAGACCACTAATCCTTTCAATTCCCTTCCAGCTGTAAAAGCCAATAAAAACCCAATCAAAAATAGGATCGTAGGGCAAAATGAGCGAAAAACTATAATTGCTACAAGTTATGTCCTTCCTCATTTAATGTGATTTTAATGTATACGCTCATACCCAAATGTAACAAATTGTAGTGATTTGGATCCGAGGGAAGGAAGTTTAACGTGTATGGGGGCGGTCTTGTTCTTTTCCTTCCACAGCCATCTCCCAGCTTGACCCTGAATTTCCACACCACTGATAGGGTGTTCTGGTGTCTTTTGCCAGAGAATCCCCTGCCTCCTCCACTTACAGGAAAAGAAATTTAGTTGGATTCACGGTCCTTTCAGCTTGGATGCTACTGACGCTGCCCTCTGCAGGCAGAAGGCTCAACTTGCAGCCCGCCGGTTGCATTCCTCTCCTATCCATCTAGGCCATCCCCCATTTGTAAACACCGCGTGCATGCTGAAATCCATTGTTTATAGCCTGCCGGCATCTTCCCATAAACAGAAGCACTGTTTCACATGGTGGTTGGGCCCCCAGGATCATCCCCTCCACCCCACCAAATCCATAAAGTAATCCAAACCCACGCAGGTTTCTATGGAGAATGCTTTTGGTTTAGGATCAAGTGTTTCCCAAGGATCCCCTGTGTGCAAGGCACCACAGGGCTACCAATATGATTCAGGCAGAGTGTCTGTCTCTAAAAAAGTGATGTGTCAGGGCGCACGGGTGGCTCAGTGGGTTAAAGCCTCTGCCTTCGGCTCATGTCATGATCTCGGGGTCATGGGATTGAGCCCCGCCGACGGGCTCTCTGCTCGGCAGGGAGCCTGCTTCCCCACTCTCTCTGCCTGCCCCTCTGCCTACCTGTGATCTCTTTCTCTCTGTGTCAAATAAATAAATAAAATCTTAAGAAAAATAAAATAAAATAACAATTAAAAAGTGATGTGTCTTGTAAGGGGAGGTAAGACGCTCATGTGAGTGACTAGAAGAGGGAGACTGTTTGAAGTGACATGTGGGATACACGCAGAGAGCGGTGAAGATTGAAAAGAGGAAGATAAAAAAAAGATTAAAAAAGAAAAGAAAGAAAGAAAAGAGGAAGCTACCCCATCTGGGGAGGGGAAACCAGGGAAAGCTTTAAGAAAGCAGTGGAATTGGAGACGAATTATGGCAGTAAAGGGGGTAGGATGTTTCAAGGAGATGGAAGAATAGAAGCAAAGACACGGAAATAAGAAAACAC
Organism: Potos flavus; assembly: GCA_028534135.1. Lineage (NCBI taxonomy): Eukaryota > Metazoa > Chordata > Mammalia > Carnivora > Procyonidae > Potos > Potos flavus. Next base: position 33,244,078 of record CM052901.1, on the reverse strand, counting down.
GAGATGTGGCATAGAAAAAGGGAATAATCCCTCCCGTGAAGCCAGGGTATTAGGAGAGAATCCAGATGTGCGACTTGACGATCCCGGGCTATCCCTGAGGGCAGGAACAGGGACAACCTCCATCTCCCACCCCCTGTTCGGAGCTGGACGATGGCTCCTCTAGTTTAGGCAAGGCAGCGTGAGGGGGTGACGGTGGGGAGCCCAGCAGGTTGAAGGCTGGGAGTTGCTGGGGAAAGGACTCTGGGATGGAGAGGAGGCTTGGGGATTTGGAGAAGCTCTAGGTGAAGTCTGAGAAATGAGAAGAGCTTACAGTTACCCCCCCCAACTTTTTCCATTCTGCCTTCCTTTCCCTCTCCCCTTTCCCCCATCTCTGGCCAGCCCAAGAGGTCGGCAAGGGGAAACAGCCAGAAGTGTCCCCATGACACCCCTACCTCCTGCTGGGAGGGGCTGGTGGCGGTGGGGCGTGGTAAGCAGTTGACGGCAATTGCGGAAGGCACTGGTTGAGAGGGATTTTCCCTTCATTCTCCTTCACCTTTTGGAATTTGGTTTTTGTCACTGCCAGCCCTGCCGGGCCCCAAGCCCTGGGCTCGCAATGGGGGAGAAACGGAGAAGGAGGGGCACATATTCCAGCCATGCGCGGAGGCTGTAATTCCTGGGCGGCAGGCATGCGTGGTTAGTCGCCCACATATCAACAGAGGCGCCTTCCCTCTTTCTTCCACTTTAGTGTAGAGGAAAAGTCATTGCTCCGTTTGGAACATTCCCTGTATAGGAGAGAGCAATCGATCGTCACCAGCGAGGCTAAGGAAGCATGAGTTTCAACCTCAATCTGATAAGCGTAATGGTAACAATAAAATAGCTCGCGTGGGTTAAGGGGATGCTATGTGGCAGGTACAGAATATTCCTTAGCTCATTTAATCTGCTCGTAATAGTACAGATGGAAGCCCTGAGGTCAAGACAACCTGAATTTGCAATCTTTGCCCTGTCACATAGTAACAAAAGCACAGCGCTTGACAAGGACGAGAACTCAATAAATATGAAATAAACATTAATCAATTAACCGAGCAACTGGTACTAATAATTCACATGGATTGGGTGCCTGGGTGGCTGAGTGGGTTAAGCCTCTGCCTTCGGGTCAGGTCATGATCTCGGGGTCCTGGGATCAAGCCCCACATCGGGCTCTCTGCTCAGCGGGGAGCCTGCTTCCCCCTCTCTCTCTGCCTGCCTCTCTGCCTATTTGCGATCTCTCTCTCTCTGTCAAATAAATAAATAAAATCTAAAAAAAAAACCCCACAAACAAAAAAACAAAAAAAAATTCACATGGATTAATATCACAATGTATGTGTGTATACACACACACACACACACACACACACACAATCCTACAGATCAAGTGCTATTATGACTCTAGTCTTATAAATGAGAAAATTGAGACCCCTTTAAAGCATCTCTCAAGTTTACACAGCTACTAAGTGGCAGAATCTGAATTCAAAACCAGTTGTGGGGACAGAGTTTCCATTTGGCATGGTGAAAAAGTTCTGGAAATGGATAGCAGCCATGGTTGTGCAGCATTGTGAATATGCTTAATGTCCTCGAACTGCACACTTACAAATGGCTAAAAGGGTAGGTTTTATGTTATGTATATTTTACCACACATACCCCAAACCCCCAGTTGTCAGAGCTGGGCTCTTAACCACCATGCCCTATATAGTGTCTCTCAGTGAACATGAATTGCCCGCTGTTCATAAGGTCCTCCAGTGTCATAGAACAAGGACTAGATCTGCAGTCAAAAGACCTCTGTTCCCATACCGCATCTGCTTCTTACTCATCATGTCATCATGTCATCACTGAGTGACTAAGACTTGTCCGGGTTTTCTTCGATGGAAAGGGGAACCAAATTCCATGCAAGCTCGTCTCCAAGGGGTCCCATACGTTATGGACACACCGATCCCTGTTACATTGCTGACCAACCTTGGGGAGAAGGGGGCAGGCATCTTTGAGCCCCTGGCAAGGAGGGCAATTAAGGTTTGAGCTGGTTTACCCATTCTTTTTTTTTTTTTTTTCCATTATTGAGACAGAGAGAGGCGGGGGAGGGGCAGAGGGCGAGAGAGAATCCCCAAACAGATTCCCCGCTGAGCTTGGAGCCCGATGCGGGGCTCGATCCCACAACCCTGAGATCATCACCTGAGCTGAAACCAAGATGTCAGAGTCAGATGCTCAACCGACTGAGCCACCCAGGCGCCCCCAGTTTCCCCATTCTTAGTTACTCCTTTCACCAGAGTGAAATGTGGCAACCGCTGAGTGGGAACCTCTAAAATGAAGTGAGCTAGCTACTGATAGGGCCACTTGGGGGGGGCTTCCTTGGAAAGGAGAAGGAAGATGAACTCATTCTGAGATAAACTGTCTTCGGGGGTTGTGGGGGATCAAGACTAGATAAAGCCAGTGTTTTCACATACCACAGAAAACGGACACCACGGGCAATCCCAGTAGCTACTCCTCCCACATAAAAGGTCACTCTTTTACACAAAGTTCTTTGGGAAAAAAAAAGCCAAAGTCCTCGTCAGCTTTGCTGGTCCCCGTGTGGTTTTTCACCATACTCAGCGGAGAAAAGAGACCCTCATTAATAACTGAGTCCCCAGACACGCCCGGACACTGTAAGAGAAGACGACACATGAGCAAATCCACTCTCTTTGCCATTTTCCAGGCCACGACTCCGACCCCCTCGATGTCCCTAAAGCTGTCACCAGACTCGGCTGGGCACACGGCAACACCACCCGGCAGGTGTTGCCCTCTGTTGGAAAGCCGAGCCTCATCACCCGCAGCAGGGACAGACTCGGCTGCTTAAAAGTCCTTTTGTGGGTTCATGGTTTGTGGCTCATAAGACACGGTTCCTCATAGAAACAGTTCAGGGGGCCAGGCTGTCCCCTGAAGTGCATTTGTCGTGAGAAGAGGACGTGCAGAACATCTTGCTGGGGCACACGTCGATGTAAGTTCGCTACCCGCTCGGTATAGGACGAACAGTGCCTAGTACAGCCTAGAGGAGAGGTACAGAATGCCTCACTCGTTGTCCTCGACCTGGACCTATTAACTAAGGTCAGTGTCCCAGAGAAGTACAGGTGTGTAACAATCTAGCTGGGGACATCGGATGCCCCTGTTCTGGATTTGTCTCCTTTTAGTGCCGCTGCCACAGGCTCCTTTCCACGCACCTTGGTTCTCTGAGCCCCTACGTTCTTAATACTCCCACTTCGTCTCTTAGCCATGTCCCTCCATCTGGAACTCAGCCAAGCTCTCGCAAATTCTGTTAGTTCTGCCACAGCCCCACACACCCACCCCCTTGGACTGAGCTGGCCCAGTCCCTCGGGCTGGGGAAACCAAAGATCGGCTCTTGCCCACTCAGAAGCAATGTTTATGCTCCGCCTTGTGCTTCAGCGCCAGGCAAGGAGGCCGTGTCACTCCCGCAATCATCTCGACCTGGTCCCCTCATCGCCATTGGTGCCGTCACCTAAGAGGTTAGCAAGGGAACTTGCTGGATGGCTCAGACACAATCGTGACCGGAAACACGGGGGTTTGAAGGGTCCCAAGGGAAGAGCGTCCTCCTAGCTGGCAGGAAGGCCATACGGTGGGATCTGTTCCCCCAGCAGGAGTACACAGGAGTGACACTGGCACGAGGTGGGATATGTTCGAGTTCTTCAGATTTCTGAACTGCTTGCCGAAAGATTCCATGGCTCCATCTGGCTGAGGGATAATCAAGCCTGCAGGAAACGGGATTCGTTTTGCTCCCTGAAGCAGGAGGTGCCGCAGGGGGTATGAAATGAACTGGCAGCCCCATTCTTCAAAGTCCCAAACGGATCGACGTGCAATGAATTTCCCGGATCAGCTGAGCCCGGGAGCCTCTGGGAACTAACAGATTTCACCTGAAACTGAACGCCAGCCGCCTCCACCCCTTGCTGGAGGCCACAGCAGACACTGCCATGGACCCAGGGAAAGATGGAATTTAAGTAGTTGGCTGCCCCCTGGTGTCTGCAGGCCGCAATGACAGGAGGCAGGACAGTTAATGATTACTAGGTCCGAAAGCAGGGCAGCAAGGGTAGCTGGCCTTAAAGGGCCAGGCCGAGGGGATGTGAGACCGAAATTTTGCCTGTCCTTCCCCTCACCAAGGCTTTTGCCCCACACGGGGCTGCATCCGCCAGAGGGCTGACCTCTTCTTCGAATTTGTCTGCCCAAAGGAGCCATCTTTTTCTAACCCTCATTTAGAAATCTCCATGGTGCTTGAGGTTAGGACAAGTTAAAATGCATTAAAGGCAGAATAAAGGTCGGATAGGGAGAAACGTGCAGATGGCAATGGTAATTCAATATTGAATCGCTTTGCTAAAATAACATGGGATTTCCTTTTCTGAAGATGTCCAGCCTAGGTTATTTTTATTATAAAATAAAGGCATACGTGACTATTTATAAACATGATCTCTTAGACATAGTGCTGCAAAGTATCTTATCGATAACTGGATGGAAGTCTTTGTAATAAATTGTTTATCAACAACAACAACAACAACAAAAAAGAGATTTCTAAATACTGTAAAGATACCGTATAGGTGGGGTGCCCGGGTGGCTCAGTGGGTTAAGCCTCTGTCTTCGGCTCAGATCATGATCTCAGGGTCCTGGGATCGAGCCCCTCATCGGACTCTCTGCTCAGCAGGGAGCCTGCTTGCCCCTCTCCCTCTGCCTGCCTCTCTGCCTACTTGTGATCTCTTTCTCTCTGTCAAAAAAAAAAAAAAAAAAAAAAAAAAGATACCATATAGGCTACTACAAGCCCAATACCATAGGCCACACAGTGAGAATGCACTCAGCCTGTGGGAGCACCATTTTTAATTCTGCAAATTTGGGCGTCTTATAATAATATCTCGGGGATGGGACGCCTGGGCGGCTCAATTGGTGAAGCGCCTGCCTTTGGCTCAGGTCTTAATCTCGGGGTCCTGGGATTGAGTCCCACATCGGGCTCCTTGCTCAGTGGGGAACCTGCTTCTCCCTCTGCCTGCCGCTCCCCCTGCTTGTGCTCTCTCTCTCTCTCTCTGACAAATAAGGAAATAAAATATTTTAAAAAAATAGCTCAGGGTGCATGTGGAATGCGCTAAGAGGAAAGAAAATGTCTAAGTCTTGTTCTACACCCTGAGTACACTCAGGAGCCTAGGGAAATCTCATGCTCCAAGCTTTAGTCCAGCACCTCTCCTATACCTCTGACTGAAGCCCACTTTTGCACGAGTGGACACCAGCGGGTACCTTATTAGGGTGCCCGTGTCCCTGAGCCTACAATCCCAACTGGCGACAATTGGCTAGAGCTAAGTGGGGCAACTTCTTTGATATAGGTCACACATTCTCCAGTCAATTAAGGCTGTTTCACTGTTTTGCCTGCCTGTCTCCTATAGACATGTGAATTCATGATCCCTGTCCCCTAGATCAGGAAAAGCAAAGAATGTAGAAACGGCCCCTTGGCAAGAGTATATACACATAATCGTATGTGGCAGAGACTGCCCATTAAAATCTATTCTCTTCCTCTGTGATGATAGAACTGTAGCTGGAACATGGCTCCACACCTAGGAATTCCCATTCCTAGCCCTAAACCCCTTTGCAATTACAGCAGTGGTGCGACTGAGTTGTCGCCAATGGCAAAGGAGCAGAAGTGATGAGTACAGCTTCCAGGCCTGGCCTATAAAATCTTGCCAAGTGCTTCTCTGTGATCTTTCCCCTCCCATGAGCTGATTCACGCAGGGACACCTGACCTGGCTGTGACTCTCTTGCTAGGGCCAAGGTTCAAGCGGGGTGATGGAGAAATGAAATAGATTGAACTTGGATCTCTGAGTGGCCACATGGAGCAGTGTTCCGGCAAACTTGAACTACTCACCCTCATTGTTATTTGAGAGAGGGACTAATTTCTTGAGGCCACCGAACAATTGTTGGATCCTTTTATTAAAGGAGCCAAGACTTATCCTAATTAACATAGTCATCAGCAAAAGGACCTTTGTCCTTTGTATGAATTACTGAACAGAGCAGTAGTCATCCATGCAGACATTTTGGTATATATCGCCTAATCTGGATTCAAATCAACCTGGATTAAGTCTGGCAGAACCAGTTCTGGGCCATTTGGGAAAAAAAATGCCTATGTGTGCAAGTGAAATTTCTTAAAAGACAAGCATGGTGACAAACAAGGTCTTAGGCTTGGAGGCTTTCAGGATGATTAAAGTTGTCTGGCATTTCTCAGGTTTTCCAGAAAGGGGCCCACTGATTCATGCTGTCTTTCTCACCCAGATAACACTAATAACTCATCTCAAAAGAGGGAAGCTATTTGCCTAGTGGCCAGTTACCACATTTCAGCTTCCAAAAAGACTCCTCACCTACACCCCAGTCTTGGTGAATCTCAACCCAGCTAGAACCCACACCCTCAAAACCAAAGCCTAATAATATATGCCATCCTGCCCAAGGAGGATACAGGCGTCGTGACTGCCATCTTTATGCCTATCTCCAGAAAGTTGGTGCTAGTCAAAGCCAATTTCCCAGTGTGGAAATGAGAGCCATTAGTGACCAACTACCCCTTCGAGGTCTTGGAGCCCAGCTATCAGGAGCCCAACACCTCTTGTCTTCAGATCATCTATCCTAGGGAAGCCAAGCAGGTTCATTGACTCCATCCTCTGTCATATCTACTCTGCTACTGAATCTATCCAGTGAGTTTTTCATTTCTGCTACATATTTTTTGGTTCTATAATTTCCACTGGACTCTCTTTGTGACTTCTTTTTCTTTGCTATGATTTTCTCCTTTTTCGTTTGTTTCAGGAGCATTTGCATTGCTGAAGCGTTTTTATGCTGGTTGTTCTAAAGATAATTTCAACATCTGATTAATCTCAGTGTTGTCAGTTAATTGTCTTTTCTAATTCAAGTTCTGGTTTTCTTGGTTCTTGGTATGATAGGTGACTTTCAGTTACACCCTGAATATCTTGTCTAGTATGTTGGGAGACTCAGGGTCTTCCCTAAATTCTTTAATTTGTCAAGCAGTTACCCTGTTTAGGTTTAGCACAGAGGTCTTAGCCTACTTTTGTGGGCTGTGATTCCAATGGTAGTTTAATTTTAAAACTTAGTGTAATTTTCTATGAATGCATGAAGTCAGCACCAGGAAGGCACAGTTGAGGTAATAAAGCATGCATGCCGGGAGTAGAGCAGCAGCTAGGAATGTAGAAATGTCCAAGTAGGTGAGCGAGCACCTCCAAGAAAGGAGGGAAATTGGAGAATCATAGAAGAACTGGCAAGAGAAAGACAGGTTTTTAGCCTTAGGAACTGAGGCAAAGAGCAGGGTGGGTAAGAAAATGGAGGCTCAGGTATCAGGGTGTACTTGTATTAAGAACAAAGCCCAGGTACTGGAGACAAGGTGAAAAGTTAACTTCTAAGGAGCTAACGAAAGTTCCTTATCTAATGCTCTTCATCTACCAGCACTGTTGGTCTGGGACAAAAGGTACCAGTGAGTAGGAAATGTGGAAAGAGGAAGACTGTGTGCAAGAAGGGCCACAGTGTCATGATTAAGAGGATGGGCCAGAAAGCCACTTCAGCAAATTGCTGAGGCTCTCTGAGCCTCCATTTCGGCAAAGAAGTTAATAATCACATCAATCTGTAGGTCAAGGTTAAGGGTTAAATGAGATCCTCCATAGATAGAATTGAGCCCGGTGCCCAACACATGGTAAGCGTCCAGTTAAGTGTGAGCTAATGCTCTTACCCCTCACCTAACACTGACCTTGAATCATGCAAACCCCTTCTCAGCAGCTCCTAATTAGTGACAATGAAAACAGGAGCCTTCATGGTTGTTTAGACGTTATAAAATCTCATTCTCAGCAAAGTGCTCATTAATATGCTTACCACCATTTCTTACAGACAGCACCAGAGACTGACATTTATCGAATGTGAACAATTTAAAATAATAATTTCTGTAAGCATACACAGAGCCAGCTTTCAATTACTCACTCTAATGGAGAAGATCAAAGTCATGGGTAATCCAAAACTGTGCGGGATCCAAAGCCAACTCTGTTTGGCTTGGGAATGGAGTGGATTACCTTCTTTTGCAGCACATTTACCTTTTGGATTCTTTCCTGCTTTGGCTAATAATGAAATGAATTTACATTCTCTAAGCACACTAGCTGGCATCAAGTGAAAGTGCACATAAATATTCTTGGGGGAAAGGGGAAGCTAAGGGGCACCTGGGTGGCTCAGTTGGTTAAGCGTCTGCCTTTGGCTCAGGTCATGATCCCAGGGTCCTGGGATCATGCCCCATGTTGGGCTCCCTGTTCAGTGGAGAGCCTGCTTCTCCCTCTGCCTGCCACTCCCCCT
>CM052901.1:33021233-33235620 GCA_028534135.1 Potos flavus | reverse complement strand
GAGGCAGGCAGAGAGAGAGAGGGGGGGAAGCAGGCTCCCTGCTGAGCAGAGAGCCCGATGCGGAGCTCAATCCCAGGACCCTGAGATCATGACCTGAGCCGAAGGCAGAAGCATTAACCCACTGAGCCACCCAGGTGCCCCATAAATAAAATCTTTAAAAAAAAAGAAAAGAAAAGGGGAAGCTAAGATCATGATGTCAAATTTGTTGTGGTGAAGAGAGCATTTACTATACATTTTTGTCGGTGGTTCTCAAGATTTAAAGGAGATAAAATCACATGGGAGAACTTGTTAAAAAATACACATTCACAGCTCCAACCCTCGAAATTTTGATTCAATAGCTCTGGGCTGGAGTTTTGAACTTGCTTTTCTTTTTTATTTGTTGTGGAAAAACTACGCAGCATTAAGTTTACCATCCTAACCATTTTTATGTGTATAGTTCAGTAGCATTAAGTATATTCACACTGTTGTGTAATAGATCTCGATAACTTTTTCGCCTTGTGAAACTGAAACTCTTTACCCATGAAACATTAGTTCCCTCCTCTCTTGTCTTTCCCCAGCCCTTGGCAACTACCTTTCTGTTTTCTAGTTCTATGATTCTGACCGCTTTAGATACTGCATACGAGTGGAATCATTCATTTGTTCTTTTGTAACTGGTTTATTTGACTTTGAATAACGTCCTTGAGTTTCACTCATGTGGTAGATGTGACAAGATTTCCTACCTTTTTTAAAAAAAGATGTATTTATTTATTTATTTTGGTGGGGGGGGAGGGGCAGAGGCAGAAGGAGAGTGAGTCTTAAGCAGACTCCACGATGAGGGTTGAGATCCATGCGGTACTTGATCTCACGACCCTGAGATCACAACCTGAGCCAAAACCAAGAGTTGGCTGCTTAACTGACTGTGCCACCCAGGCGCCCCAAGATTTCCCTCCTTTTTAAGGCAGAATAATATTCCATTGCATGTAGAGACTTATAGACCACATTTTCTTTATCCATTCATCCATCAATGAACGTGCTTTTTTTTTTTTTTTTTTGGATGTGCTTCTCTAATAAACACTTTCAGTAATTGTTACGGCTGGATCTCTCATACCCCACTGTGAGAATCATGATGTAGACCATAAACTTTAAGCCTGGAAAGACCTTTACATGAGGATCAGGTATCATGTTCCATTTTACAGGTGAGCAAGCTGAGGTCCAGGGAAGAGAACAGATGTGTTCAGTGCCACAGAATTAACGTAGAATGGAAGTGGGACTCAGATTTGGCTCCTCATATAATGTAGTAGGCAGAAGTGATAATGGAGGTCTCTGAGGAAGAGAGGAGAGAGAGAGAAGGTCAGACAAAGGACATAACATTGGAACTTGGCGTGTATTCGCATGAGGTAGGGTGACAGAACACGAGTATGAAGAAAATGGTTAGAGTGAATTTCTTAGATCCTGGCTGATCTCTTCAGAACTTTCTAGCCCAGCAGTTCTCAAACTACCATGCACATGGGTCAATTCGGGCACTTGTTTAAAGCACAGACCCTCGTAAAAAGTACAGAAGAGGGACTATAGTCAATAATATTGTAATAACTTTCTGTGGAGGCAGATGGTAACTACACTTATCCTGGAAAGCATTTTATAATATATAGAATTATCAAATCATTCTGTTGTATACCTAAAACTAATACAAAATTTTATGTCAACTATCTGTCAATAAAAAAAACGTAGATCTTCAGACACTTTGATTTATTAGGTCTTAGCTGGGGCTCCAGTTTCTGCTTTTTTTTTTTATTTAGAGATTTTATTTCTTTATTTGACACAGAGAGAGAGAGAGAGAGAGAGAGAGAGAGAGCATAAGCAGGGAGAACAGCAGGCAGAGGGAGAGGGAGAAGCAGGCTTCCCGCTGAACAGGGAGCCTGACGTGGGTCTCGATCCCAGGACCCTGGAATCATGACCTGAGCCGAAGGCAGACGCTTAACCAACTGAGCCACCCAGGTGCCCCTCTGCTTTACTTTTTTAAGTAGACGCCTCAAGTGGCTTAGAATCCAATAGACGGAAAATCACACTTGGCAAAAACACTTGTTTAACCTTCTAAGATCTTGAAAGTTTGTTGCCAGAACATTTTAAGGAAATATCAAGATCTTCGATAATTCCAGACTTCCCTTATTGAATGACTTGGGAGCTGGGGTGGAGTCTGACAGCCTATAAGGGGCTCTGAGTGATCTGGTTGAATAGGGCCCACGTGGCATGCTGTTTAAGGATGCGGGATTCAGGGCTGCACTGGTCTGGGTTCAAATCCTGCTAGTGCCACTTGCTAGCTAAGTCATCTCAGGCGAGCTTTAAGTTTTTTTTGCCTTTGTGCCTCATCTGTAAAGTGGGGATAATGATAGTATTTGCCTCATAAGGTTGTTCTGAATGTGATACGTAAGTGAAGAGATTTAGCAACCACTTGAATGCGGCTTAAATCACTACTCTTTTCAGGGTTGCTTGGAGAGCAGATGCTTTGCTCAGGCTCAATGCACTGAAGGTTCTAAGGGAGCTAGAGTAGCCAACTGGATTTGTTTGCGCAGGACTGAGACATTTTCCCGGCATGCATGAGTTTTGGCGCTAAAACCAAGACAGTCCTGGGAAAACTGGGATGGTTGGTCACTCTAAAGGCAGAACATTTTTGAAGCTCTTCAAGTACTTATTTATATACATTATTTTTATTGGTAAACAGTAGCTAGCTGTAAGTCTCAGAGGCTTTATTAACTCAATAAGCAATACTTGCTGAAGGTTATCTGAGAATTTGCCAATCTATTAGCTGTTTGAGCTAAAATTTCTACCTCGGTGGACCTGGAGAGAAGCACATGGGAGGGAGTGCGTTTCTAAGTTTCCTGGAATTCCCTATATCTGGAATGTCCCCAGCTATGATGTCTCTATTTCTTGATTAGGTGATATATTTCTTTTAGTAAAAACGCGGGTGTGTATTAACAGTCTGGAATGGTCTTAAGACGCTATTTGGTGGCTCAATAAATATTAGTTGGATGAATAAATGACTACCAATGAAGATGGTTTGACTTGGGTGTTTTGGAGACTTTATTTATGAAATGGAGAGATACAATTTGGAAGTCATCTCCTTCTCAGACAGTAATTTCCTCCCTCCCGCGTCATTAATTCTCTTAATGTGGCTTCCCAGAATACAAGTACGACACCAGACAGTGACTTACATTGTTCTGGTGAAGAGCATTTGTGGAATTTCTGAATTTGGCCATAAGTCATCTGGGATGCATATACATAAACACAAACATATGCATATGCATATACATTATATCCCTCATCAATGCCAAGCTAAAGTCATACATCACCTCTAACTATGTTCCAGGTGGGACTTGATCTTGGCTGTACGCACATTTTTGTAGGATAGTGCTTTGGACCTGTTAGGGTGGCTGAGGGTTGAGCCCCCTTTTCTTTTTAAAGATCCACTGTATTTCCTCAGACCAGAAGGATTTGCCATCCTCCATTCGCCACTAGGTGGCCCGTCATTTAAAAAAATCCTTCATTCGAAAAAGGTTTATTGACCAAGTTTTCCACAATCATTTGAGTATTGCCTTCATGACTTTCAGCCCTATCATAGCATATTACTATATTTTATTTTTAATTTATATTACTCTATAATATTTTAATATAATTAAATTAAATATAATATTACTATATAATATTTCAATTTATATTACTATATACATTACTACAAAATTTTTATTTATTAATTATTTATTCGACAGAGAGAGAGCGAGCACAAGCAGGGGGAGCAGCAGGCAGAGGGAGAGGGAGAAGCTGGGTCCCCACGGAGGAAGGAGCCCGATGTGGGGCTCGATCCCAGACCCCTGGGATCCCAGGCCCCCAGGATCATGACCTGAGCCGAAGGCAGATGCTTAATCCACTAAGCTACCCAGGTGCCCCTACTATATACTCTTTCGAATGTTTTTTTTAAACTGGCTTAATTTTTAACTCACGTATGCCTATTTTAGAAGTAAACTGGAAGATGGGAGGGAGAGGAAAGAGGTATACATAGATGAAAAACACAATGGCGCCAGAAAGGAAGAGCTGCAGCAAAGACTGATGGGAAGAAATCATGGGTCTGGAGGTGGTGGTCCAGGAGACAAGGGACCAAGACCAGTCGACAGCAGAAAGATGGAGGGAGCAGATGAGTAACAAGGGATCTCAAAACTGCGAGGGAAAAGCTGGGCAAAAGACAGGGAGAGGAAGGCGTAGAACCTTGGAATGAGGAGGATGTGAGACAGGTATAGAAATGTTGGCATAGGGCGCCAGGGTGGCTCAGTCATTAAGTGTCTGCCTTCCGCTCAGGTCATGATCCCAGAGTCCTTGGATCGAGTTCCACATCGGGCTCCTTGCTCAGCGGGAAGTCTGCTTCTCCCTCTCCCACTCCCCCTGCTTGTGTTCCCTCTCTCGCTGTGTCTTTCTCTCTGGTCAAATAAATAACTAAAATCTTTAAAAAAAAAAAGGGGGGGAAAAGAAATGCTGGCATAAGAAGTTTGTGTAAGATGAGGCTGCTGCTGAGTTAGGCAAGCCAGATGCTGAAAGAAAGGTGAAACTCAAGGGAAAAGTGCGGGAGGGTGATCTGAGGGGTTGGGGAGGGTTACGAGGTACATCAGACATTCTTGGCCGTTTACCTGGTTTCCATGATGCCTCCTTTCTTTCTTTCCTTTGGGGGAACATTGGGAAACACTGTTCAGTAACCAAACCCCAGATTGTGGCCCAGTAGACCACAGACTTATCATGCCTTACCCGTACACCTTGTAGCCATGCGTGTTTGAGAATTCAGAATTGTTGGGATTTTAGAAAGGTAACACGAGTACATGCTAGACCTTAGGTAACATACCCGGTGTGGTCCGTGACAACGCCCCATAATCGAACATGTTAATATTTCTGTAGCAAAACGTATGATCTGTCACACTGAGTGGGATAGACGAAGACTAGGAAATAGTCTCAGGTCAGTTCAGATTAGGTTTTGGCACCGAAGGAATTTTGATGCCAAACTTAAAAAAAACCAAAAACCAAAAACCAAAAAAAAACCCCTCTTGACTTGGAATCTTTCGGATTGTGCACACTGCTTATGTCTTGATTTTGAAGCTGGGTCACGGGCACATGAGAGCTTGTCATGTTACTGTTTATACCTTTTTGTACGTGTAAAATATTAATTTTTTTAAGTAGGCTCCACGCCCAGCATGGGGCTCGAACCCACAACCCTGAGACCAAGACCTGAGCTGAGAACGAGAGTCGGACCCTTCACCGACTAAACCCACCCAGGCACCCCGGTGTAAAATATTAACTTTTAAAACCTTTGAATGACATAGGTTCATGTCCGTTCTGAGGGCACATGACATGGTCCTTCATTCACAGCAGGCTTGCTAAACACTTTGAATGGAACCAACTTGATTTAGCCCTCCCACCCTCATTGTTTGTTATTCTTGCCTTACAAAAAGCAACAGATGCTCTGCTGGTTAGGGAGGTTAGTCTGGTTGTGAATATAAACAAGAATTAAGCTGGAACAAGGACTGGCCCTAGGAAAAATTCATTTGTTCTTTTATTCATTAATTCGACAAATATTTAACAAGGACCGCTATGAGCCTAGCACCACGCCAGAAGCAAAAAAGCCGTCGGAGTCACCACTTAAACAGAATTTCGTCTCTACCACTGAGAAACTCGCGGTCTGGTGGAGAGGATGAGCCGCTCATATCTGCCTGTGACTTAATGGGCTGAGTGCCACAGGAGAGGCAGTGAGGTCAATGACAACTCTAAGCAGATGTGCCCTCTCCCTGGTGTATGGACACCTGTGCGTGCCTGGAGATCTTAATAGAAGAGCTGTGATTAGCACAGTCCCCATGCTGCTACAGTGTAAAATGGCAAAGTGCTCTCGGTGCTTCCCAACCTATGGGGGCTTAGGTGTTCCCAAATTCGGGGTTCCGAGGTACCCAAAGCTTCCTCAAGAAGGAGAGCAATGGAAGCCCGTGGTTAGGGGCCTTCCAGTGCTTAATGAGCATCATCTTAGATGACCCCCTGGAGTAAGTTACCATGGTCTCCTGGATGATAATCTGAAACACCCCTGACCTTAGGGTCCCTGTGCTAGACGGTCCTGCCCCAATAACCCGCACAAGAAAATGCCTTCAAAAGTCTCCATTCTTCATGAAGAGTTTTTCCTGGAGCCCAGAGGCAACAAAAGTTTTCCAATAACAGGATCTTGGTTTACTTCTTCCTTGATCCTGGCCTGACTCACCTCAGCCTGGGTCTAGACTGGGATGTGGGCCACAGAGATTCTTATCTGAGGATAATAAGGAAGTTGATGTAGGTAAAGTGCTTAACATAGTCCTTGGCACATAGTAAGCCCTGTAGCATTGTACCCACCTCATAGGGTTGGTGTCAGAATTCAATCAGATTAGCCATGTAAAGGGCTCAGCAAGCAATAAATGTTAGCATCTATGATAATGGTGCTAATACGGTAATGATGCTAATATGATAATCATCCAGGTCAAGGAATGTCCCAGTCCAGTGAACTCCACCCCAGAATCTACATCTCTAAGAAGCTGATCTTCTTGGGGTCAAAGCTTTGGTTTGGGAAGGGGAGCTGGGACTCAACGAGGTCTGTAAATCCTATGGCGGTGTACTCAGAGCCCAGAGGAAGAGGCCGGGACCCCCGCCTATCCACTTCAATGATCACTAATGACCTCTTCCTTGGTAAATTCGATCGACCGTTTTCAGTCCTTATCTCTTGTGACCTTTTTCTGTCAGCAGGCAACATTGGCATGGTCAAGTCTTCCTTTTCTTCTTCATGACACATGGCGTTGACGGACATGACACCACACCCTGAGGTTTTCCTCTTTCTGGCCATTCCTTCTGACTCTCCTTTGCAAGCACTTCTTCCTCCATCCATCTCTTAACTCCTGCTAATCATCAGGATTCTTTCTTAGACAGTCTTCTTTACCCATTGCGCATATTCTCCCCTGAGTCATCTTTTCCACACCCATGGGTTCGGTGACCCATATGCTGATGATTTCTAAATCTCTAGCTCAGATCTCTCTTATCAGCTCTGCACCCATAAATCCAACTGTCAAGTGGGCATTTCCTCATGAATGTCTTATGAGCACCTTAAATCGACCTGGTCCTAATTCAAGTTAGGTTTGTTTGTCTATAGACAAAAGACCTTGCTTCCCCTCCTGTGTTCCCTATCTCCTTCTCCCTCATCGCCTACATCTAATCAATGTATAGATAGATCTTCTAGAATATACTCTGAATGCATCTACTTCTTTCTCTTTTCATTGTCATCATGCTAATCCAGGCCACTGTCGTCTCTCACCTGAAACAGTTTTCTAGTGGGTCCCCTTCCCGTTTTTCCCCTCCCCAGTCTCCTCCCTACATGAAAGCTAGGAGGGGTTTTCTGAAACAGCAAAATGATCGGGTCAAGCACCTGCTTAAAATCTTTTGACAATTCCTCATTGTTTTTAGGTAACGATAATTACAGCTTGCATTTATATAGTATTTAATATATGCCAGGTATTCCTCTGAGATATATATTGACAACATCTGATGAAGAACTGAGGTCTAGCAACAACTACGTGAGTGAGTCTGAAACTTGATTATCCAGCCCTAGTCGAGCCTTGCGAGATGACTGCCTCAGCCAACAGCTTGATTACAGCCTGAGCCTGAATTACCTAGATAAATCACTCCTAGATTCCTGACCCTTAGCAACTATGCAAGATAATGGATGTTTGTGGTTTTAAGTTGCCATGTTTGGGGGAAATTTGTTACATAGCCGTAGATAGCTAGCACACTACTCTGGTATATTACTTCAAACTCCATTCATTCATTAATTCATTCAACCAATAGCCATTTAATGAGTAGCAAATATGAAAACTACATCTCTGCTCCCCCTCCCTTACCTTTGTCTACTCCCACAACAGCAATAAGGAACTATCCCTCAATCCCAAAAGGTGACATGAGTTATCATGTTTTTGTGCTTTTGTGCTGCCTGAGCAATCCTTTGCCTCCTTCTTAGCCCGGCTACCTCCCAGTCTTCCTTGAAGTTGGGTCCCTGTATCCCCTTTGGTCAGAGCTACATACTGCTCTCTCGTGCTCCATTAACACTCTGTACCCACCTCTAAGCACTTACCTCACCATAGTATAACAGACCCTTCCTTGTCCTACCAAATTGAACCTTGAGGAAGGAACTATGTCTTACCCATCTACACGTCTCCTTGCTCGAAAGCCTGTAGAATGAATGAACCAGTGGGTGAATGAATGTAAGCTCTGGGGAGCGGGGCAGCCATCTTCGTCTTCTCTGTTCGCTGATGTATCCCAAATGCCTAGCATAATGCCTGCTAGAGAGTAAGTCCTCAATAAGTAACTGTGGAGTGTTGTGGAAGGTTTAACGAAGAAACAAATACATGAATCCAAAGCGAATAGCCCTTGAACGTAGGAAAAGGCGTTCAATCACACTTCTACTAAATTAAAACTAACTTAAATTAAATTAATATAGTAATTAAAACTAAACTTGCAGACTATTTCCTTTCTTATTTAATTGGCCTGAATCTGAACATCTGATAGTACTCGGTTATAAAGCCTTGGGGAAGTGAACACTCTCACGCACTGCTGTTGGGAGTGCAAAATGGCACAACTCCCATGGAGAACAACTGGGCAAGACCCATCAACATTTAACAAATATTTACTCTTCTGGGTATCTGTCTTGCAGGTAGCCTTTCACACTTACAAAACAACTCACAGGCAGGGGTATTGGTTGCCGTGTTGTTTATGATAGCGAATGGTTGGAAATAACCCAAATGTCCATCTACAGGCAGCTGGTTGAGTAAACTGTGGTCTATCTGTACAATGTAGCATCACACAGTTGTTAAAAAAGATGATGGAAGGAGCTGTCTCTGTACTGTATACTGAAATATCTTCATGATCCATACTACGGTGAAGAAAGCAAAGTACAGGAAAGGATATAGAGCATGCTACCTTCATGGAAGAAAGCAGGAACATATTAAAAAAAAAAGACACACATCAATTTGCACAAATATTAAAGAGTTATGCAAGAAGTCGGTAAAGATGGTTACCTCTTCGAGGCAAGAAGAGTGGAAAAAGAACGGGATAAAATGAAGACAGAATGAGAGGCAGGCCTTCTTAATGTATTCCTTCTTAATAGGTTTGAATTTTGAATCATGTCAATGTACTACCTACTTCAAAACACTAAATTACAAGAAAAACAGCCTGCTTGTAGCGAGCCATGCATCTGAAAAGACAAGCTCATTCGCTGAAACATAGGAATTTGCTTCTCCCAAGGA
Organism: Potos flavus; assembly: GCA_028534135.1. NCBI lineage: Eukaryota > Metazoa > Chordata > Mammalia > Carnivora > Procyonidae > Potos > Potos flavus. The sequence goes on along the minus strand of CM052901.1, from coordinate 33,226,303 downwards.
CACGTGTGTTCAAACAGGGACTCACACCAGAAGCCATAGAAATCAGTCATGCATGGTGAAATTTTAGGTGGCAGCAGCAGTATAGTGAGGAACGGGGGACGGAGCCTGGCAAGGCCCCCACCATCAGATCCTCATTCCCTGTTCGCCATTATGCCACACATCCCGCAAACAGACAGGAAGGAAGCTCTTGTAACCCAGGGCTAATACCAGGCCCCCGGTTGTCCCGATATCTGCAAATGCTAGCCCTGGGTAGTACAAATGAATTTCTTTTGCTAATAGAATAGCAATATTCTTCGACGAAATATATGTGTAATAGAAATGTAGGAAAGTGCCCTTGGTCTCCCAGAAACAGAAAAAAAAAAAAAAAAAAAGACAGGAAAAGAAAAAGCCATAGCCAGCCATCGATATCAAAGACTGAGCAGTTTATCTGGTGCAAATCCTATGATCATGAATGTCTCAGAGCTGTAATTCTGTCTGATTACCCTGTGTTGTCAGGAGGGTGGAAAAACCCAGAAGATTAATGTTTTGTGTGGCAATAAGGTGGCAGGCCTGCAACTCTGAGCTTATCTTCCATGAATCAGGAGCCGGGCTGAGAGGCTTCAAGAGACAGCGACATTTTATAATGATGTGTGTGTGTGTGTGTGTGTGTGTGTGTGTGTGTGTGTGTGTAACGAGGCCTGTCAAGCCCAGACTCATTAGTTTCTGATGCCATTGGCTTCCTCTGCAGACAGGCCAAATGTCCCTGTGCTCCACTCGCTTCTCCAGATTACTTTGCGGCATCAGCGTATCTAGGACAGAGTGGTATGTATACCTGAAGGGACAGGGAACAAGGCTGATTTGGGTATTATGGGCTCTGGTTTCTAATCCCTGTCAAAAGGCAGATGCCTTAGGAAATGTTGGAAAGCTGTTTCAACGGGAAGCCTATTTCGGTAATTGCTCATAGTTCTTTCTCAGGGCACCCAATGAAAGGGGGGCCCATTTAAAACAAGAGTGAGGGGCGCCTGGGTGGCTCAGTCAGGGTTAAGCGTCTGCCCTTGGCTCAGGTCAGGATCCCAGGGTCCTGGGATGGAGCCCCGCTTCCCTCTCCCTCTACTCCTCGCCCCTGCTCGTGTACTCGCTCTCTCTCTTGCTCGCGCGCTCTCTCTTTCTCTCTGAAATAAATAAATAAATAAAAATCTTATAACTAACTAATTAAATAAATAAATAAAGCAGCTTCCACTTAAAAAAAAAAAGTAAAACAAGAGTGACTATTCAGTTGGCCTATCCATTGACCTCAAACATTTAGGCTATGGCACCTAGAACTTAGGAACACACTTTGTAAATCTGCCCATTTTAAACACCAGAACTCTCCAAAATTTGACTGTAGAGCTAGACTACATAGAAGCTGCGTGACTTTGGAAAAGCCACTTAACCTCTCGGAGAGCCCAGTTATCTAAAAGATAAGGATGATAATATTATCTAGCAAGGTTCATGAGTGGATGGGATGAGGTAGGTATGCGCGGTGGGTGAGTGCCTGGCGCTCCGTACGTAGCCATCACTACTGCAGATAGCTGGGGTTCAGAAATTAACCCCACCGCTTACTAACCATGTGACCTTTGGGCAACTTACCTGATTCCTCCAAACTTCAGTTTTCATAACTATAAACCGGGGATAAGAATCTTCACAACCCTATGAGGCAAGCACCATTAAGCACAAGTTGAGAACTTACCGCAGTGCCTCACATAGTAGTGATTCAAGAAATGACAGTTAGTAGGAGTAGTTATCAGTGGGAAAGGAAGAGGGGGAGGAGGTAGAGGGAGAAGAAGAAGAGGAGAAGGGGGAGGAAGAAGAAGAGGAGGAGGGGAGGAAGAGAAGGAGTGAGGGAGTGGGGGAAGAAGAAGAGGAGGGGGAGGAAGAAGAGGGAGGAAGAAAAGGAGAAGGAGGAAGGCAGAAATGTACATAAAAGCTACAGGAAGAGAAATTTGGCTCAAACACAAGAACTTAGTGACTCCAAATTTGTTTTCAAAATTAAAAAATCATCTCAACCCTCCTCTCACCCCCACCACACACACACTTAAAAAAGATCTGACTCCAAACTCCTTAGCGTTATATTCAAAGACTTTTAGGGTCTCTGTCCCCTTGATATTTTCCCAGCATCATTGTCTTCTGGTCGTCTTCCTCTATGCTGTGGCTCAGACGGGAAGTCCCACAGTGCCCATGCCCTGAGCATGCAGTGCTATTTATACTATTATTATTAAATTGCTATTTATGTGATTATTTATACTATTTATTGAATACTTGCCATACGTAAGCATCTTCCATGTGTTATCCCCACCAGACTGTAAGCTCAATGAGGAACAAAACCACCATCTCCATCTATTTACCACTCTACCCCAGGGTCTAGCACGGTGCCGGGCACATGCAAGGTCCTTGATAAATAGTTCTTGATGCTTGAATAAATGGAATCCTCACAGCAATTCTATGAGATAGGTGTAACCATCATTCCCATTTTACAGAAAAGAAACTAAGGCTTGGTGACATTAAATAAAAGTCATGAAAGTGTGGAGCTAAGATCAGACTCCTGTTTGTCAGACTCCCTAGGCTCTGCCTAGAGCCACTCTCTTGCCCAGCTTATTTTCTCTGATGCATACAATCAGTTCTCATGTCTTCCTTCCTCTGCTCATGCCATTTGAAATGGCCTTTCCTCTCTGTTCATCTGATAAACTCATCTTTTTTTTTTTTTGAGAGATGGAGAGCGTGTGCATGGGTGCGTGGGGGAGGGGCAAAGGGAGATAGAGAATATTAAGCAGGCTCCATACCCAGTGCAGAGCCTGACTAGGGGCTCAATCTCACGACCCTGAGATCATGACCCGAGCAGAAATCAAGTCAGATGCTTAACTGACTGAGCCACCCAGGCACCCTGATAAACTTATCTCTTAAGACTCACTTCAAGTGTCATTACTTCTTACAATTAATTGACTTTTTGTATTATATTTTATTCTAGAGAGTATTTGAGATGGCTTTCAAAAATGCATAACAGGCAGGATGCCTGGGTGGCTCAGTGGGTTAAAGCCTCTGCCTTTGGCTCAGGTCATGATCCCAGGGTCCTAGGATCGAGCCCCGCATTGAGCTTTCTGCTTGGCGGGGAGCCTGCTTCCCCTCTCTCTCTGCTTGCTTCTCTGACTACTTGTGATCTCTCTCTGTCAAATAAATAAATAAAATCTTTAAAAAAATGCATAACAGGAAAAAAACACAAATAAATGATAAAATCATAGCAAAGAGAAACGGAGAATTAGGGGAAAAAACAAAGATCCAGGAAGGCAAGATTCATCTAGGAAAATGCCTGCTGAAAGATTCTTCTGTGCCTACAAAGGTAGGCTACACATTTATTTCTAAGTGTGCTGGCAGCCAAGGCAAGGATAGGAGACCTGATCTGTTGCAAGATTCATAGTGTCTGTAAGTTAAAAAAAAAAAAAATTCTCTCACTTTTCCATTTTTAAAAGAAGCTCAGTTTTTCTCTGGAATTTGAGAGAAATATCTTCTGAAGCTTCTCTAAAGAGAAAAATACCCTATTAAATTAAAATCTTAAAAAAATTAAAAATGAAATAAAATGTTTTATCTAAAAAAACAATAATGAAATAAAGAGAGGGGCGCCTGGGTGGCTCAGTCAGTTGATCAGGCAACCACTCAGGTCTGATCTTGGGGTCCCGGGATCGGGTCCCATGTTGGGCTCCACGATCAGTAGGGAATCTGCTTGAGGATCTTCTCTCTCCTTCTCTCTGTTGTTCCCCCTGTTCTTTCTCTCTCTCTCTCAAATGAATAGATAAATTTTTTGAAAAGATAAAGAGAAAATACGTTAAGATTTGGTGCATGCCATTCTCTGCAACAGTCCTACAATAATTTTTTTTAAAGTTTTCATTTTTTTTTTTAATTTATTTATTCGTCAGGGAGAGAGAGCACAAGCAGGCAGAGTGGCAGGCAGAGGCAGAGGGAGAAGCAGGCTCCCCGCCGAGCAAGGAGCTCGATATGGGACTCGATCCCAGGACCCTGGGATCACGACCTGAGCCAAAGGCAGCTGCTTAACCAACTGAGCCACCCAGGCGTCCCTAAAGTTTTCATTTTTAAGGAATCTCCACACTCAACGTGAGATCACAACCCTGAGATCAGAGTCACGCATTCTCCACCAGCTGAGCCAACAATGGACCCCCTACGATAAATTTGATAGCAAATTGCTTTTTAAAACTATCGCTCATTGCAAAACAATGGCATTCTCTGAGGGGCGCCTGGGTGGCTCAGTCGGTTAAGCATCTGCCTTCGGCTCAGGTCACCATTGCAGGGCCTGGAATGGAGCCCCACATTGGGCTCCCTGCTCAACGGGGAGCCTGCTTCTCCCTTTCCCCACCCCCTACTTGTGCTCTCTCTTGCTATCTCTCTGTCTCTCAAATAAACTCTTAAAAAAAAAATGGCTTCCTCTGAGAAATCTTTCCTAGCTACTACCCCCAAACTTGCAATGCTTCACTAGGGCCCTTCTGTGTTCCCATAACATCTTGTCCTTCCTCCTCCCAGGTTACATTATAATTATTTCTGTATCTACATTCCTCATTAGGCTGAGAACATTTTGAGAACAGGTAACATGTTTAGGTTATCCCTGTATATGTGCCTCAATTTCCTTACCTGTAAAATGGAGATAATCATGGTGCTTCCGTCCTGGAGTTGTCATGATCAGGAGACGAGTTAATGCATGTGAAACTCCTGACAGTGCTTGGCACATGGAGGGTATACAGTGAGTATGGACTATTGTCTTATTCTTGGCAACCATAATGCCTAGCACCAGGCATTCAACCAGTAAGTGTTGGATGAATGCATAATTGAGTGAGCTTCAGATGGAGGCTTGTGGATTCTCTTTGCCTAGAGAGCACCATTAGTCTCAATTTTTTTTATCCCCCCCTTAAGTCTTTATTCAAAGGTCACTTTTCAGTGATGCTTTACCTTGACCTCACTATCTAAAATTACAGCTCACCTCGAAACATTTCTTAGATCCCCTTCTCTGCTTTGTCTTTTGTCTTAGCACTTCCCACTCTCTAACATACTATATGTTTGATTACTTACTATGTTTCTTTCCTGCCCCTCTCCATTAGAATGTAAGCCCCAGAAAGCCAGGGATGTCTTTTGTTTCTAGACAAGAACCTGGCAAAGAGTATATGTTTGATAAATACCAATTGACAGCATAGTTGTATGGCAATGAGGCAAGGCAGGCACTAGAAGGAGGTCAACGAGCTGCCCAGGGCAGAACATTTAAGGAGGTGCTCATTCCCAGGACAGTGTTCTGGGCCCGACTTGGATGACCTTGACAATGACTGCCACCTTACACTTTGCAGCCTGGGCACTTCGCTTGTCCACCAGCCGCCCCCCCCCCCCCAGCCCAGAAGCTGGGAATGGACCAGATGACCTAGAGAGATTCTACGTCTTTGGCCCTTTGGCTTTGGCCCTGGGCAGCGGAGTGCTGGTAAGTGTTTACCAACTGGCTCTTGTGTGTTTTGTGTGTGTGTGTGTGTGTGTGTGTGTGTGTGTGTGTATGTAAGGCGAAACACTGATTTGCACTGCAATGTGTGCCGATTTCTGGGGTGTAGATATTCCCACCATGGCCAATTTCAAGCCGTCACAGTACGTCTCTGAAAATAAGACTTGCAAAATGTGCCCAAAGGGCCCCGTGAGCTGGTACAAGTTGACTCCAGCACAACCCTGGCCAGGATTCTGGGACTCATACTAAAGACAGCCAGGGCCAGCAGGAGGGGCGGCAGAATTAAGAACAATGGGTGAATCAGTATTACCCATCTCCACCACCAAAAAATGGCCCGCACGCACATATCCTGAATGCAGGGCGAGTGGCATCACTTTCGAATTCCAAGGGATGAAAGGAGGAACTTTGGCATTTTCTGAGGACTATGAGCCAGTCCCTCTGAGAAGCCCACAGTTGTATAAAATGGCTATTACTATTATGCCCATTTTACGGACGAGACAGCTAAAGCATAAGATAAGTGACTTGCCCAAGGTGATGCATGGGGCAAGTGGTAGAGCCAGGACTCGAAGAGAAGTCTGGTTGATTCCAAGACCCATGTGTTTTGTTTTGTTTTGTTTTGTTTTGAGGACAGCTTTAGATTTACAGAAAAATTGGGAAGACAGTATATAGTTCCTATATACCCCACATACAATTTCCCTATTATCAACATCCTGTATAATTATGTGACATCTTCTATAATCAATGAAGCGATATGGATGCATTACCATGAACTAAATCCCATATTTATTCAGATTTCCTAACTTTTTACTTAATGTCCTTTTTCTGTTCCGGGACATTCCATTTAGTGGTCAGGTCTCCTTGGGTTCCTCTTGGCCATGGCGGTTTCCCAGCCTTTTTTTGTTTTGGGTATCTTTGATGGTTTCATGTGTTTTGTCTTACACAACATAATACGGTTCTAGGGCCTCAGAATATGGTGAAATCACCAAAGGTATGTATTGAGGAGCTTTTGTAAGCTCATGCATGTCTCGCGGGCTGTATTCCAGTGAATTCCCTTCTCCCTATCTGCCCAGGTTTCCATCGGCTCCGGGGGACAGGTGTCACACCTGTCTTGTTTTCTATATTCAGTGACTAACACCGTGCCTGGCACATACAAGGTACTGAGCAAATAATTATCGAAGATGAAAAGGAGAAAAGTAAAGAGGGAAAAGGAATGAATTTTTGGCCCATGGGTACTGTTGGTATTTATGGATCCCCGGAGAAGACTTGAGACAAGAAATTTGCCTAGATAGATCCAAGCAAATTCCTCTTTCCAACTTTTACTAATTAGGTGAAGTTAAAGCCAGCGGAAGATTCCCTCTTATCTGTTTTGTCCGAGAGTCACAAGAGCACGGGATCTGGGGATGGATTCTGGGATTATCTTCACCACAGCTAGGTTTTCCTGTCACATGCGTGGGTCAGTGCCGTGTGGGTGCCCATTCCAGCGTAGGTGACTGGCAGGCAGCATCCAGTGATAGCTTGAGTGTCAGAGGAAGTGGCCACGGGCTCTAGAATTCCCATGACGAATCCCTAGAGCAAGCGATCCATCCGTGGATAATTGAAGCGTGATTGAATTCAGTTGCTGGCTACATTTCAGGATTCTTCAACTGGAAGCCTAACCCAAACACCTTTCATGAGATTTAAAAGAAAAGGGGGTGGGTTTATCTCCACGTTGGGCATTTTCCTCCCTCTCTCTCCCTTTCTGTCTGTCTCCTCTTCGTGAACATGGAATCATTGCCAGGCCCAAAGTCGTCCAGACTTAAACATTCTGGACTGATTCAGCAGCTGGGGTTGGATATTCTGACGGCCTCCAGCAGAGGCGGCCTGCGGGCTGCACGCATCCCAAAGATGTCTTCTGCCCAGGCTGCTCGACATTTGAGAATTATTTTTTGACCATCTGAAAATAGCAAACAGCCAGGGGAGTTGGCATTTAAGAACATCAGCTCTCCAGATGGTAACTAGACGAAGCACGGCGATCCTTTTGCAATGTACGCAAATGTTGAATCATGATGTTATACACCTGAAATCAATATAATGTACGTCCATTATACCTCGATTAAAAAAAAAAAAACAAAACACATCAGCTCTGTAGGTGTCTCTTCAAAATCTGAAGCTCTGCCAACTTTTGGCACGCAGTCTGATGTGAGGTCACAAGGGGCTGGCGCTGCCTAGCGGCTGCCCTACATAAACAGAGCACGCACTCCTTATCTGTCCAGCGCTGAGACAGGGGGTCAGTTATCCGTTATTATCTTCCTCTGCACTAGTGTTTCATAATCTGGATGGGCATGCGCTCTCCCGTTTGAGCCCACCACGCCCACTAGATTTATTTATTCCAGTTGCCTCGCTAGGTCCTGTCGTCACCAAGTCTGTGTCTGAGTCTCTAACTCCTACCTACTCTAAGGACACAAGGCTTATGTGAGACACAGGCAGGGTCTGTGGATGCCAGCACTGATGGATGGATGGATGGATGGGCGGGACAAGTTGCCAACAGCCAGCCCCCATGCCGCGAAAGCCACTTCCTGGTGGTGTCTGTCTGAAATTGACACCATCAGTCCCGTCTTAGGTTCAAGGGCTTCTTCTTGCCCTTTCAAGATGAAAGCGTGTCCCATGGGAGGTTAGGCTGCAAGGCCAGTTCCAAGTCACATGAAGGGGAGAGGGTCTGCCCCAGAAGCACCTTGGGAGGGATTTAGGATTGTGATTGCTAATGTTTGCTAGTCTGCAGCAACAAAGAGACAGGGAGAGGGAGGAAAGCTTACCCAGGACAAGTAAGCTTTGCTGAGGTGAGCGAGTGGAAAGGAACTCAGAGCCCGAGGGCACAGCGCTGGTGGGCGGGCATGGGGTCCTGTCGGGGGAGGAGGGTTGGAAGGCATTGCTTCAAAGGAGGAGAGGCAAGTGCCAAAACCATCCGCCTTCTATGGCCAGTGGGCCCTTCAGAGAAAGAACCGATTCATTCTTTCGAAAAGATAGCTCGGTGGCGTGTAACTCACAGGTGGTGTGAAGGCCGGAACTCTATAAACAGACCCTCTTGCAGCGACCAGAGGCTATTTTTGATTCTCACAACATCATATGCTGGGCAGACAGTGGCCCTGTTGGCAATCGGAGAGAGTGAAGAGATGTAGCAATTGGCAGCTCCCTGGGGAGAGGGCTTTTTGGTGGTTTTCCCATTCCCAGCGCACTCTGCGCTGCCCCTTGGCCATTCTCATTCTGCGAGTCCGGCCTTGATTAGCACACCCCCTCCGCAGCATCCCAGAGCCCTGAGCGGTCTGCGTGAACGCCTGGGGAAGGTAATGCTCCTCCAGCTGGCAGGCAGCTGCCCAGATGAACCTGTCCACCACTCCCTGCCCTGCTTCTCCAGACGCCAGCTGGATTCCAGAACCCTCCTGGTTCCTTCGCCTCTCCCCTCTCAAGAGTCCTCCCTCGTGGGCAGCACTTTCTTGCTTCTCTGAGCCAGGCTTGCTTTCTGGGCTTCAGTTAGAATGGGCTCAGCTCTCCAGGGAAACAGCAGTTTTGAATGCACGGCGCGATTTTGAATACACAGCGGCGGGGGGCGGGGGGGGCAGCCAAAGCTGGGGTTATTATTCTGGTGTTTGGGGACTACTGGTCGGACACGGTCTATGCAATCCAGGCAGTGGAGAAAAGGAAGGGAGTGGATGCAGCCGGCAGGAAGGGGTGGAAAAAGCAGGGGGACTTTGCCTACTGTAATGTTTTATGCCACATCTCCCCCTCTTACTGACGTCCAGCCTAGGCCATATCCGCTGTGCCTTTCTGAGGGTGCCCCGCACCCGCCACATGCACACCATTGCTCAGGGGCCCAGCTCTGTCCCCCACATCGCCTCTTACCACCTGGGTACAGGCTGCATCATACCGATTTACAGTTAGTCAGATGAACGCTTAACACCCACCTCCCCTCAGCCTTGGCAGCTTGCATTTCCATGAGAGTGACAAGAAGCGTGGAAATACTTATTATCTACTTTATTTTATATTGAAGGCAATCTTCCCAGGGCCCACACTAGTCCCCTCCAGCGGTGGTAGGTACTTGGAGAGGCCGCATGAACTTTTCTGGCCACTGGGAGCGCTCAGGAAGTGGTAAGTTACTGGAGTCAACCCTTGATTCCTCCCATGAATTGTCCACTTGGAGGGTTATCTGCTGCTAATGCCTTTCCCTAAGCTGGCTTCCCCTGCCTCCCCAGCCGATTTCTGAACTGTCTTTCCCCCCTGCTCTCTTGACAGCCTGTGGATGTGCGCTTAAGGAATGCAAACTCGAACATTTGCCTACGCAGAATGGAACTACAGAGGAAAATTGGCTGGGGGCGGGGGTTGCAAAGCTCTAGCTCTTTCCTATGCCAGCCAGAAATGATCAGGGGCCTTCAGTGAAATCCCCAAATTCTGAGCGCAGACTGTGTGCCAAGGCCCCAGGTTGGTAGCTGGGGAGGGAGTCCTTTTGTTCATCCTGGTTGCTTTTTTTCCCATCAGGCGTCCCAAGCTTGGAAGAGGGTAGATGTGAAAGAAAAAATGGGCACATAATACAAATTCTACGTCATCACCATCATCGCCACCACCACCATCATCATCATCACAAAGACAGCTAATGCTTTCATAGAACCTATTAGGTGCCAGGCATGAACTAGCTCAATTGTCACAGCTCTTGATTTGAGATATTTTTAACCCTGGTTTCGAGGCAAGGAAACCGAAGTACAGAGAAGATTGAGTGACTTGTCCAGGGTCATGCAGCCGGCACCCAGACAGCCTTTATCCAGGGATCACTGGCTTGTTGCTACACCGCGCTACCGTATACTACACTAACCTGCCTCTCACTACGCACATTCTGTTATTTCGGTTTTTCATTATTATAGAACTACCCCCAAACTTCGTAGCCTAAAACAACCACCTTTTTTTCCTTGTCGGTGATTCTGTGGGTCAGGAGTCCCAATACAGTATGGATGGCTTGTCTCTGGATAGGATGTCTGGAGCGTCTACATGGATAATTCAAACAGCGGGGCCTGGTCAGGATGGCTTGACTGGGCCCCTGCATCTGGGGCCTCAATTCCTTATTGTCTGCTGGGCTCCCAGCTTCTCCTCCACATCACCTTTCCATCTGGGTAACTAGGGCTTCCTCAGAGCATGGTGGTCTCAGAGTGGTCAGACTTCCTCCATGGTGGCTGGCCGCCCTTGAGAGAGTGTGGACACTTTCACACTCCTGGAACTAAGCACAGTGTTATTTCTACCACGTTCTAGTAGCCAAAGGAAGGCAAGAGACCAGACCAGTTTCAAGAGGAGAAATAACAGACTCCACGCCTTGATGAATGGAGTGGTATGCAGGTACACTGAAAGAAGTAATTCATGGTGGCCATCTTTGGAGACTACCACACCAGTTATGTATAGAATATATACATCATTTATATTATATTTTATGTAAGGTAATATATTACCTCATATGTTTCTATACATACACACATCAAAATTGATGAAAAAAGCCAAAAATTGCAGATTTTTTAACCCATACTCTGCCACCATTGACCCTATGTCAAAAGGCTTACTAAGTATTGATATCCATTCACAGACCTAGATCCCACTAAGTGTTTCAGCGCCCCTTCCGGTAGCTTAGCCAGGTCTCCTAGACCCCAATAACTTGGAGCACCATGATTTTAGGACCGACCCTGGGTCCTACTTGCATGGAATGGTTTCTTTCTTCCAAGACAGACACCAGGGGAGCTCTTCAAATAGGGTTCTATCCCAGGGCAGTAACCCACTGGGACTCACACCCGGAAAAATCATCCAACCTGGCAGATCCCATTGCGTCAAGTGAAGCTTCTGCCATTGAAGATTGCTGGCTGTGTGGTGCCAAGGAGGAAGAGTGGACCAAAACAAAACCCCCTCAGGAAACCTGAATTTGTGATTCCGGTTCCGCTTTTCTGTATGTGAATGAGGGGAAGACAAGAAGGAGGTAACCTAAAGATACAGCAGACATCTCTTCGTGAGTTATCACGTCACCTTACTGTCTACACGTCCCAAATGGCCATGAATAAAGTGGCTTTTTTATCCCCCCCCCCAGATGTGCTTTTGTTTTCTTCTTTTCCCACCTCAAAAATGGCAGAGCCTTTGGCCGAAAGTGCCATACTCCACTACCATGCTCAATCTCTTCCCATTCTAAGCCTGGCTGTCACCTTGTTCCTACTACTGAGAGCCCGTTCATTCATTCATTTGTTCAATATTTATTGAGGGCTACTGTGTATGAGGCCCTGTCGTAGGCACTCAAGATACATCAATGACCAAATCAGACCAAAATACCTGCCTTCGGGGAGCTTACATTCTATTGAAAGGTAACAGACAATAAACTAAATAAGTGAGATAAACAGAGTACGTTAGGTGATGAGTGCTACTGGAGGAAAATAGAACAGGAACGGGGGGCAGAGATGCTGGGATGGCTGGGGGAAGGGTACAATTTTAAACAGTGTGCACGGGGAAAGCCTCTCTGAGAAAATGACATCTGAGCAGAGAACAAAAGGTGAAGCAGGGACTTGTGTTGAGAATAAGGTCTAGGAGGAGAAAGACAGAAATAAGAACAATTGGGGGGATGATAGATTGGATTATTGTTCTTAATTTTCACTCCCTTCCTGTTTTAGAATTTTATATACATTTCTTGGCCACGTGACTTTGCAGTACTTCCTTATAGCAGACTCTATTTTACCACCCCATCGCTGGTGGACATGGCCACATGACTTGCCACGTCCACCGGAATGTCAGTAGACATGATGCTAGCTGAGATTTTAAACGTGCTTGCCTGATTTAGCTTGGCCTCTTGTGCACCTGCCATCTGCCATGAAAAGTACGTGCCCTAGCTGGCTGCTGGTCCCAGAATGAAGAGATACAAGGAAAGGATGCAAACTTGTTTCTTTTTTTTTTAGACTTATTTATTTATTTTAGAGAGAGAGAGATGGAGAGAATGCATGCACGGGGGGTGGGATGGGCAGAGGGAAAAGGAGAGAGAGAATCTCCTGCAGACTCCCTGCAGAGTGAGGAGCCTGCTGTAGGACTCAATCCCACCACCCTGAGGTTCATGACCTGAAGAGAAATCAAGACTCAGACACTTAACCGACTGAGCCACCCAGGCTCAGAGTTCAACATTTCTCCCATAGACTGTCCTGGGTTCTAGACTTTGAAAAAGCAACCATAAGGGCACTTGGGTGGTTCAGTCAGTTGAGCAGCCGACTCTTGGTTTCGGCTCAAGTCATGATCTCAGGGTCCTGGGATGGAGCCCCATGTCATGCTCTGTGCTCAGCAGGGGAGTCTGCTGGAGGATTGTCTCTCTCCCTCTGCCCTGCCCCCACTCGTATGGTCTCCCTCTCAGGTAAATAAATAAATAAATCTTAAAAAAAAAAAAAAGAAGAAATAGCAATAATATCTCCACTTTCCTGAATTGTTTTGAATGCTCAGAAGCCTCCACCCCAGCCTGAGCCATCACTCCATTTTCCCATCTAGTGGTGGTTTTGAAATTTCTATGTTGAAGTGGTCTCTTTTGGAAGGCAGGTAGGGGACTTTTCTTGAAGCTGCCTTTGTGTGAAAAGCACAGGATTTTCACCTGGGTTGCATGCTATTCAAAGCAATAAAAGGAGTGATTTTTTTCTAAAGATGGTTTTGTTTACACATTATATAAGACTGAGAAAATATCCGTTTTCTATATCACATAATACGAACCAAGAAGACGTTCTTATGGTCAGTCTCACATGAGAACAATGCTTCCCAAGACCCAGTGGCCACAGGGCATCACTGACAAGATGATCTACTTTGTTCCAGGAACTGTGCTAGGTGCTGAGAATACAGTGTGTGTGGGGGGGTGCAGATTACTGCTTAAATTTTTTGTCGCCTGGCCCTGAGAGGGTTGTTAAACTCAGTAGTGGCCATGCATCCTGCTTTGGCTAATGAAATGTGAGTGGAAGTGACTGTGTATCACGTCCAAGGAGATGCTTCCAGAGCCATAGAGTGATAACACTGAGGTCTGTCTTCTCTCTGCTGTGAGAACACCAATATCTTAGATAGGGTATATCTAAGTATCCCCTTAGATAGGGGCTACTCTGTGAATCTGGGTCCCAGAGTAAAGACACATAGAGCACAGCCATAACCAACCTACAGCCAACATGCCATATGACAAGAAATAAATGTTTGCTTGGGGGAGTCATTTGTTATTGCAGCATAACTTAGGCTATACTGACTACCACAAACTGGAAATGAGAGAGAGGTAGTCACTGTCTTCATGGAAATTACATTCTGTGAAAAATAAGACCCACAGTAAATAAGTAAGAAGAATCAGAGAAAGAGGAAAAAAACTGCAAGAAATAATATTCACCGAAAGGGATTATCAGTGTGCACGGGCGTGTGCGTGTGCATGCCTGTAGACCCCCTTTACAGAGGTGGTCAGGTCTGGTAGGTTGCTGAGCTTTGACCTATAGAGCAAAAACTAACCCTCCTTCCTCTCTTCTCCATCTTCTCCCCTTTCCTCTTCTCCTCCCTCACGTTCTCTTTCCTCTCCGACATACTTTCTCCAAATCCCGTCCTTCTTCTCTTTCAACTCTCCACATTTGTGTGCATAGGAATACATGCACATATATGCACACTCACATGCACAGGCACACATGTATACACACATGCACGGAAGAAGTGCCTTTGAGACTGAACTTGATAATCATAACCCTGGGAGCCCTGCGCTGCTTTAATTACAGCCATTATTCACAACACCTCGCACATTTTCTGTCTTGTTGACAGTATTTGGGAAGCAGCAGCTGCTCCCTTACTTTCGCATTGATTGCTACTGTTTTGCCTTGCAAAGGAATATTAAATATCACAGTTAAACACAAATCTTCTTCAAGGCAGCTTCTGTTCCCAGCCATTCAGATCTTGTCTCTCTCATTCAGCTGAGCTCTGCAGAGCACTTTCAGATTGGCTCCTCTGCTCGAGTTATTTCAAAATGTCTGGCTTTGGTTTGATTCCAGCCTTCCCCTTAATCCCCCAACATCTCTGCTGCCTTTGCTAGTGTCTTCCTCTCCAGATTCCTTCAGTCCATTTCAAGATGACGTACCTCATCCAGGCCAACTCTCTGTGACCTTGGTCATGAATTCTATGTGGTTTTTAAGGACTTTGGGAAAATCCCTGCCCTCCACCCTAGCTCATTGCTCCTGAAATGACGTGATTACAGGTGCATTCCTTCATCTGAAGGCTTCCAGGGTAACTGGTTTGTGCATTTATTTTATTTTTTAAATTTTAAAAAAGATTTTATTTATTTATTTGAGAGAAACAGAGACAGAGCACGAGAAGGGGGAGGGTCAGAGGGAGGAGTAGACTCCCTATTGAGCAGGGAACCCCACGTGGGACTCAATCCCAGGACCCCGGGATCATGACTTGAGCCAAAGACAGACACTTAACTGACTGAGCCACCCAGGCACCCCTTGTGCATTTTTTTTAAAGACCCAGGGGCGCCTGGGTGGCTCAGTCAGTTGAGCTTTTGACTCTTGATTTTGGCTCGGGTCATGATCTTGGGGTGGTGAGATCGAATCCTGTGTAGGGCTCCACACTGAACATGGAGCCTGCTTGGGATTCTCTCTCTTCCTCTCCCTCTGCCCCTCCCCACTCTCTCTCTAAAAAGAAAATAAAATTAAAAAATAAACATCACGGACCCATTAACTATCTGATCAGATATATGATGGCTTTTCTTGGGAAATTGCACATCTCCATACCATTTTATGTACAATTTTAGGAGATTCTTGGATTTCCCAAAGCCCATTCATGCACCACCCCTTTAGGGGTACAAAAGTCCCAGGTGAGGTTAGCTGATGAAAACACCCATCTCCCTTGGAAGGGTCAGCATCTATCAGTGGGAATGAGTATAACAGATTCAATCCAGAGGTTTTAACAAAGAAGATAACATGAGGACACGGGGAAATTTAGATGACTTAAAAGGGCTATTCAACTTCAGGTCTGCCTTCCTCCCACTTTCTCCTTTCTACAGTCTGACCCATGCTCAGACTCCTTCTCACTGCAGTCTTCTTTCAGAGAGCCTAATGCCCAAGGGCATCTCCCCAAAGCACACAAGATAGACCAACAGGCCTGACATTTCCCCCACGTGTTTTGAAGTTCCAGGCCACTTGTCAAGGCTGCACCAGCACGTTCCCTGCACCCATCTTTTCATTTCTGAGATCTGTAAGAAGCATGTGCTTTCAACTGAAGGCTAGCGCAATGGTGTGACAAGGATGGCAGTGGACACTGACCGCTGAGTTGAACCTCTGAGTACTTATTTACACGGTCGTGGACCCATCCTGGCCAGTTTTGGAAAGCTGCTGATTTTTCTTCATGACTGGTGAGCTCTGACAAATGGAAAAGAGTAATGCAGATGGGAAATGGTGTGCTTCCTGCCTTGGAAAGCATTCTAGGGCTTCCCTTGATTCTCCTAAGTAAACAGGCAGATGGGGGGGGGGCGGATAAAAGAGTGGATATACAGAATTGCAGTTGAGAGGTTGAATTGAATGAAAACAAAAAAGGAGGAGTTCTTTTATGAGATCCCACAAATGCAAAGGAGGTGTTGGGGAGCATGAATATTGAGGTTGACTGGCTGAGAACAGGAAGATGTGGTGAAAAGATTGGGAGGTTTTGGGGGCTCCTAGCCTACTATTAGCTCTGTAACCTCGGACAAGTCACTTTCCCAGCCTGAGAGGCAATTTCCTAGGTGTCAGAATCTGGTAGATCCATGGCCCCTTCATCTCTAACTCTGTCATATATGTGCTTCCTGAAACTCCTTACCCAATCAAGCAAGTGGGGTGGCTGCCTATTCATAATCCCTCTTCTCTTAGGAGGGGTGCCTCATGGTGAAGTGGTTGAGAGCACAGGATCAGGAAGAAGAATGGCTTTCCCACCTGTGTGACTTTAGATAAATCCCTTCGAACCTCTCTGAGCCTCCATTTCCTCATCTATAATATGGGAATGAGAGTATCCCCTCTTTAGGGTGTCATAAAGCTAACATGAAATAATGTATGTTAAATACTTAGATCTGCTTCTGGCATGTGGTAAGCACCTATGTGCTAGCCATGATAATTATCCCCTGAGAACGACCCATTGTATACGTAAATATGGACCCCCCACACACACACAAAGTAGCTATGCCTATGCTAAGTGACACTGCCCTCCAGTCATAGCTGAATATGTCTGGGATAGATCCTTGGCTTAGACTGGGCCAGTGGAATTCTCCCTCCAGGAAACATGAATTGTGAATGGAACAGGGCAGAGAGGACAAGCTGTTGGGAGTGGTGCCTTTATGGCAGCACTTTGGAGCATGTTTTATTTGGCCGATACAGTGTGTTTTGTTTTTTGTTTTTTGTTTTCATTTTTAATATGACTTAGGAGCCAACATTTAACAACCAGGGAATGTCATCTAACAATCCACAATTCTGACTTCACTCCATCCAGCAGCACTGGGCCAAATTCCTATATGGTAACAATTGGCAAACGAAGTAGCAACTGCTCTGCTCATTATAGGCTCCTTCAACTCTCCTTGAACCCCTGAGTTTATGATGCTTGCACCTCGAGGGCATGCTACTGAGGTGCCCTGATTTCTGCTATTCCTGGGCCATGACTACCGTACTCCACCTTTGGGTCTAGGAGATACTCCAGAATCCCACAAAGCGTTCCCCTCAACACTGTATACTCCCATGAGCTACCTAGAGTGTCTGTTACTTACAGATGAAAGATACAAAAGACGCCAGGATGGCTAGACTCCCATGGCAGAGCCTCCAAATTAGCTCTCAGTATGATTGGTTCCAAAGAGCTGGCAAATTCCGTGAAGCAGTCTACAGATATGCTGATTTATTTATCTGATTGTCAAGGGTTGTAATAATAAATTTCTCTATCTGGAGTTTCTGTATACTAATATCTAAAAGAATGTGTATTCTGACCTGATTTTCCTAGAGAGATACAAATTCAGACACTTGGTTCTGTTATTCTTAATATTACCATTGTATTTTTCAGATCACATGTCCTAATCTGGGGGTTAGGAAATACACTCACCATCTACTTCAAATCTTAGTATTTTTTTTTTTTTATCATTTGAAGTAGCTCTGAAAAACATTAGGAGAGGGCATAATGATATCACTTGAAATCAATTTTAAGATCTTGATAAGCTCTCTTTAAAAGTGGTTTTCAATGGATATTTTCTTGGACAGGCATAATATTATGTACTCTCTGCCTAAAAATCACTATTTCCCTTTTCCACATGTAAGAGCCCTACTCAAGCTTCAAGGTTCATCTTAAAAGCTATCTTTCAGGGGCACCTGGGTGGCTCAGCCAGTTAAGCATCCAACCCTGGGTTTCAGCTCAGGTCATGAGATTGAGCCCCACATCAGGCTCTGTGCTCAGTGTGGGTTCTGCTTGAGATTTTCTCCCTCTCCCTCTTCTCCTGCTCACGCTCACTCTCTCTCTCTCTAAAATAAATAAATAAAATCTTTTTTAAAAAGCTATCTTTCACGTAAAATTCCTCCCACTCACCCGGGGAGTCTATTCACTTCCACCAGTATATTCCTAATAGCCCTTTGTATACACTTCGATTGTAGCACCTAGCATGTGGTATTACAAATATTGGTTTACTTATCTTTCACACAGACAAGTGAGGTCTCTTGCCTGTGAGTTTCTTGAGCATAAAATTCTTGTCATAGTCATCTTTGTAGCCTGAGCACCTAACTCATAATAGAGGCATCACCAATGCTTGCTCTATGGATGTTTGTTGTTGAATGAATCAAAGATAGACTAGAAAACATTTCTGGGAAAGATGTCTCTGTAGGGTTTACATAGAGGGGACAAACATGAATTGCAAATATGGAGTGGCAAGGGATAGCGGAATCTTTGGTGTCACCTACAAATGAAAAACAAATGGCATACATCACAAGTAACTGGGGTGGGTTTTTGTTTTTTTTTTGAACTGTAAAGATAGATTAAGGAAAATGACATAAAGCTATTAGGAAGAGATAGAAAGAATGTTAAGATCTCAAAAATAAATATATTTCCCTAGTATAGGCTTCTACAAAAAATGTTGAAATTGTTTAGATGATTATTTATGGAAAAGTACATGTGCTTTCAATTAAGAGTGGCTGCTTGACAAAGTTACCATTACTAAAGCATATGAAAATAATGTTACAGATTAGAAATGGAGGAAGGCTTGGGGCAGAACATAGAAGTTTCTGTAACTACCTTCAGAAAACTTAGCCCAGAGGGAGAATGAAGACATGGATGGTGTGAAAGACCCAGAGTGGAATACTCATTCCCAGAAGCTGGAAAATTGAAGCTGAGACCCAAATAGCTCTATGAACTGAAGCTAACTAAATAAACCAGTTGGGGCTCTGAGAGAGGCATCTGTGAACAGCTAGAGACTTCACAACTGACCTCCCTTGGAGCCTCAGAGCCCAGGACAACTTTAGGAGAAATGAAACACACCAAGATAACTAAATGCAAGATGTCAGAAGGTGAAGCCAGAATTCGCTGAAACTGTGCTGTAAAATAAGTAAGGGAATGATAAAATCTTGTGTCTGCTTATTTATTTTTTCACTTTGTAGGTGAAATTGGATGCCCAAATTCTGTGATTGCAGAAGTAGTGGGCTGGTGATCCAGGAAGACATATATTTGCATAAATTGATAAGGATGGTGTAGATTTTGGGGTGGAGGAGGCAGGGGCCTGCGGAGCAATGAGGAGAATGGAGGAAATATTTTTCTATGAGATATCTATTGCTGCATAAAAAAATAACTTTAGCAGCTGAAAACAATACACATCTCTTATCTCACAGTTTCTGTGAGTCAGGAATTTGGATATGGCTTAACTGGAGGCTTTACTTCAGGGTCTCTTTCAAGGCTGCAATCAAAGCTGGGGCTGGGGTCTCACTGGAAGGTTCAACTGGGGAAGGGCCTACTTCCAAGTTCACGTGGTCATTGGTGTGATTCAGTTCATCGTGGGTTGTTGGACTAGAGCCTTAATTCCCTCCTGGTTGTTGGCTAGAGGCCTCCCTCAAATCTTTGTCATGTGGGTCTCTCCAACAGGCTGTTTGCTTCATCAAGGCATGTAAACAGTGAAAGCAATAGAAAGAATCAGCTAGCAAAACATAAGGACTCATCAGCTTTGCCATATTCTTTTTTTTTTTTTTAAGATTTTATTTATTTGACAGAGAGAGACACAGCGAGAGAGGGAACACAAGCAGGGGGAGTCAGGGAGGGAGAAGCAGGCTTCCCGCTGAGCAGGGAGCCCGATGCGGGGCTCAGTCCCAGGACCCTGGGTTCATGACCTGAGCCGAAGGCAGATGCCTAACGACTGAGCCACCCAGGCGCCCCACCTTTGCCATATTCTTTTGGTGAGAAGCAAGTTGCTCAGCCAGCCCACACTAAGAGGAGGGTATTAAACAATGATATACCAGGAGATGGGGATTATCTTAGAGTCTGTGCGCTGTAGTCACTGGGTCTGTGCTCTAGTTGTTCTAAAGAAATTGATTTTGGGTCCAGTTAAAACAAGGTGTTAGAAAAAAAAAGCGAGGTGTTAGAAAAACCTATGTACTTTGGGTGATTCTGTGCATAAAGTGTGTTGCTTCACGGCTCAGGTGACAAAGTGAGTCACAAAGTTGGGGAGAGACCAACCCTCCCCCTGCCTTCCACTCTGCTATCGACAACAGTGCTGTTTCGGATGGCCACTAGCAGAGGACAACTGTGCATGGTACAGAGTGTTCTTATGGGAGAAGAAGCTATGACAAGGGGCTCTAATAAGGAAGTTAAGGGGTGCCTGTGTGGCTTAGTTGGTTAAAGCAGCTGCCTTTGGCTCAGGTCATAATCCCGGGGTCCTGGTGGGGAACCTGCTTCTCCCTCTCCCTCTGCTCCTGCCCCCACTTGTGCTCTCTCTCATGTGTGCTTTCTCTCTCTCACTCAAATAAATAAATAAAATTTTTGAGGAACTTCTGTACTGTTCTCCACAATGGCTGCCCGATTTACATTCCCAACAGCACTGCACGAGGGTTCCCTTTTCTCCACATTCTCGCCAACACTCGTTATCTCTTGTCTTCTTGATGACAATCATTCTAACAGCTGTTGGTCAGGGTTCTTCGTTGCAAGTAACAGAAACGGAACCTAGTTGATTCAAGCAAAGAACAGGTGTTTTAAATGTAGTTTGCAGAATAGTTGGAAGGAAAGAAGGAAGAACAAGGTTGAGGGCAAAAAGCCACAAACAATATCCAGAACCAAACCATGGACCTATCCCGACAATATCCCAATTTGCCGCCACCACTAACAAAGACACCAAGCACTAGGTGCCACAGTTTGTACTGTTTGAGTCCCTGCTGATTCCCACATTCAGGCAGAGGGTTAGAAGCAGTGCTGGTAATATCTGGAAAATGTTTAGAGATGCATATGCTTTCTTGGTGTCCTGACAATTCCATCTCATTGTCATCTAATGAATCAGGGAATAGTCAGTTCCCTAAGAGGAATTTGACAGGTCCCAGAATGAAAGCCAAAGTCTTGGTTCTATCTTTCATTGCCTTACCAGAAGGAAGGCAAAAAAAGAGCCCCGTCCTTCCATCCTCCCCTGTGGCTCTTCTGGAAATATATCCAAGGTTCCAAGCTCAGAAAACAATTTCTGAGCATTGGAGGCAGAGATAGCACTGCCTCCATCAAAGTTTTTACTCCCATCATATAACTCTTCTTCATTTGGACCCCATTCTCTCCAAAGCTAATCTGATGCATTAATTTTATTTAAGAGGTTAATGATTCATAAAGAATTATGGTGTAATGTCTTCTCCATTCTAATAAAAGCAATCAATTCATTAATTAATGCTTTCCTTCCTTCAGCAAACATTTATTGAACTTCCATTATGCTCTAGGTCCTGTGATAGATGTTGGAGACACAGAAAGAGCTAGACAAACATGGTACCTGCTCTAATGGAGTTTACAGTCTGGTAAAGGTAGACAGACACACAATTTTTTTAAAAGATTTTATATATTTATTTGACAGAGAGAGAGAGATCACAAGTAGGCAGAGAGGCAGGCAGAGAGAGAGGGGGGAAGCAGGCTCCCTGCTGAGCAGAGAGCCCGATGTGGGGCTTAATCCCAGGACCCTGAGTTCACGACCTTAGCCAAAGGCAGAGACTTTAACCCACTGAGCCACTCAGGTGTCCCCAGACACACAATTATAAAAAGATGTATGCTGGATTTAAATTTTGTCCACAAATTCTTTTATATTCTTCCTTTCAAGAGATGAAACTCAATTTCCTTCCTTTTTTTAAAAAAAAATATTTTATTTTTATCTTATTTTATTTTAGTAGGTTCTATGCCCAGCATGGAGCCCAATGCAGGGCTTGAACTCATGACCCTGAGATCAAGACCTGAGCTGAAATCAAGAGTTTGATGCTTAACCGACTGAGCCCCTAAAGATTTTATTTTTAAGTAATCTCTACACTCAACGTGGGTCTCAAACTCACAACTCTGAGATCAAGAGTTGCACACTCTTCTGACTGAGTCAGTCAGGGGCCCCAATTCCTTTCCCTTTGACTGTGGATTGAACTTAGTGACTCACTTCTAACAAATAGAATGTGGCAGAAGTAATGATGTGTGACTTCTGAGACATGGTCATAGAGGCACTGCAGTTTCCTTCTTTCTCCATTTTTTGGATCACTTGCTCTGGGGCAAGTCACTGCCATATTTTAATGACACTCAAAAAGGCTTATGGGAAGGTCTATATAGCAAGGAACCGAGGCCTCCTGCCAAATGCCATGTGAGCGAGCAGATTCTCCAACGCCAATCAAAACTCCCAGTGAACATCTTGTCTAGAACCTCACATGAGATCCTAAGTCAGAATCACCCAGCTAAGCCACTCCTGACCCACAGAGACTGTGAAGTAATAAATGTTTGTTGTTTCAAGCAACTAAGTTTTGGGGTAATTTGTTACACAGCAATAAATAATGAATGTAAGGTGTAAACGTGCTATGAAAAAGGAACTACAGTGTGCTATGAGAACATATAAGAAAGGATCTTAATCTAGTTTGGCGAGTCAAGTGAGTTCTTACTGAGGGGTCAGTTAAGCTGACCTCAATAGAAAGGAGGAGTTAGGCAGGATATAGGGAGTGACATAAAAGAAAAAGTATTCTGGGCACAGAAAAACTTATGTGTGGAGGCAAAGAGAAGAAAGTAAGCATGATGTTGCCCTCCAATGGGTGTAAAGAAAACTCTCAAATCAAGATGAGTTAGAAAGACAGCTGCAGCCACTCAAATGTAAGAGGGTAGGGACTTGAACTAGGGAAGGGGCTGTAGAGGTGGTAAGGAGTGAGTGGATTTGGTAGTTATTTGGGAGATAGAATCAGTAGGTCTTGTCTACTTGGAGATTTGTTGGAAAGAAGTTGTAGAAACTCTCTTCTGATAGTGATTTTCTCCTTGAACAGGAGGTGAGGTCGTTTGTTCAGATGGGATTGGGGGACGTAGGGAGTGCAGTGCTTTGAAGGATATGGAGAAGGTTTGAAACAGCTGGAGCTGTGGGCTGGGGAATGCTCACAAGGAAAACAATATCGGGATCGACAGACAGCATCAAGGACCTATACAGAGGCTGGAGACTACAGATTTGTCCAAACATTGCTGTGCACAAGTATTTGATTTTCTCTATCTATGTTCAGCAGCTCAGGTATAGGAATGGGGAGGAAGGTTACCTGAATTCACTTAAGGTTGGAAGTTTTGCTTGGACAGGCCACACAGAAAGGCAATGCAGCAAGAATTTGAGTATAGTTGGAGGGATAAACAATGGTATATAAGCTGCGTAGGGGAAACAATGAGAACAGGAAGGAGGCTAATAGACTGAGGTATGATACACATACCTCACATACACATAACTGAGTTGGGACGTGCAACCCTGATCACCTTTCAGTGAAGGACTTTCACCTTCGTTGCTGGGACTGTTGTCACAGGCTACTTTCAGCTGTCCTGCCAGGCCTTTCAGGGATTGCTTTAGCTGCAGAGAGCTAGCTGTCTTACCCAAAGTCACACCCCTTCTCCAGTGGCCCACTTCCAATGACTGACTGAGACAGGGGTATCTATCTATCTTGGCCCAACTCAGAGCAACACTTTAAGGGCCTTTGTAGCCTCAGAGCTTCCCTGGGGGATTGACCAAAGCTGTCACTGAGTTTACGGTGTATCCCCACCCCTGCCCGGTTCTGCTTCCTTTGCCTCCTTCCTACAGGTATGTATTAATCCCAAGGGTACTTCTTCATAAACGTCTTGCACACTAAACTTTCTCTGAGAATTTGCTTTCTGGGGCAACCAACTTGTGACGTGGTGTCTCTGGACTGAGTCACAGTGAGGTTGAAGACTAGTATACTGGGAGTAAGTGATCGAGTTTGAAGGATGAAAGGGTATGGGCACCGGGTAAGATGTCTTGGCTGGTGATCTCAGAAGTGGAGCAATTCTGGATGATGACAAGGACAAGGGTGTAGCCAAGAGAGTGGGCAGCTCAAGTGGGATGAAAGGCAGGGTCATTGAGAATGGGGAGGTCACCAAGAATTCACTAAATCAACAGGCATTTATTGAGAATCTGCCATACTAGCTATTTATTTCTGTGTCCAAATTACCCCGATGTCTACGGGCTTAAAAAAGCAAATATTTATTATCTCACAGTGTCTGTGGGTCAGGAGTCTGAGCATGGCTTACTCCATCTGAACATCTCTTACAAGTCCTCAATCAAGGAGTTGGCCAAGGCTATATCTCAAGGCTTGACTGATCCATTTCCAGTCCCTTTCAAGCTCACTCACACAGCTGCTGGTGGACCTCAGGGGCTCTCTGCGTGTTGACCAGAGATGTTAGTTCCTTGCTACCTGGGTCTTTCCATAGGGCAGCTTACAACATGGTGGCTGACTTCCCTCAGAGTGAGCAAGCAAAAGAGTGAGAGAGGGTATTCAAGACAGAAGCCACAGTCTTGTAACCTAACTTCTGAAGTGACATTTGTCACCTCCGTTGCATTTGATCTGTTGTAAGGGAGTCAGAGTTCAGCCCACACTCAAAGAGAGGGGATAACACAAGGACACAATGAGAGGAGGTGGGGACCATGGGAGCCATCTTGGGGGCTGCCTACCACACCAACCTTGTGCAGGGCACTATTCTAGATGCTAGAGATACAGCAGGGATCGAGCTTTTTTTTCTTAACACATTCAGGTTGGGGGAGACAGACAAAAACAAGTATACAGACAAGATCATTTAAGAACATTTGGGCTATGAAAATAATAAAGTAAGCTATTGTGAAAGAGAGTAACTGGTTGGGAGTTATTTTGTATATGGAGGCCAAGGAATGGCTCTTTGAAGCGACATTTCAGTTGTGAACTGGAAGGATGGCAAATATTTATCCATGCTGAAATTTGGGAGCAAAACTTGCCAGGTAGAGGAAAGGGCAAACATAAGGGACTCCAAGGAATGAACTTCGTGAGTTCACTGCTAGAGCAGAGTAAGAGAAACCAAGAACCCTATAAGAGAGACCGCGAGTAGTTGGGAACCCAATCATACAGGGCCTTACAACCCATGTATGGTGAGAAACACGGACTTTATCCTAAAAGCAATGGGAAGCCACTGGAAGGTTTTAAGCAGATGGGAAACATGATCTAATTTCTGTTCTAAAAATATCACTTCACTATAGGGAGAACGTAGACTGAATTTTTGAAGCACTGCGTGGAGATGGCAGGATTTGGGATGAAGAGGAAGACAGAAAGGTAGGTGCCTACACCTTCCTTGAGGAATGGGGACCTTAGCAGATAGACCACAGTGCACAAGGGGGAAAACAGGTTATCGTTAGCTAGAAGGAGCTTCAAAGGAGTAGAGGTTTTGACATGAATGTGGAGGAACACTGGTCTGGAAGCAGCACTGGGGAGCAAAGAGGGCACCTACCTGGCCCCCTGGAGTGGAAGTTGGTAGGTTATGAGGGACTGAGCTGCCTCCGTGAGACAGGCCTGCTCCGGAAACCAGGTTTCAGTTAAAGCACCAGGACTCAATAACATTGGGTGAGGAAGTCAGCACCTGAACCAAGTGGTGGAGAGCCCTTTTGTCATCTGGCATCACTGACTCATTGCAAAGATTACCCAGGGCCCTTCTCCGATTCAGAGCCCCTCCCTGACCCTCATCAAATTCGAGACAGAAAGAGACATTATAAATTCTGAGAATTCGGAGGTGTTAGCAAGATAAGCTGCTTTTTGAAATTAATTTAGGCTTTTGGGTTCGGCCTTTGAAATTCCAACTAGGTTATTAGCCAGTCATCCTTCACAAATCTTCAATTGCCCTTCATCCTTCTACCTACTGCTTCCCCGTAAATGACTCAGCTAGGGCAGTCTGCCCAGGAACACGTTATTTTCTGGCTTGCTACAGCAGGGCCCAGAGAAACAACAAGCCCAGCTGGAAATAAGCAGGCCAAGGACCAGATCTGGCCCTGCAGTTGGAAGTTCTTTACCTTTCCCCTAAATCAGTGCTTTTCAATCTTTTCTTTTCTTTTTTTTTTTTTTTTGTATTATTGTTCCACCAAGGAGACTTTTTAGACTTTTATTCCTTAATACCACAGATGTAGTGGGGATCTTTTTAGGCACTGTTGCCCTTTGGAGGGCCACACTCCACTGTAACATCTAAGATCCCTCTACCCCCAAGAACCAACTTTTGCCCCCTCGGGGGTGATACTGCTCCCACTGAGAATGGATCCTCTAACGCAGAGAAGCACCTCCAATGGTGAAGATTGCAGGCACAAGCGCAGAGCCCATTGTGAGATGTTTTAGAATTGGGGCCTGGAAGAAGTTAGCCCTCTACCCAAACTACATCAAATATGGCACATACTGCTGCTGCAGTTAGAACTGTCACCGGTACTTAATAAATGGGAGGTCATTTGCTCATTTGTTTTGTTTCTTAAATTCCACATATGAGTGAAATCATATGGTATTTGTCTTTCTCTGACTGAGCAAAGGATTTTTAAAAAGGGGGGGGTGAGGCAAACCAAGAAATAGACTCTTAACTCTAGAGAACAAACTGATGGTTATCAGAGGGGAGGGAGGGTGGGGGACGGGGGAAAGAGGTGATGGGGATTAAGGAGAGCACTTGTCCTGATGAGCACTGGTGATGTATGGAAGCGTTGAATCACTGTATCATGCACCTGAAACTAACATAACACTGTACGTTAACTATCCCAGAATTCAAATAAAAAACTTAATGAAAAATAAGTAAATAAATTGGAGGTCAGTTTGGAAATCAGTCTCCTGTGCTTTGCTGATATTATTCTTGATTGGTTCCGTTGGGACACGATGGTTCTTCTTGGGACTGATAGCTGAATTGAGTTCCAGGGTGATGGAGAAAATCCTGCACCTCGAAGTGACCACCTCGAGGTATGCTATCATTCCATGAGCCATGATGGGCCTTTCTCGCCACAAGACCCGGCAGTGGCTGTTCAGTAGAATCTTCCATCTTCTGTGTACACACTAAGCAGCCTGTGCATCCTGCCTCCGGCCACCCCCCCTTGCTGTGGCTCTTCCAGCCATCTGGCAGGAGGAGCACGTGTGGCCCTCCAGGAGGGCTGCCCTCCCTGTCTCCTCAAATATTGCTCATCGACTGACCGGAAGGTAGCAGGGCAGAGGAGGAGAGTTGGACAGCTCCCTGGAGAGCAGCCTCTATCTGAGCTCCCTCAAGGGGGCTGGGGGACTCTGCCTGGGGAGCAGAGCTGGGGAGAGGGTGCCTCTCCCCCAGCAAACACTCTCGGGCTGTCAGAAGTGAGACAGGCTGCCATGGCCAGATGCTCTGTTATTAACTGGTCTTTGGTTCACCTGAGCCTCCTCTCCCCGCCGAGCAACATCAGGCTGTTCGCCTCAATGTTCAAGCCCAGGTTTACGTATAGAGGACTATAGACTGTATCTATAAAGAGAATCGCTCAATAGCTCTCAGGCTGCCCTATCCTATTCTCTCATCTCCCAAGCATACCCAGCCTCCTGGCATGCTCCTAGATGCAGTCTAATCGTGGAATAAAACAAAATTGGCATGTTAGCCTCCTTACTTGAAGACTCCCATGTTAGGCCCATGTGACAATCCCTAGTGCCTTGCACTCCCCTGAGCTCACTGACTTCCCTTAGAAGGACTCCTATGGGTACTGAAGGATATCCCCCTAGTTAATATAGGGTTCTTAAGTCTGACCTGTGGGTCCCCTACTGCAGTATGCCTGAGAACCATTTGGGAAGCTTGTTCAGGCAGAGGTCCCAGAGATTCTGGTTCAGCAGGTCTGGGGTGAAGCATAGGCCCTGGGATTTGTTTCTTTTTTTTTTTTTTTTTTAAGATTTTATTTATTTATTTATTTATTTATTTATTTATTTATTTGAGGGGTGGTGGAGAGGAGCAGAGGGAGAGGGAGAGAGAGAATCCCAAGCAGACTCTGTGCTGAGCGGGGAGCCTGACATGGGGCTCGATCTCAGGACCCTGATATCATGGCATAAGCTGAAATCAAGAGTTGGACGCTTAGTCAAGTGAGCCACCCAGGTGTCCCAGCCCTGAGATTTCTAACAAGCTCCCTGAGTGATCCAGATGCTTAGCTGTCCAAGACTAGAGCTCTCCAAGACTAGTAGTGCCCTAGGGAGCTCATGGGTGGGCTTCAGGAACCTCACAGAGCCCTAGCACCCTATGCAAATTGTGTTTGGTGCTTTTGTCCATGTAGAGGCCCACAGAGTTAAGAGACACTACTGTAAGAGAGAGTAGTCAGGACATACTATTTATTTCATGGGAAGAAAAAGCAAACACCAGCCCACAGAAGAGTCCAGGGGGTCCCCTGGGAAAAGCTGCCTATCAAAGGAGAAAGTGCCACCGACAAGGGAGAATGACCCTGTGGCATCCAGGGAGCAAAAGCTGAGGTCTGCGGAACCCTATGAAAAAAAATCAAATGTCCCCCGAATCATCCATATGAATTGCTTATTTGAGTAAGATTCAGGCCTCTATGAAAGCCTGCTTGCCCATGAAGGACTTCCCCCTTCAATAGCACATTTCCCTCCTGGAAAGAGGATGTGCTTTGCTTGTACTTTAATGAAAGAAGAGAGAAAGAGAAGTGGGGGTGGGCAGAGGAGGAGGAAATAAGAGGGAGAAATAATAGGTCATTTCTAATCTACATATCAAAACATATAAAGAGAGCTTCACATGTGATTCTCCCTGTCCTTCACACACACACACAGACACACACACATGCCATGGGATGGTACTATAACTGACTGACCCCATGGCATAATTTGAGAGGCCACTGCACAAGTGTCAATTTCCCCATCCGTCACTCCACCTTTCTAGCTTTGTTTTTTTGAATCCTAAGTGTTTTTTTTCCTCTTTCAAATTTTCTGATCAGAATTTAAGTACTCTGGTTGGAGACGGATGTTTCAACCAACGGTTCTTAATCTGGATCCATGGATGCCCCTAGGTTGTGAGATGCTTCTTTAGTGTGTGTCATAATTAGCATGATGTGTTTAAATGCAGATTCCATGGCCCCATCCATTTGCAAAGAGTCTGATTCCTTCTCTCTAGAGAGGGGCTCAGGAGTCTGGATTTTAAACAAGTTTCCCAAGAGATTCTTTTTTTTTTTTTTTTTAAGATTTTATTTATTTACTTGTCAGAAAGAGAGAGAGAGCACAAGCAGGGGGAGCGGTAGGCAGAGCAGGCAGAGGGAGAAGCAGGCTCCCCGCTGAGCAAGGAGCCTGATGCGGCACTCATGATCCCGGGACCCTGAGATCATGATCTGAACTGAGAGCAGATGCCCAACTGACTGAGCCACCCAGGTGTCCCAAGTTCCCAAGAGATTCTGCTACAGATTGTCCGTAAACCGTGGTAACACGACTCCAGAGGGTGGGGAACGCCCTAAAAGTAAATGCAAAGTTGTAGGTGTGTTACATGTGAGTCTTGTTCTGGGCCACAGCTTTAATCAGAAGCTGAAAGATCCCTTGACTTGAAAGAAGATCGTCACTAACCAGCTAATATTTTGCAAGGAATTTGAAAAATAGGATCCAGAAGGAAAGAAACTTCCTTGGACTGTAGGTAGATGCAGGAAAAGATTCTCAATATAGTCACCTCGCTACCTGCTCTGATTGAGAAAGGGGAGAAACTATAAGCAGTATCAGGACTACGGTGAAGGATCTTTAACCCGGGGGAAAAAATATTTTCAATCTACATCACAAAGAGCTGATTTCCTTACTACATAAAGAGCCGCTGCACATTAATAAAGACCACTAAAGGGGCGCCTGGGTGGCTCAGTGGGTTAAAGCTTCTGCCTTCAGCTCAGGTCATGATCTCAGGGTCCTGGGATCGAGCCCCACGTCAGGCTCCCTGCTCAGCAGGGAGCCTGCTTCCCCCTCTCTCTCTGCCTGCCTCTCTGCCTACTTGTGAGCTCTCTCTCTCTCTGTCAAATAAATAAATAAAATCTTAAAAAAAAAAATAAAGACCACTAAACCAATAGAAAAACTGGGCAACAGATGAAAACAGTTCACAGAAAAGGGAACAATAATGACTCTTAAACATATGAAAAGATGCTCAACGTCACTTATCATAACAGAAATGCAATTTAATATTGCGATGAGATCTCATTTTTCAGCTACCGGATTAAGGAACATGAAAAAGTTGAATAACACATTGTGCTGGTGGGGATAGCAGGCAATGGAGCCATGTGTCTCAAAGTTACAAATGTCTGCACCATTTGATGCATCCATTCCACTCTTAGGAATTTATCATACAAATATACCCCCATACGGGTAAAGATTATTCATTAGCAGAAGGTGGCAGAAAACCTTAATATCTGTCATTAGGAGACTGGTTAAATAATTCGCGACAAACCATACAACAGGATAGGATGCCGCTCCAAAATGGCTGGTCTTTGTATGTACTTATGGAAAACATCGCTAAGATGCATAGTTCTGCGAAAAAAGCCAGTTGCTGAACAATGATGAGTATGACATGCTGCCATTGGTGGTAAGAGCATGGGCCCATCTGCTCGGGTTTGCATAGACTCTCTCCAGCAGAATACACGAGGAACTGTTACCAGGGGTTCGATAAGACGGGGTGAGGGAAGAAGATTTTTAATGATACTCTTTTGCATCTCTTGCATCATGGACACATGGTTGTGATTAAAAAGAAAGAAAATGCTCGACAATGCAAACTAAAGCAAGCAAGCAGGCTCTGGTTTCAGTGTGAAGGGGGAGTTGGCAGAATGGGAGACTGGAGTGGAGATTCTCCCCTGAGAAGCATGGTCCCCTAGGGGAGAGGCTAGGCCACACCACGGCAACTTCCGGCTCACAACCAGGCACGCCATCGGTGCTCCAGAAATTTGAAAAGATGAGCGGATGGGACATACTCTAGTCCTCAGATCTGTTGGGTAGAAACAAGATTGAGAAGCGCTGGGTCCCAAGTAAGAAGGCCTTTACGAAGGCATTTCTTGAGTACCTGGGTGGCTCAGTCGGTTAAGTGTCTGCCTTTGGCTCAGGTCATGATCCCGGGATCCCGGGATCAAGTCCCGAGTCAGACTTCTTGCTCAGCGGGGAGCCTGCTTCTCCCTCTGCTCCTCCTCCCTGCTCGAGTCCTCTCTCTCTCTCTCTCTCTGACAAATAAATAAATAAAATCTTAAAAAAAAAAAAAAAAAAGCAAGCAGGTCCTCACTGTCCTCTCTATACCTTAAAATCAACTTCACCTTCAAGGCCTGTTTCATAGGCTGACTCCTTCATACCGACTTATATGACCTCCATCCCTGAGGCCCCAACCCCATCTCCTGTGGGTTAAAGCTCATTTAGCTCCTCTGTGCTTCCACAGCATTTTCTTTAATCTCTTCCCCGTCTGCTTTACGGTTTAGATACTACTTTGTATCCTGGTTTCTCCCAGATTAAAAACAATCTAAGTGGGGGCGCCCGGGGGGCTCAGTCGGTTGAGCGTCCAACTCTTGGTTTCAGCTCAGGCCGCGGTCTCAGGGTCGTGAGATCGAGCCCCGCGTTGGGCTCCGCACTTATTGGGGGGTCTGCTTGAGGATTCTCTGCCCTCTCCCTCTGCCAGACCCCCCTAAAATAAGTAAGTAAATCTTTAAAAAAAAATCGTAGTGGCCAGGACTCTCTCTTCTTGTCTCTGTCTGTACCCGCCAGTGCCAGTGTAATGAACATAGATGGTTCACAGTAAAGGTGACACAGCCCTCCTTATGGGACACCCCCGAAAGGGGCGTGCTCTGGATTGTACCACAGGAGACATCGGCATGGTGGGTAATAACAGTCACAAGAATAGACCTTAACTGGCCCACCTTCCCATGATTCACTCAGATGTTTGAAGGAATGTCTCTCACCAGTCAGCCAGGCGTTAGCGGTTAGGACTCAGCAAATAGTCTGGATTTCTTAGATATCCTTCCCAGTTCGCCAGGCCTGGAGCAGAGTGGGGGCCCTCATGCCTCACCCCTCTCTCTTCCCATGCCCAGAGTGGGCCTCGTTCATCAAGCGGACTCACTTTTCCATTCACCTCAGATGTGGCCTCGACATCCCTCTCAAAAGATGGCAGCTACCTACTACAAAGCAAAATCTATTTGCCGTCTCAGGCCTTGAGCAGATTCATACCTCCCAGGGCAGAGTACCCTGCCAGCTTTTCACAGAAGCCCTCCCAGGGGCATTGAGTCCCAGGCATATTCTAGGCCTGCAAGAGTTTCGAGCAGGCTACTTGGGAACCTTGGCCACTGACAGGCAAGTATAGCAGCCCCGGCAGTGCTAAGCCACGACGAGTGGCCAAGCTGGCTCTGTTGGTACCTTGGAGGCAGGCAGACCACTTTTAACTGGAATCCCGTTCATCAGAATTTCAAGTCACTGGAAACCTCCCGATCTTTCTCCGACCGCCCTCCCCAAACAAACAAATAAAAACCCACATTATACTTTGGGGAAGTAGAAGAAATAGAAAAGAAACAAACTCCTATCAGGATTTCTGTTTTTTTGTTTGTTTTCTTTTTTTTTAATTTTTTTTTTTTAAGAGAGAGCACGCACGAGTGAGGCTAAGGGGCAGAGGGAGAGAGAAAGAAAGAATCCTAAGCAGATTCAACCCCCCCCCCACCCCGAGTCCAGCACAGAGCCCGATGCGGGGCTCAATCTCAAGACCCTGAGATCATGACCTGAGCCGAAATCAAGAGTCACTTGCTTAACCCACTGAGCCACCCAGGCACCCCAGGGTTCCCATTTTAAAGCAACGCTACCAGAATATGTCCTGAGGTCTGGCCACAAGGGGCCAAGTCCCCGGCAATCCTTCTCTCGGGGTGATTTCCTCTCCCACGTCTAGCTAGCAACCAGTGGTGTTCGCAATTATGACCCATGAACTTGCAGGACACCCAGCTCAACAGAGACTCAGATGATGATCACACGTTCATAACCTCTAGCCCTCCCATTAATATAAGTGAGGAGTCTGCAAACCAGGGCCCAAGGGCCAAATCCAGCTCACCACCTATTTTTACAAATAAGTTTTATCGGAACATATTTTTGTTCATTTACATATTGCCTATGGCTGCTTTCATGCAATAATGGCAGAGTTGTACAGCTGTGACAGAAACTGTATATAAAATATTTAATATCTGGCCATTTATAGAAAAGGTTTGCCGACCCCTGGCTTAGGCCATCCCTTTTTTTTTAGATTTTTAAATTTTATTATTATTATTAAGGAATCTCTACACCCCACATGGGGCTTGAACTCACAACCCCAAGATCAAGTGTTGCATCCTCTGCCAACCGAGGCAGCCAGGTACTCCAAGACCATTCTTTTTTTTTTTTTTAACATAAGCTCTATGCCCAATGTGAGGCTTGAACTCATATCCCTACGATCATGAGTCACATGCTCTACCGACCAAACCAGCCAGGCGCCCCTGGCTTAGGCCCCTTTTAGAGCTGATTCTTTACCAGTGATGGATGCTTCCTCCTTCTTCCTCCTCTTCTTTTTCTCTCCCTCCCTTCCACTGACACTCCCCAGACACACATGCACACACATGCATGCGCACACAGGCACTGCTGAAGGGAAACCTGTACTGGCTAGGATAAAGGAGAAGGAGAATGGGAAAGCAGACGTAAATGCCTTTCTCAGACTAAGCCACCTGTACTGGAACACAGAGCTAGAGAACCGTGTATTTCTTGGTGTACACTTGTCGGGGCGAAGGGGTAAGGTCAAGATGAAAAAGCATGTGTGGGCAATGGTGTTTTTATGCACACGTAACAGGTGTGTGGTCTCCAAGAGCGTCACTAAATCTCAGGCTGAACTGGGAGAGCCACTTGCTCCCTTGCAATCTCGAGCCACCTTCGATTGTCCGCTCCCATTTTCAGCTAGTGGTTGGGGTTCGCGATAGGGATGGTGCGGGATGGGACACGTAGGGAGAATTTCTTTAGACATCTCTTCTCGTTCCTCTCCAGCCTCCTCTCTCTCTTTCCCCCAGCACCTTTGGGCGGCAACGTGGGGAAGCCAGCTACCATGAACACACCAATTCGCAGATAAATCTGGATAACAGATAAAGGCTTAGCTACTAGTGGACGCATAATATTGATTTGCTAGTTTTTTTTTTTTTCCAACTGCTTTGAATGAGTGGCAGCTAATTTGCCCAAATTGCCAATTTGGAAAGTTCCTAAAAAGAGGAATGGAGACAGAATGGACCGAGGGCTGAAGACAGGTTATATCAACACCAGGTGCCTCCAGTCTGCCTGTGGGCTTCGGAAAGTTCTATCAAATCACAGATGGGAGCACGCAGAGGTCCTCAGCTGAATGGTCAGGCTGGACTAGAAGCTTTGGCAGCGGTCTGCTCTAGTTGCTCAGGAAAATAGATCTAACCTCAATCAAAGAAGGCTGCTTGGAGGAAGAGACAGTATGAAGGAACTTCAAGGGAAAAGTCTGAAAATCTGATGTTCATGAAGTCATAAGAGATATTAGGAGGACGGACTCGCCTGGTTCAGAGCTTACAGGAAAAACTGGGAAAGCCTCAGACATCGTTCTTAGGAGGGATATCAGAAATGAAACAGAACTTGATGCTAGTTCTCTGGTTCTTGCCTGCATTGCATTAGTCAGTAAACGCCCCCAAAGTCTGCCCCCCGACCGGGTATGTCCCTGCTCTGGCCACTTTTCTGCCTGTCAAAACCAGCTGTCAGGGGGCACCTGGGTGGCTCAGTCAGTTGAGCGTCTGCCTTCGGCTCAGGTCATGATCCCGGAGTCCTGGGATCGAGTCCTGCATCGGGCTCCTTGTTCAGCGGGGAGTCAGTTTCTCCCTCTGCCACTCCCCCTGCTTGTGCTCCCTCTCTCTCTCTCAAAGAAATAGATAAAATCTTAAAAAACAAACAAACGAACAAACAGCTGTCAGGAATGGAATAGAAGTATGTTAATTCCACCTGAAATGTGAAGGGCTGGGAAGGCTAAGTGTATTAGCTCTTCCGGGGAGGTTTGCATTGTGATAAAACCAGAACTTCTTTAATAACGGGAGTTATTAAAGTTCAGATAGGAGGGGAGCTGCCCGGAAGTGTTCTGGGGAGCAAAGAAATTTTCTCCATCCCCTGGATCACATCAGTATTGCTGGAGCGCTCTCTGCCTCTGACTCATCAGCTGTACCTTCCTCACTTTCTAGTGTTGTTCTGAAGACTAAATAAGATAATGCATACAAAGTATTTAGCACAGTGCTTGGCACATCATAAGAACTAAGCAAATGTTAGATCTTTATCTGGATTACACCGCCTACTCATAATGGCAGCCCTAAAAACAACAACAACAACAACAACACATATTCTTACACTGGGTGCTGCCAGCCCTGTAATTATTGTATGTAGGTTGCACTCACATACGATTGTGCAATGAGCTGGAGAAGGCACAGAAAGCGAGCCTCCAATACTTGTGGAAACAGGGGAGTCCTAGATAGATGATCTCTTTTCTGTGGGAAACGGTGAAGAGGATGCCATCAAAATGTACAACTCGAGAGCATCCAGAAAGTATGGGTGGAGAGGCAATACAACATATTGGTTAAACACTTGGGACTCCGGAGTCTGATAGACCAGGGTTTACATTCTGGCTCTGCCACTTACTATCTTCGTGACCCTTAGGATATCATTGTGAATGTAAACAAAGACCAACCAAGTAGGAACAAGCAAAGGCTATTTATTTAGTTTCAGGTGTGGAATTTAGTGATTCATCACTTACGTACAATACCCAGTGCTCATCACAAGTGCCCTCCTTCATCCCCATCACCCATTTAATGCATCCTCCTGCCCACCTCCTCTCCAGCAACGCTCAGCTTGTTCTCTACAGTTAAGAGTCTGTTTCTTGGTTTGCCTCTCTCTTTTTCCACCACGCTCATTCGTTTTGTTTCTTAAATTCCACATATAGTGAAATCATATGGTATTTGTCTTTCCCTGACTTATTTCACTTAACATTATACTCTCCAGGTTCATCTACATCATTGCAAATGGCAAGATTTCATTCTTTCTTATGGCCGAGTAATATTCCATTGTGTGTGTGTGTATTTTATATATATATATATATATATATATATATATACATATATTCCATATGTATATGTATAGCCTCTTCTTTATCCGTTCATCAGTCGATGGACATTGGGGCTCTTTCCATAATTTGACTATTGTTGATAATGCTGCCATAAACATCGGGGTACGTGTGTCCCTTTGAATCAGTATTTTTGTATTCTTTGGGTGAATATCTAGGCGTACAATTGCTGGATCATAGGGTAGTTCTAGTTTTAACTTTTTGAGGAAACTGCATACTGTTTTCCAGAGTAGCTCCACCAGTTTAGAAGGAGGGTATCCTACGGGATTGGTTAGAGGTGCATAACTGACTTTCTTTGGTCGGTCCTAAGTTGGAAGCAGGGACAACAATTATGGAAGCTGTCAGTTATTAATCACATCTTGGCCATTTTGGGCCAGTCATTGCAGGGATTATTATTTGGCTCCCTGGACTGTGGCTAGCTCAATACATGTTACCCATTGTCTTACCGGCTTGTTAACTAAATCCTGAAATACGAGAACTTAGTGAAGTGGTACTCCTCAGGGTATAAAGGAGGTAATATTCGCAGGAAAAAGGGGAAAACTTAGTGTGCCTTACAAAACATCTCTTGCGCATAATCCACGCCAACAAGAGCTAATGCGTATGAACGCTCTGAACCAGATACGAATCCAAATGGGTGGATCCTGCCAACATCGTTATCCCCATCGGATAAGGTGACTTTGACACAGAGAGGTTAAGTCACTTGCCCAAGTGTGAGCAGCCAGTGTGTGGGCCAGGTGGCCGGGGGATAGTCTACGTGCTTGACGGGTCTGCCGTCCTCACAAGAGATGATGCACGCCGGAATGAAAAACAGCTTCAGGAAAGGGTTGGATAAAAAAAAAATCTCAATTATTTCTCCATAAACTAAATGAAGGGGAAGATGGGGCTACTTGGGGTGTTTATTTCATTTTTTTTTAAAGATTTTATTTATTTATTTGACAGAGAGACCCAGCTAGAGAGGAAACACAAGCAGGAAGAGTGGGAGAGGGAGAAGCAGACTCCCCGCCGAACAGGGAGCCCAACATGGGGCTGGATCCCAGGACCCCGGGATCCTGACCTGAGCTGAAGGCAGACGCTTAACCGACTGAGCCACCCAGGTGCCCCTGTTTGGGATGTTTAGAATGTCCTCAGTCTTTGAGCATGGTGACAGTACAAGTCATTTGACACAAGCCTCTTCCCGCACTGCCATTCACCCGTTCAAGTCTGACTTGGATCGCAAGCTGGAAGCTACTTTCCCAGAGAAGCCCTCGCTGATCCTCCAGACCACGTTTCCCCATCCCCCACCCCCGCCCCGCCCCCACGCCTATCACAATTGATAAGGTACGTGATTATCTAAAGTCTGTCTCCCGCGCTAGACGGAAGGACTCAGTGGGTCTGTTTTGCATACCACTGTATCCCTCATTCCCTAGCACAAGGCTTCACAACCTGTTTTGGCTTGTGGGCCAAATCCAATCCGAAGTCTGTTTTTATAAATAAAATTGGAATTGGCATACAGCCATACCAATTCATTTACATGTGGTCTGTGACAGCTTTCACACTACAAAGGCAGAGTTAAGTGGTTGCAGCGGAGAGCATGTGGCCCGTAAAGCCTACAAATTATTTACTGCATGACCCCCTACGGCAGAAGCTTGCCAACTCCTGGCTAGCTCATTGAATGCTCAACAGATATTTGTTTAATGAATGAATATACTTATTTATGTATTTAGCAAACATTTACATAGCACTTACTGTAGTCAGACACTGTTCCAAGTGCTTTACAAATATACTTTTTAAAGGTTTGATTGATTGATTGATTGATATTAGAGAGAGGGAGAGGGAAGAGCGTGAGAGGGGCGAGGGGCAGGGACTCTCAAGCAGAATCCGCACTGAGCACAGAGCTCGAGGTGGGGCTCAGTCTCACAACCCTGAGATCATGACCTGAGCCGAAATCAAAAGTCAGACCCTTAACTGACCGAGCCACCCAGGTGCCCCCAAATGTTCTACAAATATTAATTTATTTATGCCTCATAACAACCCAGTAAGGTAGGCGGTATTATTATTCCCATTTTACAGAAAAAGAAACTGGGAAACAGAGGTTCAGCGTCTTGCGCAAAGTCGCACAGGTTGTAGGTAGCAGGGTTGGGATTCGATCCAGTCGTTCAGGCTCTGGAGTCCACGCTGTCTGTGTGGTGTAAACAGTTCATAGGTGGGACCTAGTGTTTCTGGTGATCTTAGGAGAGAACTGCTGAATGATTTTGAGAAGGGGAAGGAAGTGGTCAAAGCAGCAACAGGAGATAAAGTGGTCCAACTCCACATAGCCCCTGAGACTTGGTTGACGACAAGGAGATGCTAAAAAATACAAATTAACAAAGCATTGTCAGGCTCTCACCGTAGCTCACAGAACCAAGCAAGTTTTCTCCAAAAATGAGCGAGTGTCGTTACTGTCTCTCTGCTTGGGACTGGTAAGACCGTGGATTAAAGCTTCCAGCTCACTCCCAGGGGGGCACAATTTGCTCTTACTCTGTTATGTGGCCAAATACTCCACCTCTCTCCCACCAGAACCGATTGTCTTTCAAATCCCACCCAGGAACAAGGCAAAAACAAGCGATCAGTCTGGGGCAATTCACCTCCACTCCTTAAAAAACAAAACCAAAAAAATGTGTGAACTATGTTTGTTGTATGAGACACTTCCTCTTTCTGTCTCCACACTGCCTGGGCTGTATCCCAGCTGCTAGTAGGGAGGGGCGGCAAATGACACGAAATACAATTATAGCTTCAAGATACAATCCTGGGCCACCAATGAGTCATGGCCACTGCTTTGGCTCCTTTGTGGTGTGCTGGAGGAAATGAACTTGTTGGCAAGGCTTGGAAGACCTTACTGCACATGACTGAGGATGAGAGGTCAGCAGAAGCAGCTAATTGAGAAAGAAAAGTCCGAGAGAGACCAAGAGAGTCTGTCTGTCCTTCTCTTCCTGGTGGGACAAGCAGGATGCCAGGATACCACATCCGTGCTGGGGGCCTGCACTGGGAATCTGGGTGGAGATTGGGGTTAGGCCTGCCTGAGGGCTTCAGAGCCTGATACCAAGGGTGATCCGAAAGCCAGTGATCAAGGGAGAAGCTGAATCTTAAATCCAAGCAGAGGCGCACCTGGGTGGCTCAGTCGGTTAGGCGTCTGCCTTTGGCTCAGGTCATGATCCTGGGGTCCTGGGATCGAGCCCCGAGTGGGGCTTCCTGCTCAATGGGGAGTCTGCTTCTCCTCTCCCCACAGCTCTACTCCTGTGGCCCGTCCCCTGTGCCCATGCATGCGCACTCTCTCTTTCTCTCTCTCAAATAAATAAGTAAGCTCTTTAAAAAATATCCAGGTGGACAGTCCAAATGAAATGCCAATCCCAATGGGCAGGCTAGGAAACCTGGACTCTTACAGAGAAAATCAGGCACAGAGGAGCAGAGCAAGAGGGATAGGGACAGTGGGTCAAAGGCAGAGCCAGTGGGGACTCCCTCTGCTCTTGGGACAGAGTTGCATAAACTTTGTATTGGGTGAGTCCGCCTTGGCTTTGAGTAGGGATGACCCTCCCACCACCACCAAAGAGAAGCAGCACAGTGAAGCGCTTGGGAGCACAGACTCTAACATCACACTTCCAGAATTTAAATCCCAACTGCACTGCTTATTAGCTCTGTGGCCTGTGGCTAGTCACTTAGCCTACTTAAGCTTCAGTTTCCATATCTGTGAAATGGACATGGAAAACGTGGTAGTCCTTACCTCGCAGGATTGAAAAAGTAAGATAACATGGTAAGTGCTTAGCACACATACTCAATAATAAATGTTGCTGAATATTGTCTTTAAAGGGTGTCCAATTGGCTCAGAGGATAATTGTAAGACAGTTCCAGGCAAAACCTGCATATTACCCACACCCTGACCTGAAATGCATAAGCAGGTCCCCTTAACGGGAGGCGGGAGTTATGCCCACAGCTCTACTCCTAAGGCTGGATCTGCAAGGGGCACTGGAGGGAGTTTTCTCTTTCCCAACAACCCTTATTCCTCCAAATGAGCAGGTCCTGCTGGCCTAATTCTGTGAAAGAAAAAAAAAAAACCATACAAACATAGGTGCTGGAGACATACTATTTCTCACCATCAAGAAATATTTGGATTTCGGGGCACCGGGGTGGCTCAGTGGATTAAAGCCTCTGCCTTCAGCTCAGGTCATGATCTCAGGGTCCTGGGATCGAGCCCCGCATCGGGCTCTCTGCTCAGCGGGGAGCCTGCTTCCCCCTCTCTCTCTGTCTGCCTCTCTGCCTACTTGTGATCTCTCTCTCTCTGTCAAATAAATAAATAAAATCTTCAAAAAAAAAAAAGAAGTATTTGGATTTCTCAAAGAAGGGTTTGGTCACATCCCTGGGATATGTAGGGAGGTATAAAGGGAAGGGATGGATTTGGGGACCTTACAGTTTTGGAGTGATGTGGGGCTGCTTAGTAGAGAAATCATTAAAGGGAAGGCCCTATATTACACTACAGGGATCCTGGTCAACCTTCCTGTTTTGCAGTGTTTACACCAGTGTTTTTCTAAGTAGAGTTTACTCAGCACTTACATCCGAACCTACTGGGGGAACTAGCGAAAAATGCAGATTCTAAACCCCTGGAGTTCTGACTCCTTAAGCTCAGTATTTTTAACTAGCTTCCGAGTAGGTTCTGTTATTCTATTTTATTATATAATTTTTGAGCAGATACATTCACGTGGCAAAAAAAAATTCACAGGCATTAAAATGTATAGAGTGAAAGTGCCTTTTAACAAACCTGTTTCTGCCCTTGGCTACCCAATTCCCACTCTACCCTGCCCCCACCGGTCATAGGAACCTAGGTGACAGGGGCTATTAATTTCTTTTAAATCCCATCAGAGTTTCTTCAACAGATACTTTCTTAGATATCAAGCAAAGGCAGATATATGTTTTTCACTTCCCCCCTAACAAAAATTAGCTCTCTTTACACACTGTTCTGTGTCTTTAAGAAAAAATAATAAAACTTACAAATCTGTCCATATCTGAGACAAAGGAACCTTTGTGAGCTATTGGTGGGAGTGTAAATTGGTATAGAGCTGTGGAAAACAGTATGGAGGTTCCTCAGAAAATTAAAAATGGAACTACCATATGACCCGGTAATTCTATTTCTAGTTATTTACTCCCCCCAAAAACCAAAAACACTCATTTGAAAAGATATACCCATCCCTATGTTTATTACAGCATTATTTACAATAAGCAAGATATGGAAGAAACCCAAATGGCTATCGATGGATGAATGGATAAAGAAGATATGCATGTATACAACGCATATGTACAACAGCCGTTAAAAAAGAGTGAGATCTTGCCACTTGCAACAACATGGATGGACTTAGAGGGTATTATACTAAGTGAAATAGTCAGAGAAAGACAAACACCATGTGATTTCGCTTATGTGTGGAATTTAAAAAAACAAAACACATGAACAAACAGACAAACAAAAAAGCAGAAACAGACCCATATATACAGAGAAAAAACTGGTGGCTGCCAGAGGGGAAAGGGATGGTGGGATGGGTAAAATGGGTGAAGAGGAGTGGGAGGTACAGGCTTCCAGTTAGGGAATGAGGAAGTCCCAGGGATTGAAGGTGCAGCTTGGGGAATATAGTGGGTGGTATTGCAATAGGGTCTTATGGTGACAGATGGGAGCTACCCTTGTGATGAGCACAGCATAATATACAAAGCTTTCGAATCACTATGTGGTACACCTGAAACGAATGTAACATCTTATGTCAAGTGTACTTCAATTAAAAAAATAAATAAATAAATAAAGTGGAGGCACCATGGTGGCTCAGTTGGTTAAGTGTCCACTCTTGATTTTGGCTCCAGTTAATGATCTCAGCGTCATGAGATTGAGCCCCAAGTCGGACTTCAGTCCGGGCATGGAGACTGCTTAAGATTCTCTCTCTCTCTCTCTCTCTCTCTCTCCCTCTGCCCCTCCCGCTGACTCACACTGGTTCTCTCTCTCTCTTTAAAAAAAAATAATAAAATAAATAAATAAAAATTTAAAAATTAAAGATACTTATATACATTAAGAAAAAAAAATATCTTTTCCCACCCATCACAGAGAACTTTCTAGTACTTTTCACAACTCTATAGCATTCCATTATGTGGATGTCCCAGACTTTATTTCACCTGAGTTACCTTTGGATGGACGCATGGGTTGTTTTCCAATCCTCTGGTAACTCACACCATCAATGGATGGAATGAATGACCTTGAACATGTGTCATTTTTCAGATGTAGGATACATTTCTGCAACTAGAGCTTCTTATCTGGCTGATTCCGGTGCACACTGGAACTTAGGAACCACTGGCATAGGGTTGCTGATGTGATAGAACCAAGTTACGTTTAAGCCTTACTGTTAGGGCTCATAGGATGGCAGAGATGGGGGGACCCTGAGAGTTCTTCTTCTTCATTTTACAGATGAGGACATTCTCAGGTGGGGAGGGGAACTTGCCCAAGGTTACACAGCATGTCTGTAGTGGAGCCAAGACTGGAACCCCAGTCTCCTTCCTCCTTGGCAAGTGCTCCTCTGCCTGTGATTATCATCGATAATCACATGGAGGTGCAGTTCTTCTTCCGGAAACCCATTTCACAAAGTACAGAAGGCCCCTTTGAGCAAACCAAGGTCTTCTAGAAGGAGCAAGTGACCTCTCAGTGTCCCCCTATCCCAGAATCTCTTCCCCCAACATCAGAGATTTACTCTCAGTGATGGCCTCTAAGGAGATGCTCACTGTCTCCGTCACCTTTTATTCATCTTGGAGGTAAGGCAGGAGGGGGTCAAAGAAAACCTCGTCAATCTTAAAGCTTTACAGATCCTTTTGTATCATCTTCCACCTTGTTCTCACTATCTTAGCCAAATTAAGTGGAAGTCTGTGTGTGCGTGTGTGCGCGTGCACACATGCTCACACAAGGGGGGGGGCTCACCAGGTTAATCATTTTGTGAGGTCCTGTGCGAAAAGATGAGGCAGTTTGTCTGTTGTCCTTAGGTCTGATCTCAGTGTAAAAGGAGCCAACAGTCTCCGGGGTGGTTCGGTAGGTTAAGCGTCTGCCTTCTGCTCGGGTCATGATCCCAGGGTCTTGGGGTCAAGGGTCCTGGGGTCGAGTCCCATGTTGAGCCCCATGTCGGGCTCCCTGCTCAGCAGGGAGTCTGTTTCCCCCCCTCTGCCCCTGCTCCTGATCTCTCTCTCTCACTCTCTCAAATAAATAAAATCTTTTTTTAAAAGGAGTACAAAGGGGCACCTGTGTGGCTCAGTGGGGTAAAGCCTCTGCCTTCCGCTCAGGGCGTGATCCCGGGGTCCTGGGATCGAGCCCCACATCGGGGTCTCTGCTCAGTGGGGAGCCTACTTCCCCCTCTCCCTCTGCCTGCCTCTCTGCCTACTTGTGATCTCTCTCTCTCTGTCAAATAAATAAATAAAATCTTTTTTAAAAAAGGGGGGGTACAAAGAGGAGCCAATCTCCTAGTTGAAGAGTTCTGGGCAGGCATGGGGGAGCCTGGGATTCTGAGCTGTGGGGGTTGTGAGCACCAGCCAGAAAACGTTCTTCAGCCCATTATCAGCTACTCTACGGTTCTCATTTTGAAGAGAGCAAGACAATTGTTAAGTGGAGCGCTCCTCACTTAACAGCTTCATCAACCATAACTATAACAGCCTTCCTTTTGTCTGGTCAGCAATCACTTGTGTTTCCTGAGGGAGGGGAGTGGGAGCGAGGGCCTTCAGAAAGTAGCGGGTAAAAGCAGCTGAAGGAAATTAAATCGTAAGTGTTTGTCTTTAACTCTGAAACATGTGTGGCCTGAGGCAATCCAGAGAGCCCAGAGCTGGGAGCCCTTCACGCCCCTATTTCTAAGTTCTTAGGTCAATCTTTCTTGAGATACAGTCCTTGGAGCCCGTGTACCAGAATCATCTGGAAAGCCTGTCAGGAAATGCTTCACCTCAGACTACTGACTCAGAATCTCTAGCATCGGCACTCTCTTACGTTTACCGGGGATAAAAACTGCTGCCCTTGCTGTGAGGAGCGGTGGTTTAGGGGTTCCTACTCCTTCCATTCAAATAGGTTTCAGTATTGGCACCACATAGAAACACCACGATAATGGCCGAGCATATTAACTGAGCACTTACTACATGCCAGCCGCCGTACTAAGTGTTCTGCCCATTACTATTGCATATATAATCCTCACAATGACCAAGTGAGGCAGGGGATGCTATCTGTAGTTCAGATTTTTTTAAAAATCCGGGTTTGGAGAAGCAAAGGAAAAACAGCGAGTAACTGGCAGACCCGGGATTCGAATCCAGGTCGAGCCATCTCCAAAGGCGGGCATCCGAGCCATTTTTGTACTCCGCCTCCAACAATCATT
This sequence comes from Potos flavus, assembly GCA_028534135.1. Lineage (NCBI taxonomy): Eukaryota > Metazoa > Chordata > Mammalia > Carnivora > Procyonidae > Potos > Potos flavus. The sequence goes on along the minus strand of CM052901.1, from coordinate 33,181,840 downwards.
CTGAAGCTGACTCTCATGGCACTTAGTGGTTCTGCAGAGACACCAGCAAATGGTAAGATGCGGAGCCGTCACTGCTGTGGAGGAACACAGCGTATTTCTGATGTCATTTTGTCCCCAGACCTTTTTTTTTTTTGCTTCCCCAAATCTTCTTTCTGTGCCCTTTTATACATCTTTATATGTCTTTGTCCTTTTATACATCCCTTGCTTGCCACAGGTAAATCGGACTCCTCCGCTTGCCTGACCTTTCAGCATTCTGGACACTGATATTTGCAAAAACGAGTGAATTCAAGGCATGCTTTCCATGTAATAGGTGTTGGACATGTCCTCTGCGTCCTTGCCGTCTGACTGCCGACCTCGCCGGCTCAAAGTTCCCTTCAGCCAAGTTCTGTGATTCTCCACTTTTACCAAATCAGTGCTGGAAGTGTGATCGTGCACTTATACTGATTCCCAGGAAAAAAATGCATGAAAAAACGCTGATTATCATTGAACAAACAGGGTGTCACTATTTTACGGTTCGACTTACCATTTCATAGTATGGTTGGTTTTTAAAAACACCAACCACCGCAGTCTCCCAGTATGCTGGCCTTCAAGGGGCCACCACAGACCTGCTTTTAGAAACTGACCTATCTGGAAACAAGCACAAGTTGGGTTCCTTATTTTTAGAAAGGGCATTTATTATTGGCCTCTAATAATGCCAAGTACATAAATAAAGAGGAGAGCCTCCCCGGATAGTAACAGATGGCAATCCCAGTTGCCTGGGCAGTCTTTACAAGTCCTTTCTTCCTCTCTGAGTCTCATCTGAAATAGCAGGACCTTGGATTAGATGACAGATAAAAGTCCTTCTATTTCTAAACCTTTAGTGCAAAAGACCCAAAGCAGTCCACCTCCCAGAACAATATTCCCACGAGTACTATTAGTTACATGCCCAAATGCTCTAATAAGAGACCACAAAATATTGTGCTTGAAACAAAATAGCTTATTTTTTCATTTACTTAGTCCAAGCAGGTGGTCCAGGGCTGGTATGGAGGTTTGAAGATGTTAAGAGTACAAGCTCCTATTTTTTTGCTCCCTGCCCTGTTGACATGCCAACTCATAGGAAGGGAGAGTATTGGCAGTGGAAGGCATGTTTCTTTCCTTCTTTTTTTTTTTTTTCATGCTTCTTTCTTTTAAGGGTCCAATTCAGAAGTCACACAAATCACTTCTACTTGAGTCCTGTTGGCTAAGAACTTAGTCACTTCAGGATGCCTGGGTGGCTCAGTTGGTTGAGTGTCTGACTCCTGGTTTTGGCTCAGGTCTGATCTCAGGGTCACGGGATCGAGCCCTGCGTCAGGCTCCATGCTCAGCGTGGAGTCTGCTTGAGTTTCTCTCTCCCCCCTCCTAACTCTCTCTCTTTCTAAAATAAATAAATAAATCTAAAAAAAAAAAAAAGAACCCAGTCACTTGGCTGCATATAGCTGCAAGGGATGTTGGGAAATGCAGTTTTTACCTGGGCTGTCATATGCAGTGAAAGCTCCCATTACTATAGGAAAATATGAGGATAGATATTGTGGGGAGTCAACAAGAAGTCTCTGCCAGAGGACTATATTGTGAAAGAATTATCTTATTTATCTCTTTCCCCCCGCCCCCAAAGATTCCTTCTTGGTTCACTGGCTTGTTCTTCACTGGCTGTAACCAAGCAAGAAGGTTCTTTTTTAGAATATTTATTCATTTATTTGAGGGGGGCGGAGCAGAAGGAGAGAGAGAGAGAGAAAAGTGGATTCTCTAGTGAGCGTGGAGCTGGATGTGGGGCTTGATCCCACAAAGCTGAGATCATGACCTGCGCTGAAACCAGGAGTCAGATGCTCAGCCGATTAAGCCGATTAAGAACACCCCAAGGTAGAAGTTTCTTAATGAAAGGAGTAGGAAAGAGTCTCATGGCCTGTTGTGAACTGGGCCTGGGTCCAGTCTCAAGTGGACTTTAGAAATCTTCACTCTGACCTTTAGTTCTTCATTTGTGAAAATGCAGTAAAACCATCTAATTCAAGGGATGGTTGCAAGAATTATGGAAGCCAGGGACTATGAAATCACCCAGAATATTGTACATATTAGGCACTCAATAAATATCCTTTGTATTAACACTAACAATACCATGAATGATGCATTTATTAACTGCTCATTATGTATGTGCCAGGCAGTAAGCTAGCTTCTACATAAATAGCTGCTTCATGTGTGTAGTTTTTAGTATCTGGGAGTCATAGAAAGCTCCTTTACAAATAGTTGCTTAATTAGGGCTTTGTGAATGAATGTGGGTTACTGCTCTCACTTAATAGAGAGCAGACACTTGCTGTGTATCTGGCAACGGCTTGGACGGGGGGGTGGGTGCAAGGAGAGAGTAAACCAATGGTCCTAATTCGGTGATGGTTTCCATTTCTTTCTTCCTTCGATAAAACTCAATTTACTGAGTTTTCCCTGCTCTTTTGATCCTTCGCCTGTCAGGTCTGTTAAAGAACATCTGGTATCTCAGAACTCTAAGTCTTAAAAGCCTTTAACATTCTCCCTCTCTGAATCATGCTACCTTGAGATTAGTGTGGTGCAGTTGACCCTTGAACAACATAGCTTTGAACTACATGGGTCCACTTTTTTGATACAGTTCTGTAAATGTATTTTCTCCTCTTTATGATTTTCTTTTTTTCCTTTTTTAATTTACTTTTTTAAAGGTTTTGTTTATTTTTTTGACAGAAAGAGAGCGAGAGCTAGCACGAACAAGGAGAGCAGCAGGCAGAGGGAGAGGGAGAAGCAGACTCCCCACTGAGCAGAGAGTCCGATGCGGGACTCAATCCCAGAACCCTAGGATCATGACCCCAGCCGAAGGCAGACACTTAACTGACTGAGCCACCTAGGCATCCCTGATTTCTTTTTTTTTTTTTTTAAGGTTTGATTTATTTATTTGAGAGAGAGACAGAGAGCATGAGCAGGGGGAGGGGCAAAAGGAGAGGGGGAAGCAGGCTCCCCACTGAGCATAGAGCCAGACATGGGGCTCGATCCCAGGACCCCGAGATCGTGACCTGAGCTGGAGGCAGAGGCTTAACCCACTGAGCCACCCAGGTGCGCCCTTTGTGATTTTCTTAGTAACATTTCCTTTTGTCTAGCTTACTTTATTGTAAAAATACAATATATAAAACATACACAAGATATGTGTAACTGACTGTATGTTATCAGTAAGGCTCAGGTCAACAGCAGGCTATTAGTAGTTAAATTTTGGAGGAGTCAAATGTTAACACAGATTTTTAACTGTACAGGGGTCAGTACCTCTAACCCCCATGTCGCTCTAGGGTCAACTATAGTTAAGATACCAGCCAGCCATTTACTGGCTGTGTAACCTTGGATCGCTCACTTCCATCCCCAGAGCCTCACTTCCCACATTTGTGAAATGAGTGTATTAACAATACCCACTTTACAGATTTGTTGTGAGGACTGAGAGAGATACTACACACAAACTGTTTTAACATGGTGCCTGGCAAGTAGTAATCAATAAATGATAACCATTTTCATTCATGCGTTAGTTTATTTACTCAATGATTGTTTGTTAAATGCTGGAAATGAGCTAGACGCTGTGCCTTCCAAAATCTTCCAATCTCACTGGGAAGCCAAGCCAAGATACACCGTATGAAATTTTTAAAAAAGATTTTATCTATTTCTTTGTCAGAGAGAGAGAGAGAGCATACTCAAGGGGAGCCACAGGCAGAGGGAGAAGCAAGCTCCCCGCTGACCAAGGAGGCGATGCGGGACTCAATCCCAGGACCCTGGGATCAAGACCTGAGCCGAAGGCAGATGCTTAACCGACTGAGCCACCCAGGTGTCCCTACCCTATGAAATGTTAAATATAAAGCTGAATGTGATCCATGACAAACAAAACAAGACAAGGTCAGGGGAGGAAGAGATCACTAGCCCAGAGCTGTGTTTTTGAAACTTTCCCATCTTGAGTCTCCTTTCCATCAAAACTTAGAGCCATTTTTTGGATCACAATCTGCAAATCAGTGGACAAGAGTGAGTAAGACACAGAGTGGAAGGGGCAGGTAGTAATGGAAAATGCTGGCGGGACAGGTCTTGAAGGCCTTCAAGGGGTCGGGCAGAGAATTTGATCTTGACAGTTTCAGCTCACAGCTTCCTAACCAGTGTGCCAGGATTACAAAGAAGCTCCCAGGCCAGTCACCAGGGTCAGCAAGCAGCCTGCTTGTTTCTTAGCGCGTTATACAATCGGTACCATTTGCTGTGCCTGTCATGCCTTGCAAAAGGAAACATAGCTCTAGATCTTCCAGAAGCCATATTGTTGGGTAAGGACTTGGAAGCATATCCCACCATCAGAGGGAAGGATAAAGAAACCTGGGTCAGGACATGGAGAGTTGCCTAATCCCTGAGTCACACTGGGGAAGATCCAAATCCAGGGTCCCTCTGCCATTTTCCCCACTACCTAATGATGGCAAACAGCCACTAATACTCTCTCGGCTCTCTATAAACCCAACCTGGTCCCTATTAACAAAAGAAAGAAAAAAACCCTCAATGCCCACCTGTGGGAAAAGTCTCTGAAGGTGGGATGACAGTCCAGGCATCTGGAGCAAACTGGCAGGCTCTATTTATTGTATAAAAATTACTGAACACACTTTCCTTTTCCTTAACCCCAAGTAAAGATACCCTAGAGTTTCATGACAGTGGTTTCGTATCTTATTAAACAAAATGGATATTTGGTTCCTGCTTGATTGAGGTTTGGTAGGCTTTCCAGAATTTTCTCTCCATACCGCTCCCCTTTCTTCCCTATATTATCAGGATTCTTTTTTTTTTTTAAGATTTTATTTATTTATTTGGGAGAGAGAGAGCACAAGCAGAGAGAGGGGCTGAAGGCAAGGGAGAAGCAGCCTCCCCACTGAGCAGGGAGCCTGATGCGGGGCTTGATCACAGGACCCCGGGATCATAACCTGAGCCAAAGGCAGACACTTAACTGACTGAGCCACCCAGGCGCCCCTATATTATCAGGGTTCTTGATTGTAAACAGCAGAAACCAACTAGAGCTAACCGAATCAAACAATCCAAAAAAGGAATTCATTGAAAGGATATTAGGGGTAGAGGGCTCCCAAAACCAAGGGGGAAATTAGAGAACCAGACTTGGAAGATGACATGAACCAAAGGGGTTCCAGGGCACCACCAGGAAGCACGCGACCTTCTTTCAGCAGAAACAGTATGGCCAGGACACTGTTGGTGAGGCTGGGCATTGTTGAAACTACAGTGACCAGATTCTAACTATCCCTGTCTCTCAGTTTCTCCAGATTCTTCATTCCAGGAGAAGGAGAAGGAGAGATCTTTATCCTTCAATTTCTGTAGTTGAGTTAGTGTACTGTATCCCACCAATATCTCACATCTTGGGAGCTCTCCGTTCAAATAGGAAGAGGATGAATGATAGACAGCAAACAAGTACACTAACAAACAAGTACACTAACAAGCAAAGCAATGTTCTTTTGAGCCTCCCACACAGTGATTTTCAGATTGCATGTTATTGAGTTGTGAGATTAATTTCATGGGTGTCCAATTGACTTTTTGTTTTAATTTTTAATAGCTTTATTGAGGTGTAATTGACATTATTGCACATGTTTAAAGTATAAAGTTCGATAAGCTTTGACATGTGTATGTACCTGTGAAAGCATCAATACAAGCAAAATAATTAACATGCCAATCACCCCTCAACGTTTCTTCGAGCCTCTTGGTAATCCCTTGCTCCTGGCCCACCCGGATTTCCTTCCTGTTTCTGTCCCCAGGCAACCGCTGATCCACTTTCTGTCACTATAGACTAATTTGCATTTGCTAGAATTTTATGAAAACGCAATCATATAGTATACACTCTTTTTTTGTATAGATTCTTTCACTCAACATAATTACTTTGAAATTCATCCTGTTGCATCTATCAATAGTGCATTCCTTTTTGTTGATGAATTACAGTTCCATTGAATGGATATAGCACAATTTGCCCATTCGCCTGTTGATGGACATTTGGGTTGGTGATGGTTAGTTTTATGCTTCAAACTTGGCTAGGCTACAGTCCTCAACTATTTAATCAAACGCTAATTCGGGTATTGCTGGGAAGATATTTTGAAGATGTGATTAATGTTCACAGTCAGTTGACATGAGGTAAATGAGATTATCCTAGATAATCTGGGTAGGCCTAATTCCATCAGGAAGAGGAAATTCTGCCTGTAGAATGCGACTTCAGTTTTGTACATAAACAGTGATGTTATTGATCCTTTTCATCAAATTGAGGAAGTTCCCTTCTATTTCTAGTTCGTTTTCCGTCTTTTTCAGAAATGAATGTTGGATTTGGTCCATTTTTTTCCATATCTATTGAGATTATCTTATGATATTTCATTTTTTGTTGTTATGGTTATTTATTGATTTTCAAATATTAACCAAATCTTACATTTCTGAGATAAACTCTAGGCGGTCATAATATACTATCCGTTTTTCATATTATTGGATTCAGTTTGCTAAAATTTGGTTTAGAATCTTCACATCTGGATCCATGAGGGATATTTGTCCTCTTCTTGTGCCAACTTTGGTAATGCTGTTCTCATAGAATAAGTTTGGAAGGTTTCCTTCTTCTTCAATTTTCTGGAAGGGTTTGGGCAGAATTTAAACCATTTTTTTTTCTGTAAATACTGGTTAGGTTCACCAACAAAGCCATCTGGACCAGGAGTTTCCTTGTGGGTAGGGTTTTAACTACAAATTCAATTTCTTTTACAGATATATCTTTTACAGATATAAGTTACCGATTTCATCTTGAGTGAGCTTTCATAGATTGTGCCTTTCACAATTTGTGCATTTCATCTGAAGTGTTGACTTTTTAGGAACAAAGTTGTTCATAATATCCCCTATTTTCCTTTTAATATTTCTATTGGTGTCAACTCTCTCATTAATTAGTAATTTGTCTCATTAATAGATAATTATTTGGTGATTTGGTATTAGATAAGGGTCCAACTTCATTCATTTGCATGTGGATATCTAGTTTTCCTAGTGTCATTTGTTGAAAAAACTGTCTTTCCCCTTCTAGTGGTCTTGGTACGAATCATTTGACTATATATGTGACAGTTTATTTCTGAGCTCTCTATCCTATTTAACTGGTCTATGTGTCTGTCTTTATGCCAGTACCACGTTATTTTTTATTTGTATTACAATCGTGGGCTAGAAATTGCTATAAGCTTGGGTAAATATTTTAGAATATTTGCAGAAAACTTTTTCAGTATCAATATTTTATGTTTTCAGTACCATACTATTTTGATTACTATAGCTTTGTAGTATTTGTTTTGAAATCAGGAAGCATGAATCTGCCAGCTTTGTTCTTCTTTTTCAAGACCGTTTTGGCTATTCAGGTCCCTGGAGATTCCATATAAATTTTAGGATTTTAGGATAGGCTTTTTTTTTATTTCTGCAAAAAACATCATTGGGATTTTGATGAGGATTTCATTGAATCTCTAGATTACCCTGGATAGTATTGACATCTTTTTTTTTAAAGATTTTATCCATTTCAGAGAGAGAGAGCACAAGCATGGGAGAGTCAGAGGGACAAGCAGACTCCCTGCTGAGCAGGGAGCCCGACATGGGGCTCCATCCTGGAGCCCAGGATCACGACCTGAGCCAAAGGCAGGCATTTAACTGACTGAGTCACCAGGTGCCCCAATAGTATTGACACCCTAATATTAAATCTTTCAGTCATGTTGGGAAACTGGAGAACCACATGCTAAAGAATAAAACTGGACCCCTATTTTAGACCATTCACAAAAAGTAACTTGAAATGAATTAAAGACTTAAATGTAAGACCTAAAACTGTAAAACTGCTAGAAGAAAACATAGAGAAAAAGCCTCTTGACATTGGTCTTGGCAATGATTTTTTTTTTTTTTTTTTGGATAGGGCACTAAAACATAACCAAAAAAAAAAAAAAAAAGCAAAAATAAACAAGTGGGGCCACATCAAACTAAATGTTTCTGCACAGCAAAGGAAACCATCAACAAAATAAAAAAGCAACCTACAAGTGGAAGAAAATATTTGCAAACCATATATCTGATAAGAGGTTAATACCTAAAATATTATATAAAGAACTCACATAACTCAATAGCAAAAGAATAAATAATCCGATTTAAAGTGGGCAAAAGAATAAATAATCTGATTTAAAGTGGGCAAAAGATCTGGAGGTGTTTTTCCAAATAAGATATACAAATGGCCAACAGGTACATGAAAAGGTATTCAACATCATTAATCATCACGGAAATGCAAATCAAAACCCCAACGCAATATCACCTCACGCCTATTAGAATGGCTATCATAAAAAAGATAAGAGATAACAAATGTTGGCAAGGATGTGGAGCAAAGGGAACTCTTGTATACTGCTGGTATACAAGTAATTTACATTTGGAATTACTACAGCCATTATGGAAAACAGTATGGAAGTAAGTTCATGAAAAAATTTAAAAAATAACAATTTTACTTCTGGGTATATATCTGAAGGAAATGAAATCACTATGTCAAAAAAGTTATCTGCACCCCCACATTCACTGAAGCATTATTCATGGTGGCTAAGACATGGAAACAACCTAAGCGTTCATCAACGAATGAATGGATAAAGATGTGGTACACACACACACACACACACACACACACACACACACACTCTGGAATGTTACTCAGACATTAAAACAAAAGGAAATCCAGCCGTTTATAACAACATGGATAAACCTAGGGCACTGTGCTAAGCGAAATGAACCAGGAAGAGAAACACAAATACTGCATGATATCACTTACATGTGGAATCTAAATTAACAAACAAATAAATAAATAACCGCCAAACTCATAGAAACAGAAAGCAGAATGGGGGCTGCCTGGAGATGAGGGAAATGGGGAAATGTTGGTCAGAGGATATAAACTTCCCGTTGTAAGATGAATAATTTTAATGTACAGTATGAAGACTATAGTTAATAATACTGTACTGTATACTTGAAATTTGCTGAGAGAGTAGCTCTGAAGCATTCTCAGCGAAGAAAAAAAGGTAACTATGTGATGTGGTGGATATATCAATTAACTTGATTTTGGTAATCAATAGTTAATAATACTGTACTGTATACTTGAAATTTGCTGAGAGAGTAGCTCTGAAGCATTCTCATCGAAGAAAAAAAGGTAACTATGTGATGTGGTGGATATATCAATTAACTTGATTTTGGTAATCATTTAATAATGTGTACATGTATCAAATAATCATATTGCATACTTTAAACATATATAATTTTATTTATCAATTACACCTCAATACATCTGGGTGTTGAGGAAAGAGAATTGTCACTTAGAGATTGGATCCATTAAATCTCAGTGTCAACACTCGGTAGATCTTTGGTAAATATTCCTGGAATGAAGGAAGGGATCCCCAGTGGTAGTTGAAGGACTGCAATGTACATTTGGTGACTGGATGGGGTTCCCCTCCTTTGGGATCAGAAGGAATTTCTGAAAAGTTGCCTGCTATTTGTATATAAGGATTTAGGATGGAAGAGATCTGTTGCAAATGGTCTTAACAAATTCTAACAAGATGTTCTGATTTTAAATGTATTCAAAATCTTACTGCATTACTATGATCTGCGAGGTACCTGTCACCTCGAGAGTTCTATGATTCTGTATTGTTGCTTCAAGCGCCGGGACTTGGAATTCTTTTGTTTACGTAATGCTGAGACTTCTTATATAATGTGTTTTGACTTCCATGATTTCTTCTTTTTTTTTTTTTTAAGATTTTATTTATTTATTTGGCAGAGAGAGAGAGATCACAAGTAGGCAAAGAGAGAGGGGGAAGCAGGCTCCCTGCTGAGCAGAGAGCCCGATGCAGGGCTCGATCCCAGGACCCTGAGATCATGACCTGAGCCGAAGGCAGAGGCTTAACCCACTGAGCCACCCAGGCGCCCCGACTTCCATGATTTCTTGAGAGGAACTCAAGAGAACTACTGCCTAGTGAGGAACAGGGAGAAAGTTTTCAGTGTTTCTTTGGGGAAATGTGCAAATGAGAGAAGAAAATGAGAAAAAGTAACTTCAGATACAGACAAAATGAGATACCCAAAAATGTTCAGTGAACAGTTAATATGGTAGTTAACTATTATCAATTTTAAAAGGCTCATTTGTTTCAAAATATATATCTAAAGGAAATAAAAACAAAATATTATGTCTTCCAATCCATGAACGTGGGATGTGTTTCCATTTATTTATGTCTTTTTTAATTTCTTAAAGCACTGTTTTGGGTTTTTTTAAATTGGGGTATAACTGGACTATAACATATTAATTTCAGGTGTACGACCTAATAATCCAATATTTGTACACACTGTGAAATGTTCACCACAATAAGTCTAAAGACCATCTGTTACCATACATAGTTACAAAATCTTTTTTCTTGTGATGAAAAGGAATGTTTTGTTTTAAAAGATGTTTTCACTTGGTATGGAACTCTAACTTGACTACTTTTTCAATACAGTAGTCCCCCTGCCCCCAATCCATGGGGAGTATGTTCCAAGACTCCCAGTAGATAACTGAAGCCATGCATAGTACTGAACCCTCATATACCACGTTATTTTCCCATACATGCATACCTATGACAAAGTTTAACTTATACATTAGGCACAGTAAGAGAGTAACAACAATAACAAAATAATACAATTATAACAATATTCTGTAATAAAAGTTATGTGAATATGCTCTCTCAAAATAGTTTACTGTACTGTACTTACCTTTCTTCTTGTGATGATAAGAGAGTGGGCTGAAACTAATGGCTTGCTTTTAATGAATAGATTAAAGCAAAGCTGGTGGGATATCTTCTGTAAGATTAGGTTATAAATGACCGTGACTTCTCTCTTACCCTCACTCTCTCTTTCTGGTTCTTGTTGCTGGTTTGCTCTGATGAAGCATGCTGCCATATTGTGAGCTACCCTCTGGACAGGCCCATGAGGCAAGGAAATAAGGGCAACATCTGACCAGTAGCCATAGATGATCTGAGGCCATCGGTCCAACAACCAGTGAGGAATCATGTCCTGCCAGGAACCACATCAGAGCTTGGAAGCAGATCCTTTCCCAGTCAGGTATTGAGATGACTGCAGCCTGTGACAGATCTAGAAACAGAGGACTCAGCTAAGGTGTATCTGGCTGTCTGATATACAAAAACTATTTGTTGTAAACGTTTTTTGAGCTTCTAAATTTGGGGATGATTTGTTCTACAACATTAGATAATGAATACAGATTTGAGTATCAAGGAGTGACCACTGCTTATCAAAACGCATGAAAGTGTAAGAGTGGCTTTGGAGCTTGGAAACAGGTAGAGACCTAAATTTCCTTGAACAGCCCAGTGAAGAACATGTTCTTGGAACCCAGAGGAAGGAAGATCCTCATTATATAGTGGCGGAAAGCTTGGTGACATTGCCGTTGGCAATTACATGGAAAGCAGAATGCATGCGTAATGAATCTGGTGATTTAGCTCAAGACATTGCCAAGCAAAGTTTTAAAGGTACTACTTGTTTTCTTCTTGCCACTTGAAATAAAATGTTAGAGGAGAGAGATAAATTGAGGACAGAACTGTTAAACAAAAAGGAGCCAGAAACTGGTGGTCTTGAAAATTTTCAGCCTCACCAGAGAGCAAAAGATGCTAATATTAAGATACTAGAAGTTGGCCAAAGTTGAGGGGGAAAATGCCTTGTTGTGTGGGCTGTGGAAAAACTCAAGCAACATTCAGGTAGAGGCAATCCATTGTTTATAGAGCCTGCATTAGGTGCCACGGGATTTACATGTATTATCTTTTTTAGTTCTCACAAGACTATCCCCATTTTACATATGAATATAATGAGTCACGCTGATACTGTATGGCATAACTGAGATTCATACCCAAGCATATCTAACCATGAAGGGCACTTACCCTATCTTGCCCTTCCAACAACACAGTAGTTGGAATTTTTGCCACCGGAATAAGGCAGAAGTAGAGATACCAAGACACCAAGTCCAACCTACCATAAATACAAGTTTTGTTTTATTTTATACTGAATTACCCTCCCAAAAGGATCAGAATAGCCACCATAATAGTGGATAAAGAGGGGCCAACATAATACCTTCATAGATAGGGAATAAAAATGTCTAGGCTCATTGCCTTAAAACAAAATCTGAGTTGACACACCCCCATCCAAGAAAATGGCTTAAAAACCTGAGCTGATCACTGCCTGGGTCCCTGGCTTATTATATGAATCAGATCACTTTAGAGAGGCGGGTGAACCAGTCCATAGTTAAGACCTGAACAAATCGATCATTGATTGGATATCAAATCTATAATATATCTAATATTACCACAGGATAGGATTCCCAGGTACATAGTATAACCTGGTTTGAATGATAACTACAGGGGGTCAGAAGTCAACTGCAAATGTACCAGGCAAGAAAGAAGGGAGCTGAGAAGGGGGAGAAATACACACATGCACACATGCATGCACACATGCACATGCACGCCCACATGCACATGCACACATGCATGTACATACAAGCATTCAAAGGGAACCTCCAACTAACATTCTAAAATCCAAGAATTAAAGAAAGATGACCAACAAATAAGCAATAAAAATGTATTTTTTTTGAAAATTTTATTTATTTATTTGACAGAGAGAGATCACAAGTAGGCAGAGAGGCAGGCAGAGAGAGAGGGGAAAGCAGGCTCCCTGCTGAGCAGAGAGCCCAATGCGGGGTTCGATCCTGGGACCCTGAGATCATGACCTGAGCCGAAGGCAGAGGCTTTAACCCACTGAGCCACCCAGGCGCCCCATAAAAATGTATTTTATCTGGAAGAAATTTGAATGCAATACAGATGCTATAAAATAAGTAAATTTAGAGTCCTCAAAGAGATAAAGTACAACATCCATACAAATAAGAAAATATTTAACTCTATTCACCAGATCTGGATTAATAAATGGAAATGTTAAATCATAGCAAATAAAAACATAGGTAGTCATTTCAATAACTCAATAGACACTATAATATCTAAGATACTCACTGTCAAATAGGGAATTGAGAAGTAAAATAGAGACTATCACCTGGAATGTGGTGAATAAGGAGGAATTTTAAAAAAAGAGGAATAAAATCATGAGTCATCAAAAGACATGAGAGTTGAGCTGATCAGTTCTAACATATGTCTTAATGAGTTTTCAGAGGAATAACTAAAGAAAATGATGGAGAAGCCCCCTTTTAGGAGGAAACATTAAGATTTTCCAGGAATACAAAGCAGGAGTACTCTGATTAAAGGTACACACTATGTGCTGAGAAGGTTAGTGAAAAAGAAGATGAAGAAGATGAAGAAGGAGAAGAGGAAGGAGGAAGAGAAGAAGGAGGAGGAGGAGAAGGAGGAGAAGAGGAAGGAGGAAGAGATGGAGGAGGAGAAGGAGGAGGAGGTGGTGGAGGAGATGAAGAAGAAGAAGAAAAAGAAGAAGAAGGAGGAGGAGGAGGAGGAGGAGAAGGAGAAAGAAATGGCTTCCTGGCACTCTCAGGAAAAATGGTCTAAATGTGTGACTATACAACCTTTTATCAGGACCTTGGAAGGATCAAAGGAGTCAGAGTACTCTTCACTAACACTAAAGGCCCACTAAAGCAATTAAGTTTGTGTTTCACAGATTCTCTAATTGAACAGTAGGGCTCTTGGAAACTTGAAGACATTGTCCCTCAGCTGGCTCAGCAGAGTCCCAAGGTAGAGAAGGGATGATTTTAGAGATTTTTAATTATGTTTTTATCTAATGAAGTAAACCCTAAAGAGATTCACAGAAGCCCCACAAACTTTTCGAGAAAACTCTGTCAGCAGAAACATTGTTGGCTTTGACTGAGAGAGAGAGATGGTACTAAAGAAGGAGAATAGCCCAGAATTCTACTGGCAATAAGGAAACTGACAAGACTACTCATCTGTGAACATGTGCCACCTTTCATGAAAAAAGAAGGACAACTCAGAAGGTGGATCCAAGAGCCCAGAGGGTGCAGCCACGTGCCATGCAGAATTATTCCTGGGACTCCAAACTTAATTATGTGCTAACAATTTCCTGGTAGATTTCAGAATTGCTATGGACCAGGGGCCATGCAGAATTATTCCTGGGACTCCAAACTTAATTATGTGCTAACAATTTCCTGGTAGATTTCAGAATTGCTATGGACCAGGGGCCATGAAGAATTATTCCTGGGACTCCAAACTTAATTATGTGCTAACATTTTCCTGGTAGATTTCAGAATTGCTATGGACCAGGGGCCCCTTTGTGCATTTCATTTCCTTCCATTTTGAAGAGGGGCATCTACAGCAGTTATTCTATGCCCGATCCACCATTGTCTGTTGGGTGTTCATGTGGAAGTTAGAGGACAGAGAACTCATCTCTTTTGTTTTACAGATCTTCAATTCAAGAGGCATTGGTAGTTGTATATAAGGAAGTACATTTGAGGAGCATCAAGCACCCTGGATCTCATTTAGATGAAAAGATTCCAGGCTTCGAGAGGATGGCACAATGAGATGAGATTTTAAGGAATCTGAGCAGTGGGTGAATATACTTGGCCTGTGGAAATGACATGAATCATTGGGGGGTAGAGGGCAGACTGTGCTGGATAGCTTCTGATAAAGATCCCTACCTCCTGGTATTCACATCCTTGTGTAATTGCTTCCCTTTGTGATGGGGTTGGACCTAGTGACTTGCCTCTAACAAATAGAATTTAGAAAAAGTAAAGGGATGCCATTTCTAATATTAGTTTATAAATGATTATAACATCCACCTTGTGCGTACTCCTGGTCTCTCTCACTGGCTTGTTCTGATGAAATCAGCTGACAGGCTGTGAGCTTCCATATGGACAAACTTATGTGCCAAGAAACTGAGGCTGGTTTCTGGCCAATAGCCAGCGAGGAACTGAGGTCCTTAGTCCAATGGCCCGTGAGGAACTCAATTCTGACAATAACTAGTGAATGAACTTGGAAGTGAATCCTGCCCCAGCTGAGCCTTGAAATGACCAAGGCCCAAGCCCACAACTTGTTTGAAGTCTTGTGGGAGACCCTGAGCTGAATAACTCAGGTAAATTGTACCTAGATTTCAGATCAATAGAAACTGAGACAATACATAGATGTGCTGTTTCAAGCAGCTGCATTTTGAGGTGATTTATTATGCAATAAATAGTTCACTATTTTTTCCTTCTGCAATGTTTAATCTGTTATTAATCTCACTCTGTGTATTTTTTTCCAGTTCCTCGTTTATTTCCTTATATCAGTATGGACTCATAGTTTCCTATTTAATTCAATGTGTTACAATCAGATACTTTCATTGTTTATTTGAATACACTGAGTGTTGCACTTTGGCCAATAGGAGCTTCCTGGCTTATATTTCTTTTGACATGTCTCTGTTATTTTTTTGAGAACTTCCTTGCATTTTAAAAGTACAATAAGATTTTCCAGGCTCAAGCTGTGTCAAGCTTTGGAATCAGCTATTTCTCTCTCTCTCTCTCTTTTTTTGGTAGATACTAATTTATTTTTTTGAGTACGAGAGAGAGAGAGAGGAAGGGGCAGAGAGAGAGGGAGAGAGTGTCTTAAGCAGACTCCACACTGAGCGTGGAGCCCTATGTGGGGCTCGATCTCATGACCCTGAGATCATGACCTGAGTCCAAATCAAGAGCCAGACACTTAACCAACTGAGCCACCCAGGTGCCCCTCTATATTTATTTCTATACTTAGCCAAGTAAATATCTATACCACCTGTGGTAGGCTGAATAATCACCCCAGATCCTGTGGATATGTTCCTTTACATGGTAAAAGGAAATTTTCAGATGCGATTAAGTTAAGGATCTTGAAACGAGGGTATCTCCAGGATTACCTGGGTAGGCCCAATGTAACCATAAACGTCCTTACAAGAGGGAGGCAGAAGGGGACGTGACTAGAGAAAATGGAGATATGATGATGGAAGCAGAGATTGGGATGATGCAAGCAGAGATTGGGATGATGCACTTTAAAGATGGAGGAAAGACACCATGAATGAAAGAATAGGTGGCTTCTAGAAGCTGGAAAAAGCAAGGCAACAAGTTTCTAGAAGTTTCCAGAGGGAATGCAGTCCTGCTGACACCTTGATTTTAGAATTTTGACCTCCAGAACTGTAAGAGAATAAATCATTTAAGGCACTAAGTTTGGGGTAATTTGCTACAGCAAGAAATTCATACATCATGAGTTCATATCAATATCTCCAAGTCTAATCCAGTATTTCAAGGTTCGTTTTACTGTTACCCTTTTCCTTATTTGTAACTTCCTTCTTGAACAGTAGGACACCTGACCCCCTTCATCGTTAATCTTCCTGTATGTAAACCAAACTCCCATCTCTGCTATCACCATTTCTGCCTACAGATTCCCTTCTTGCTCCACACATAACAATGTGTATGAATCTCACAAATATTACAATGAGCAAAAGAAGTCAGATACAAAAGAATATAACTTCTCGACTCCATTTAAATGGATGTGAAAGAAAAATAAAATAAATGGATGTGAAAAAAAAATAAATGGATGTGGATAATAGACCATAATAATTAATGGTAACACCAGTCAGAAAAATGTTAACTTCTGAGGTGGGGTTATAGGTTAGAAAGGGACATGAGGAATTATGAAATTGTTCCATGTCTTAATCCAGGTAGGGATTACAAAAGTATATATAACCATAAAATTTCTTTGAGCTGTTCACTCATGATTAGGACTTTGGGTTTGCTTTAATGTGTATGTCAGACATCTAATAATATTTTTAATTTTTAATTTTTTAATTTTTTTTGAGAGAGAGAGCATCGAGGAGAGAGGCAGAGCGCAAGGGAGAGAGAATCTTCAAGCAGACTCCTTGCTGAGCACAGAGCTCAGCTTGGGGCTCGATCCCAGGACCCTGAGATCATGACCTGAGCTGAAGCTAAGAGTCAGACGCTTAACTGACTGAGCCACGGATGTGCCCCTTAAAATATTTTTTAAAAAGGCAACCATAATAGTTTCTTTTGGAAAGATTTTCAGGGATACCTGGGTGGCTCAGTTGGTTAAGTGTCTGCCTTCTGCTCAGGTCATGATCCCAGGGTCCTGGGATCCAGTCCCCCATCAGGCTCCTTGCTCAGCGGGGAGCCTGCTTCTCCCTCTGCCTGCCACTCCTCCTGCTTGTGCTTGTGCTCTCTCTCTGATAAATAAATAAATAAAATCTTTAAAAATTTTTTTAGAAAGAAAAGAAAGGTTTTCAGATTGCAGAAGGTGGTTGCATTTTATTCCAGAGTCTTTATGAGGGTTTTGCAACATTTAAATCTCTAATAATTTAAGAATAATTCTGTGAAAGTCTAGCAGTGATCTCTGTTCACCAGGCAGGGTCACAGTCATGTGGCAATGATTAAGTACAGTTTAAATTCCCTCTACCCATCCTTTTTAAAATTATGTCTTCCTTGACAATTTTTAATTTGGGGATTGCATTGCATCAAATTTTGCTGCCAAGGTGAGGCTTTATTAATACTTTCATATTTTGGGGGCACCTGAGTGGCTCAGCCAGTTAAGCAACTGCCTTCAGCTCAGGTCATGATCTCGGGGTCCTGGGATTGAGGCCCCATCGGGCTCCTCGCTCAGGGGGAAATCTGCTTGTCCCTCTGCCTCTGCCCTTCCCCCTGCTCGTGCTCTCTCTCTCTCAAAGAAATAAATAAAATCTTAAAAAAACATTTTCATATTTTGCCATTTCAAATTTGTATAATTCAGTTTTATAAATGCGAAAAGGATTTGAATAAACATTTCTCCAAAGAAGATATGTGAACGGCTAATAAGCACACGAAAAGATGCTCAACCTTACTAAATCATTAGAGAAATGCAAATCAAAACCATAATGAGATAGCACTTCACATCCCCTAGGATAGCTGTAATAAAAAAGACAGATACTAACAAACGTCAGTGAGGATCTGGAGAAACCGGAACCTTTGTACATTGCTGGGGAGAACATGCCGCCACTTTGGAAAACCATTTGGCAATTCCTCAAAAAGTTAAATACAGGGTTACCACATGATCCAACAAGTCCAGTCCTAGGTATATACCCAGGAGAACTGGAAATACACGTTCACCCAAAAACTTGCACATCAATGTTCATAGCGGCATTATTGGAAAAAGCCAAAAATTGGAAATAAGCCAGATGCCCATCTATTTATGAATGGATGGACAAAATGTGGTATAACCACATGATAGAATGTTATTTGGTCATCAAAAGGAATGAAGTAGTGCCACATGCTACAACATGGGTGAACCTTGAAAAACATTCTGTTAAGTGAAAGAAGCCTGACATAAAATATCAACTGTTGCACGGTTACATTCGTAAGAAATGTCCAGAGAAGCCGAATCCATACATACTCCTCTGTATTTTCTTTCTGTCAAGAAGAATATACATGTTTGAGATTTTTGATCAGCAGATACAGACATACATCATATTTTCAATCCATCATACAGCAGCATAGTAATTTATGTAATCAATTCTCTATTAAAGAACACGCAGTTTCTCTTTGTGCATGAGTATATACTTTTGTATTTTACTACAAATGCCAAGAGGTTAGTGAGCTATGAACACAGGGGGACAAATATGAAATGTTTTCTTCTCCAATTAATGTTTTAAATTAGCTCAAAGCTCCTTCCCTTCCCATAATAAGGTCATGTGGGCAGCATTCCTGGTTTTCTAGCCAATTTTATATGATATGTTTAGTCCATTTGTGTCTGACTTGAAATTTTCACTCTCATTTCTGATTCGGGCTGTTTTCCTATGCCCCTCTGCTCAGGCATGCCCCGTGGTCAGAGGGACTTGAGTTCTGTCTGTTCTTCCATCCCTCTCCCCTAATGCTTCTTTTTTTTTTTTAAGATTTTATTTATTTGAGAGAGCACAAGCGGGGGTGGGGACGGGCAGAGGGAAAGGGAGAAACAGACTCCCTGCTGAGCAGGGATCCCAATGCGGGGCTCGATCCTAAGACCCTTAGATCATGACCTGAGCCGAAGGAAGATGCTCAAAGGACTGAGCCACCCAGGCCTCTTCCCCTAATGCTTCTGATTACTTCAGAATGAAGGCAGCACGATGTTGTGATCAGAAGAAAGGGGTATGGTTATTTAGTGTAACTGGGGCAGATTTGGTCAATTTTGTCCTCTGATAGGCATCCATGTGCGTCTCATGGGTTCTTAGGTGTGTCACCCCTCACAGGTGTGATACTTCCCAGCTGGCTTCATTCCATTCCTACTCTGGCTCCTGACCCTGATGGGTTCCACCCCCCCCAATTATTATCATTATTTTTGGTTTCAGTCTCGAAGAATCGAATAGAAAATATTACAGTGAACTAGGATGTTGAAGTATTATTTTGTGCATATTTCGTGTCAATTATATACATGTTGTACCTGTATGGGTTGCAGCGTACAAGGTATTTGTGATCTAAGAAGCTGGGAAGCCACTCCTCTGAAAAGTTAATGTTGAACTCAGGAGGCCTGATTTCCGTTCTTAGCCCTGCTGTGTATGAGCTTGTTGGTGACCTGGAACAATTCCCTACTTCTCTGGACTTCATGCCTCTTTTCTAGCAAATGAGGGGCATTGAACTTGCATGTCTCTTCCAGCTCTTCCTCGTTGAAACAACAGTAACGACTAATACTCACACCGATGGAGGGCTAACAATGTGCTAGGCACTGCTTGAGGTACTTCCATGCACAGAGTGATTTATCTCACTGTACCTCCGTGATATATGTGATTTGTATTATCATCCCTATCTACAGATGAGAAAACTGAGGCCCAGGGAAGTTAAGAGGCAGAGCTGGAATATGGAGCCATGCCTGTCTGGCTCGAGAAGCCATGCTTGTAACCAATACTGCGGCTGCTGTACAGCTCTGACTCAGGGGGGCTATGCTGCCTTTCTGGCTCATTTCGAAGGAGACATGTCAGACTCTCTTGGCTCAGTGACTACTCAGTGACTTTCCAGGAACCTGGGGTTTTAGTCACCCTTCTTTGGGAAGGTCACTTGGAGCGCACAGACTGATGTGACATTCATGGCCTTAAGTTCGGGCTCCCTCGGGTTCCTCCCGCATTTCTTCTTATCTCATCAAAGGCATAGTTTTATAAATACCAGATTCCCTTTGTCAATCTCTTCCAGCAGTTCACTCTCAACAGAGCTCTCTGCTATCTCTTCCTTTCCAATATTAGTTTGATATTCTTCATATCCAAGTGCTTTCTAGCCTGACAGATAAGAGAGAAATCAGTGTGTGTGTGTGTGTGTGTGTGTGTGTGTGTGTGTGTGTGTGTGTGTGTGTGTATTATCTCTGGCCAATAGTCAGTATTAAATTTCCTCTTTTTGGATCATGCCATTCAAAACAAAGCCCAATACACTTTTTTGCTGCCTCACGAGTTCCAAGAATTTCTGATAGGAGTAGTGTGGAATCTGCTGGGTTCCCTGTTCCCAAAGCCCTCCTGTCTCCACAGTGCCCCCTTGGAGCCACATAACCCCCAGTCTACAGGCCTGGTAAGTTCTGCCCCATCTCTGGGATCAACCCTGCCCTCCAGCAATTTAAGGGCCTCTGAGTCAATGCTCAGGTTCAAGTCGAGTCCTGCTATGACATAAACTTCATCCCAAGTCCAAGCCCTTTATCTTCTGTCTATGTTCAGATTCTGGCCTTTCATTCCTGAGCTTGTTTGGGCCTTGATAATTCTCCATAACTGGGAATCTGTTCTGTTCTTGCCAGTCGTTTCCCTTCCCCACTCCAGGAATTGGAATTCCCCAATGGCTGTGGCTTTGCAAACTTGTGACTTCCCCAGTGCTGCCTGTATCTCTGAACGCCAACTGCTTCTAGAGTTCCCAGTCCTCCGTTTAACGCACCTGTCAGGAAATTCCAAGTCCTGGTCCCCTGAAACTTACTCCACCTGTTGAATTAGTCCTTCTGTCTAAAATGTGTTATACGAAAGGACGGGGGCCAAATAGATGTTCTGATTTCCTTGGCAGTGCGGTTTATACCAGGACATTGTTCAACGTGTGGTCTGTGGACCAGCAGTATGAGTAGCACCTGGGAGCTTTTGCGAACGGCAGAAAATTGGGCCCTGCCCCTAACCTGGTGGATGGGAATCTGCGTTGTAAAAAGATCTGATCTAGGGTTATTGGCTGACCCGCTGTCAATGGATCAAGTCAGTGAAACATCATTTAGGCATCTTCTGCTTATAGGATCACTTACTCCACGAAGAGCTCCATGAAGGGCAGGAAATTCATGTGCCTTATTCACTGCTGTATTTTCAGCGTCTAGAACAGTGCTTTGGCAGATGGTAAGGGCTCAATAATATTTGTTGAAGAAATGAGCAAATGAAAGGATGAAGGGAGGAATTTTACCAGCTAGGTGGCCTTGGAAAGTTGCTTAGATTCTCTGAGCCTCATTATTTTCTTCATCTAAAATAAAAAATGAATTTCTTCATGTAAAATAAAGCGTCATCTCTACTTCCGGGTATGAAGATGAGGCTAAAAAGTAGGTACAGAGTTGCTGAGGTCTTGTTCTATGTAATATTGTTTGGAAGAGTCTTATTCAATCCATCTATCCATTCATTCATTCATTTAGCAAGAATTAATTGAAGATATGTGCCAGGCACTATTCTAAGTGCTGGTGAGTAGAGCAGTGAGTAAAATGAGGTCCCTGCTCCCAAGAAGCTTACATTGGGAAGAGACAGCCATTAATCAACTAAAATTATAATATAGCAGATGGGGGTATTTCTCAAGGGAAACAATAAACTGAGTAAGAACTCTCCGTGGAGATAGCATTTGAGCAGAGACCTGCAGAGAGCAAAGGAATGATCTATGTGGATATCCAGGGACAGAGTTTTCCAGGCAGAGGTACAGCCAGTGCAATGGTCCCAAAGTGGGAACATGTGTGGTATGCTTAGGGAACATCAAGGAGACTAGTGTGACTGGGGCAGAATGCTAAAATAGCAAGAATGAAAGGGGTCCAAAATCATGTAGAGCTTTGCAGGACTTTGGCTTTTACTCTGAGTGAAATTGAGAGCCATGGGAGAATAGGCAGTGAGGAATTAAATTTTAAGTAAGTTGCTCTAGCTATTGGGTTGAGTGAGAATAGACTTTAAGAGATTAAGGGCAGAGGGGCCTTAATCAGGTAAGCATCTGACTCTTGGTTTCTGCTCTGGTCATGATCTCAGGGTCGTGGGATCGAGCCCCATGTCGGGCTCTGCACTCAGTGTGGAGTTTGCTTCAGATTCTTTCTCCCTCTCCCTCTGCCCCTCCCGCACTAAAATGAATGAATAAAATCTTTAAAAATGACTCCGATTCTGACATTATTTTAAAGACGAGTCTGATACGTTCTGCAGGGGTCTTGGGGATGGGGCGTGGGAAAAAAAGGAGTCAAGGATGACTCCAAGGTTTTTTGACTGCAACAGTTGGAAGGACGGAGCTGCCATCAACAGAGATGGTAAGAATCGAAGGAGAACCAAGTTTGCGGAAGAGGAATCAGAAAATCTCAATGTGTCACATTAAATGTGACTATTAGATCTCCAAGAGGGAAAGTTGAGTATGGAGTTGGAGAGACGCATGTGGAGTTGAGAAAAGCTGGACCCTCAGATACAAAAAATTTGGAAATCTTTACCGTATCCAGGGTAGTTAAAGCCACAGTGCCAGATGTGACCACCTAGGGGAGAGTATCAAGAAAATAAATCGTCTGAGCTCTGAGCTCTGAATTCTGGGGCAATGCAACGGTAGAGGTTGGGAATGAGAGGAGAAACCAAGAAAACGCACTGAGTAGGAGCAGCCAGGGGGGCAGCTGGTGACAGAATGTTGTCCTGGAAGCCACGCGGAGAAAGTGTTTCAAGGAGGAGTGTTTCTGTTTGGGATGCTGATGAAATATCAAGCAGGATGAGGATCGGGAATGGACCATTTGATTTGACAACATGGAGGTTCATTTGTGACCTTGGGGAAGAGCTACTTCGATGAAGTGAAAGAGACAGAAGCCTGATTGGAGATGATTCAAAGGAGAAGTGGAGAAACAGTGACTAGAGACAGCTCTTTTGAGGAATTTTGCTGTAACAGGGAGAAGAGAAATGGGACAGAAGCTGGGGGTGGGGGTGGCGGTGGGGATGTGGGGTAAATGGAGGACTTGATTTTTGAAATGGTAGATACCGCAGCATGTCAATAGGAAGAAACTATTGATGCAAGAGAGAGGTGAGAATTCCTGGAGCCGTGCTCTTAAGCAGGCGGGAGGAGGTGAGATTCAGGGTACAAATGGAATTAGTGAGTGAAGGAGCCGGGATTTGAGCGAGCTCTCCCTTCCTTCAAAGCCTCTTGCTCTCCACCACCATGCTACAGGGCTACCCGGAGAATACCCATCAGGCGTTGTCCGGAAGTTGGTTCTGCTCTTTTCATGGCATACCCAAGCACCTGCATTTGGGATTCAGGCCACCATTCCCACTTGCGTTTCATGAGGAGAAGAATTAAATTGAGCAAACATGATTTCAGCTTATCTTCTGATTCCCTAAAAGCTCTTCCTTCCCCCTATCTGATTTCATTTGTCACTACGGGGGAAAAAATGGGGTCTCTAAGAAAGGCCAGCGACTGCTTAGTCTTATTTGTAATACTGGCCTAATGGGCAGATTGTACCAGTGGTCTCCCTTCTGCTTCTCCTCTCTTATCCTCTACAGAGCTCTAATGTTGCTCTTGCGGGTTATTATAGCAATCCGAGGAACCACAGTCATTTCTACAGGTGCTTTTTTTCACCTACCCAGAGGAATAGGCAAGAATCTTGGCAGACGGGAGTAAGAAGGAGGGTGGAAAGCAGGGAAATGTCAGAACCCCCCACCCCCGTTGCAATTGTGCTTCTCTGTAGGGTTTGAGAATCACCAACGATGTCCCCTAGCAAAGGGCAAGTCATTTTTCCCACAAGGCAGCCAGATACAGATATGCTTACTCTGTGGGCCATTTAGGGTGGCTGGGATGGCCCATCCCAGAGTTGTGAGCCCACCTAGAGTAGGAGGGGCCGATGACGAGAGATTGCCGAAAAATATGAGCCAGGTTTCCCAGTCAGGTGGCACTATTTGAACATTTTAGGCTGTGTTTGAAAGCGAACATATACAGAGGTAGTGATCTGAAGGGTCACCTGCACCCCAGTGTTCATAGCAGCAATGACCACAATCGCCAAACTGTGGAAGGAGCCAAGATGCCCTTCAACAGACGAATGGATCAAGAAGATGTGGTTCGTATATACAATGGAATATTACTCAGCCATCAGAAAGGATGAATACCTACCATTTACATCAACACGGATAGAACTGGAGGGTATTATGCTAAGTGAAATGAGTCAAGCAGAGAAAGACAATTATCAGATGTTTCGCTCATATGTAGAATATAAGAAATAGTGCAGAGGATCACAGGGGAAGGGAGGGGAAACTGAATGGGAAGTAATCACAGAGGGAGACAAACCATGAGAGACTCTTGACTCCAGGAAACAAAGCGAGGGTTGTGGAAAGGGAGGTGGGTGTGGGGATGGGGTAACTGGGTGATGGGCATTAAGGAGGGCACGTGATGTAATGAGCGCTGGGTATTATACACAACTAATGAATCACTGAACTCTACCTCTGAAACTAATGATGTACTATACGTTGGCTAATTAAATTTAAATTAAAAAAAAGAAAGTATTGTTTTCTGGGCCAAGAGAAAAGGAGAAGTGGAAGGAGACAGAGTAAGGAAGAGAAAAGATAAAAGCAAGAAGGAAGGAGCAGTGACAGACATTTGGAGGGATGGCAGAAGAACAGGAAGTGAGAACCCAGACTGATCCTGCCTAATGCTAGTTATTTGATCCCTTTAGTCCTGGGTGCTGGCTATAACAAGATAGCCATTTTTGCCCTATCCCCCCCCCCCCCGCTTGCATAAATACATACACTTCCGCATGAAAGTTATGACTTCGAACATTTACATCAGGGCAAGAAGGAAAACCAGAAGTCATTTTTCTGCTCTAAATCTAAGTTATTCCTGTCCTCTTCCGAGGTGTGCAGGGTCTTTTGACCAATATAGTACTCGCCATCTGCTCCTAAGAACCACCTTGGCTGGCATCCATTAAAAATGCCATATATTAGAGAGCTCGAGTAGTGCAATTGGAGCACAGTATTATGTTATTTATTTCTTAATCTAATCCTCTGCCTTTAGATGCTGGAAATGAGAATTAGTCAGAGTCTAATCTCTCCAGAGATGTTTTCTTTCCAGGCAAGCCTGGTCTGTCTCCTATAGAAAACAGAATGAAATCCAATCTTCTGATGATGTGTTGAGAAAGGGGGAGAAAAACAGACAGGGATAGGAGGGGCCCAGAAAATGCAAATGGCCCTAGAGTGCAGATAATTATTTTACTCGGACCCACAAATTTGATACTGTATTTCTCTAAGTGCATTTTTATAATTTTTTATAATTTTTTCTTCTTCTTTTACCTTACAGGTCAAAGGAACTCCAATTCTGAGTGCAGAAGCCATGCCTCTATTAATATTCAATTATTTAAGATAAGTTTTTGGACCCAATTATCCACTCATCCCTCTCCTTTAGAAACTCTGGACCAAATCCTGTATGTTTTTTTATTTGCTTTTTAAAAATTAAACTCTTTACTTGAAGATAATTGTAGGTTCATGTGCAGTTTCCTCTTACCCTCTTTACGATTTATTTTTGTGTGTGTGAAAAAAACACTTCACCTGAGATCGACCCTCCTAGCAAATGTTTAAGTATATAATACAGCATTGTTAATTACAGGCACGATGCTGTACTATATTTACTTTTGAAAGTCCAGTCGCATTTTACTTTAGCGGATCCTGTCACTCTTCACCTGCATGATGAAGTTCATAAACGTTCTGCCACACAACCTCCGAAAACGTAGGAAATGTCACATCAGAGATGGCCCATTCCGAAGCAGAAAAACAGAAAGATTCCGAGTCTTATGCTGTCACTGCATCTTATTAGTCACCTGCCGGGATGATAAATTGTACCTTTCTCTACATGGAATTCCTGCAAATCGTCGTAAGCCAGAGTAAAAGAACCATCAGATACGGAAAGGAACGTAATCTGTAATTGTGCGGGGGACTAATAGTATATCATGATCTCCATGGGCCAGAAAGAACTGATGGAGGGCTAATGAAGAGAATAGATGGAAGGAAACAGCAGGAAGTGGCCCCGAAGTTAAGGCTTTGCCACAACGGGTCGCGCCAACTGGGAGAGGTTCTGGCAAGAGGCCAGGGTGCATGGAGCTAAACCAAGAAGATGAGGATAGAATGCTCATTTTTTGAACTCCTGGTGTATATATATGATTAGCATGCCAGAGGCCAATCCACGGGCAAAATGGGGACTCCTGTGTCTTATTCCTCTGTTCTTTCTGTCTCTGTTTCCTTAGAAACAAATCCATCAATATCCGGAGAACCCCACCCAAGAGGGGACTGCCCTAAAGATATTCAGTCCCCAAGGGTTTTAAAAGCAGATGCCAGGTATGCCAAATGAATCCTTGAAAGAGCAAATCACTTCCTGATTTGAAGCAGAAAATAAAAAAGCATATGCATTTTGAAAGGTAGGAGGTATCACCAAGTGCTCAGATAATTAAAATATTGTGATCATGAGGTTGAGGTCCTGGGCGCAAACCCTGTGTGCCTCATTTGCCTCTCAACTCCCCAGGTCCAAACAGTAGAGACTGTGCTCCTGTTCACAAATTAGTCCCCCACACCTAGTCAGTCCTTTTGCAAGAACAAGCCATAGGTCATATGAGACTCTCTGGGCAGGAGGTAGGGTGGCGAGGGGGCCAGACTCTGCGTTTGGATAGATCTGGCTTGGAAACTCACCCTTTCATCTATTACCACTGGGACCTTAAGCTAATTTCTTTCTCCCTTCCTCTATCTCTCTCTCTCTCTCCCCTTAAGCCTCGGTTCCCCCGGCCCCCAGGTTTGAGATAATTTAGCACCTAACTACTCAATAAATGACAGTTGTTACTGTTTTTCCATTATCGTTAATAATGTTGTTATTCTCAGGTGTGGATTGAGACACTAAGTGTAAATTTGGAAGCTGATTGCTACTGCCGTGCTTCCCCTCACGAACTCTCAGAAGAGATGCAAATTCACCTGGCCCTGGATACTCTTTAACCCGCTCCAAGGTGGGGGGTTGTTATCATCAATACTCCTTCATAATCTCAAGTCAAATGAAGTTTATCTCTTTTCCTCGATCTGACTCCACTGCTGGAACAATGAATGAGAAAGCTCTTGGGGTCCCCACCAGCGGCCGAATCACTTTATCTTCACTGTAACAGGGAGGAGATAGTGCCCTGACTGCTTATCTTACCAACGGAGAACCAGGTTAGGATAGGGGACTTGCCTAGAGCTAGAATGGATGCGGTTACAGCTCTCAGAATCCTCCAGGGGTTCCCAAGCAAGCTTTCCAAAACTGCTTTCAGCATATTGATTTCCGACAGCGTTGCAATTCAGGAAAAGAGCAACTACAAACCGCCAGCTTGCCCACATCTCAAAATCAATCACACATATACCAGATGCTTGGTTTTCTTTCTTTCTTTCTTTCCTTTCTTCTTCTTCCCCTGCAGGAAAGTGTGCGGTTCCTAATAACACCGCTGCTATGTTGTGGCGGGACAGGATGTCAGTTCCAACCTGAGGCTACAGCAGCGAAAGGGCATTCAACAGAAAATTGGTCCACTTGACCCCCTTGGGGTAGATTTGATTTCTGCCTTAGGATTAAAGCATGCATTTTTTGGAATTGAAAAGGGGGAAAATCCCTAAAGCAAACAGTTATGGAGTCCCTTACTTGCCAGACAGGGTGCTAGCTACTTTCCATATATATTACTACATTGATCCTCGCCACCACCCTGCAAGGTAAATACTGCAAATAACATATCACACAGGAGGAGAAAAAAGGCTCTGAGAGGTTAAGTCACTTGCCTAGGGTTGCAAAAGCTCACTGGTGGCAAGGAATTGAATCCATGTGTATCTGATTTCAGGACCAGTTTGTTCATTTACTTTGTTACTCCAATATTGATACATAAAACAATGTTGATACTTTCATGTTAACTTCAGCACCGGGTCTTAAAATATTTCTTGCAATACTCAACTTCTGCCCAAAAAAGGGATGTGCTTTTATGCATTCTAATGCTCGAAAGATGTTTTCTGTGAGATCTTAGCTATGAAATACCTATTTGCACAACTTACCTGGCACATAGTGTCCCTTAATACATATTTATTAAAAAAACAGTAACAAAGGATATGAGGAAATACAGCCAGGAGAAATGAGCCTTTCTCAGGAAGGTGCTGGGTCTGCCATTTCCATGCACCTGTGACTAACTAAGCCTGCAATGAATGGATATAGGTCTCTATTCAGTGAAGCAATTCCTTCATTACCTCATCATGGTATAGACAAGAAAAGGGGTATCCAGGATTCTAAACTGCTGCCCGAATCTGTAAAGCCAGTTCTCCCACATTAACATTCCCCCATTATTTTCAGGGAATACTGAAGCCAGAAGGGAATTTAGAGGGAGTGACTGAAATCCTTTCGGATTCCAGAAGACAGAGCCGAGACCCAAAGAAAGGGAGCGACTGGCCCAAGCTAGTCAAATCCAACCCAGCCGTCCTGCTGCCAGTCCCCTGTGTTTTCAATACAATACCGGGTTGTATCAAGGGCGGGGTAATCAGCCCAAGTCCTAAAGAGTGCCCTCCTTTGCCCAGTATGCCATAGCAAACTTTTGGCTCTGCCTGAGCCTGTGACATTTAACCTCAGACCTTTTTTGGAACCCCTGGACAAAAGACAGCCGCCCGACTGCTTCATGATTTAAATAGCCAAATAATGCCAAGTTGAATTTCTGATGACAGGGTAAGTGGTAGCTTTGGGACCACAAGCCAAGAAAACATTTTTCCACTGATGGTCAATGAATGGAATTAAGGGCAGGTTTATATTTGGAAGCTTCAAGACCAAATTTTCGTCTTGAAATTTTTCTTCGACTTGGCGCGGGCTTTCTAGATTATAAATAAAAGTTTTAATAATGTCAGTTTCTGTTCAAAGTTAGTTTACCCCAAACCAAAGACCATTTTTTTGGGGGGTGTGTGTGCTGTCACCCAAGTTTTTATTTCTTTTCTTAGTAGGGACGTGACACGTGTCCTAAGTGGCTTCCCTGGTGAAAGCATGACTTTTCCATTACTTAAGATTTAAGGACGGTAATCATCTTTTGGATTCTATATCAGCAAGATTACAAAGAGCCTCTCATCTGTGTAATCTTTGTCCCAGTCATATTTTTGTGAAATAGGGAGAGGTTGGGATGTGTACCTTTCTGCCAAATATGAGGACAGCAAGTCAAGGCAGCAGGTCAAGGACCCAAGGCAAATAGAGATTTCCCCTGTAAATGTCTCTTACAAATGGGTAACTTCTCAGTTTTCAGAGTTTTTCCGGTGTCTGCTGTTTTTAAAATATAATCAGCCTAAACTACGGTTTATGCCAAAGAGGTGGGGTGGTGACAAGTTCTGCTTCCCTTTACCACCATGTGGACCTTTCTCCCCATAGATGAGTTTTGCCTGGTGTCGAAATATCCCTGAATTCTTCTTGCCCTTCCTTGTCTGGGCAGCTCACTCGAAACCGTGTGGGATTTGCTCTTGTGGCGGTGATTTGTTTGCTTGTATTTATTTATACCTCCCACACAAAGTGCTATCTAATCTTCCCTGTTGCAGAGTCATGTCCCCTGAGCTGGATTTTAAGCTCCTCAAAGGCAGAAGTGGCGCACACGTCTAGCACACCCCTATGCACAGAACAGAGGTTCAGAAAATATGGATGGAATGAATGTTTGTGTTGAATGAGTTGCGGGGGTGGGGGGAGAAGCCATAAGCAGATAGTCAAGACAAAGGCTTTTCTCTTCATTCTCTCCCGTACTCATGCATTTTATTTTTACTGATAATACTGCATATAATATCAGGACTGTGTATTGTTTTTTGCTGGTGGGAGGTCATGCACGAGGTCAGCTGAGCTCACACCTGGGAAGGTCCTTTGGACGAAAGAATTTAGGGTACTGTGTCAACAGGCCGAGGCTGGGGCCAGGTGGATCAGCTTTCTGCTTTAAGATTCAAACCGGACTTGGATGAAAAGGCGAGAAGGCCGAGTTCGGAGAACCATAGACTATCAGAGCCGGCAGGTGTCTTAGAAACCGTTCTAGTCCGACCTCCTCATTTTACCCGATTACCCTGAAGCGGGGAGGGCTGATTTTCCCCCACCGTGTCCCTGAAGGGAGCCTGGATTCCAGGTTGTCTTTTCACCATGTCCTGCAAAGCTCTACTTAAAAAGCAAAGTTCATTTGCTCTTGTGACTGGAGACAAGAAGCTTCTGGCCTGTGTCCCACCAAGGAAACGATCGGGACATTTGTCCGAGTCTTTTCGGGTTTCTAAAATTTGACCCACCATTTCGGTTCAATTATTGCCCGCCTTTTACCCAGGGGGACGACAATCTCCTAGCCTCTGTCTCAGTGCCTCCTGTATTTGCCACTCTGCTAGGTGCGGTGGGGGGAGGGGATTAGAAAAGATTAAGACCCATCCCCTGCTGTCAAAGATCTGAGTGTGGGAGACAGGACTAACAATGAGAGAACAATGGGAGGCAGTATGTGATTCAGGATAAAATGAGTAGTGCAGGCAGTAACTGGTATAGAAGTTCAGAGGAGGGAGAAAGCTCTGGGAGCTGGGGCTGGGGGTTGGGGAGCCAGCAACATCACGCGGGATCTGAAGGTTGGGTAGGACTGTTTATGCAGATGTGGGGGAGGGCACTAAACCCCGGGGTGTAGGCCCCCGTATATGCCAGCGCACGCGGATGCAGAACTGGGTAAAGATAATGGGTAGGGTTCATTCACTTTCTCTGCACCAGATAGTACAGAGGGTTCCAAAAAAATTCAACTCATTTACAAGTGCATCACCCTAGGAGTTGGAGAATAACCGATAGCCCTTCAGTGAATGGAAATTGAGGCACAAAGAGGTTGCACAAGTGGCCCAGGGTGACACGGCCAGTAAAGGCAATTACAGCCCGGGGCCTAAAACCACTGGACTCTCCTAGCTGTGAAAAAGAGGAATTCGGGACTCAGGTGTGGAAGTTGGCCAGGTACAGTTATGAAAGAGGGTCATTTTGCAAACACAGGGCCCCTGTAGGCCACATTGGCAACCGAGGTTCAGCATGAAAACCGGAGGGATTAATGAAGCCATTTACTGAATTCTGTAACCTCATTCTCACTTCCTTGGAGATAGGAACTTGAGGTCTCCGCAACCTGATCCTTGACGTTCCTTAGTTATGTTGCAGAGGATTTAACAAAACATCTAAGGAGAATGAAGGAGTGAGCCCTAGAATCAATTCCTGTTTGTTGCTGTTCTTTAGTAATTAGCACTTGAAGAGCATCAGGCCTGTGGCGGAGACCATACAAAGCTTGGAATTAAATAAAGCTATCTGGCTCTGAAGCTCTTTTTGTCGGGAAAACCAAGACTTGGAAAGGATGGGAGGACAATGGCCTGATAATACAGTAGATTGTATTTTATGTTTTGAGTCTGGCTTGCAGCCAATACCCGAAAGTGGTTCCTAGGCAAAGTGCCTAACTGTGTTTTTCTGGATATTCTCACTGTGAGTCTTCAATAAATATTAAACCAACATGAGGCCGGTGCTGAGGTCCCCCTCCTGCTTCCTTGTCCCAAGAAGAGCAAACTACAGACTGAGGGTAGAAAGCAGCAAGGCAGAGGGGGACCCTGTTCCAATCAGAGGCTCTTATCCCATTCCTGGGGCCCTCCAACACCCCCATGGCCCTGGCTGGCCTTCAGGGGCAGGACACTCCGCCCCGTGGGCGTTGGGAAGCAGCAGCTCCCTTGCAGGGAGAAGGGAGGGAAAAAGGTCCGGGGAAGCTTCTTTTGAAGCAGCAAGTCTACCACGGAGGACGTGGCAGGAGAAAAAGGGAGCAGGAGGGCCGGGAGAAACAGCGGCTGTGGCCTGAGGTAAAGAGAGAAAAATACTGGAGCAGAGCCTAGGGGGTGGAAGAGCGTGGAAAAGAGGGCAAAGGGGCCTCCATCTTCAGGCGCTGAAGAGGGGAGTGGGACCGTGGCTACAAAAGGGAAGGTTAGGGGACATCCTGGTCCCGCAGGAGTCTAGTTTCAGGGCGGAAAGGAGGAGACGCGCCGAGGAGAAGGTCATACCCAGCAAACGCCCCGCGAAGCAAAGCCGGCACAGCCGCTGGGCGCTAGACAGGCTTATTCATTCCCCACGAGCCCGGTTGAGGGCCCGCTGAGCGCCTACTATGTGCTCGGCGGGCGAAGTTAGCCGGGGGAACCGGGTCGCGGGAGCTGGAGTCGGCCAAAAAGGCTTCACGGAGGGGGCGAACTGTGTAGACGGCGGTGAAGGAAGGTAGAGATGCACGCGTGCAGGCTCGAGGAGCGCCGAACGCGAGGCAGGCCGGGGAGGAGGGGAAGGAGGCGGGGACTGAGGCCGGAGGAGGAGGGAGGCCGGGCGGAGGGACGGCGTGGAGGGAGGGTGGGAGGTGTGAACAGTGGGAGCGGTGGGGGGGAGCGCCGGAGGTCGCGGCGGGGAGGCGGCGAGGCGGGGCAGTCGCGGCCCGAGGGCGTTGGGCGGGGAGGGGGGCGCGAGGCTGCGCGGGACGCCGGGGGGGGGGCGGTGGGAGGTGGCGGCGAGGGGGAGGGGGAGGAGAGAGGGAGGGGAAGAAGGAGGAAGCGAGCGCGGCCGCTGCCTGGGGAGGAAGACGGGGAGGAGGAGCCGCGCGCGGTGGCGGCGGCGGCGGCAGCTGCGGCCGCCGGGGGAGCCGAGCGCCGGGGCGCGGGGAGCGCGGGGAGCCGAGCGGCCACCGAGCCGGGGCTGCGGGCCGAGCTGCCGGTGAGTGGAGCCCCGAGGGGCGCGGCGGCCGGTTCCCGGGGCCGGGCGGGAGGCGCGGGCACATGCGGCGCCGGGGCGGAGGGAGGGCGCGGGCCGAAGCCCAGCCCGCCGGCTGGCCCGGCCTCCCGCCCCCCCCTCCTCCCCTCCCCGCGGCTTCCTCCCGCCGCCGCCTGCGCCAGGGGGGCAAGTCCCGGGCGGGCCGCGGGCGGGGGGAGGGGGGAGGTGCTGCCCGAGGGCGGGCGTCTGGGGCGGGAGGTGGAGCTGGGGGCTCGGGGGTGGACCCGGGGGCGGGAGGCCGGCCCGGGACGGCGCTAAATTGGCCGCTGGGGCCAGTCGGCGGCGAAGTTGCTAGCTGGGGGCAGAGACGGCCACGCGGTTGCAGGAGTAAGCGATCCCCCTGTGGCGAGTGCGTGAGACGAGGAGTCCGGCGTCCCTGCCATCCCCGTCGCCCTCCCCGCCTGCCCGGCCCCACTAGCTCCTCTCCTGGCCTCCGCGTGTCCCCTCGCTCTCACCCGCGCTGCTCCTCGGTTGGCTCCCGCTGCTCTGCCGGGTCCCCTCGGCCCTTGCTCTGACCCTCCCGGCCTCCGGCTTCCCCTGGCCCCTGCCTGCTTCGCCACTGCCCCTGTTCCCCTTTTCTGCCCTCGCTAGTTACCCCGCCCCGCTTCATAATTCCCGATGCAATTGCCTCTTTGAGACCTTTTTTTTTTTTCCTCTCCTTCCTTTTAGATTGGCCAACGGCTCCTTTCAACCCTGCCTCGTTGGTGGCCACTGGAGAAGCGCGGGGGGCTCCCCAGGCAGCCGTGGGGACAAGTTAGAGCCAGCACTTGACCCCGGGCCTCGCGTGTAGCTTCCCTCCCCCCTGCTCTAGGTGCCCGGGTGTCCGGAGGGGGGCGGCGCGGGTGCGGGGGTGTGCCCTCCGTACATGTCCCAGCACCGGGCAGCCCTCGGGGCTTGTGTTCCATCTCGCTCTCGCTTCCCGCACGGTGGTCGAGGGGAACCACTTGGCATCATGTCCCGGTATAGCTACCAAAGTCTCCTGGACTGGCTCTATGGGGGCGTGGACCCCAGCTTTGCAGGCAATGGGGGCCCCGACTGTGCTGCCTTCCTCTCTTGGCAGCAGCGGCTGCTGGAAAGTGTGGTGGTCCTGACCCTGGCCCTGTTGGAGATCCTGGTGGCCCTGCGGCACATCCTGAGGCAGACGAAGGAGGACGGTAGGGGTGGCCGTGGCTGCCAGCCAGATAAGGTGACCCAGCGGCCAGAGGAAGGCAAGGAGAGCCTGAGCAAGAATCTGCTCTTAGTAGCCCTGTGCCTGACCTTCGGGGTGGAGGTGGGCTTTAAGTTCGCCACCAAGACCGTCATCTACCTGCTCAACCCTTGTCACCTGGTCACCATGATGCATGTGAGTCTGTTGACTTTTTCCCCTGGCAGCTGTAGCGATAAGAGTCATTTTGGGTGCTCAGGACACTCGGAAGTGTAGGGCACTTCATCCTGCGGGAAGTGGGACCCTTAAAAATGTTTTCCAAGA
Source organism: Potos flavus (assembly GCA_028534135.1). Lineage (NCBI taxonomy): Eukaryota > Metazoa > Chordata > Mammalia > Carnivora > Procyonidae > Potos > Potos flavus. The sequence continues at coordinate 33,147,398 of CM052901.1, read as the reverse complement.
GTGGCTGGTTTTATGCGGATTCCAGATTTGGCTACCTCTCACCTTTGCACAGTGTGTCAGCCCCGCAGTGGAGGTGAGGAACATAGTGTGACAGAGCCTTGGGAACCCACTGGCACTCTGGTAGCCTGTCCCCCACCGTCCCCCCCACCCCCAGCCCTGCTCTGGCCTTTCGCAAGCCGGAAGTGCAGCCCCAGCCAGGTGCCCTGAGTCACATCTGGGGACCACAGCCTGCCCCCATCCCCTCTGCTGCAGTTAATTTCCCAGAGGCCTGATGACACTCTTTCCTGGAGGTGGTCACGTAAGGTTCCTTGTCTCCACTGCGGTACTTTGGGGAAATACTTTTATGGGTTTCCCTTAATGACTCTTTCATTTGGGAGTTTTATGCTCTTAGGGCAAGGTCTGCCTTTGAACTCTGAGCTCCTACTAAGTGCGCTCTGAAACAAGCTGACTCGTGAACTTTGGGTTGGTGGCCTCTATCCACGGTGAGAGGGTATTTATTTTTTGCAGACCTCTCCATCTTCTTGCTCATACTCTATTTCCTGTGGTCATGGTGCGGAGTGCTCAGAGAGCTGATTTCTTTACCTCCCATTAGCGGTGCTAAGAAAAACAAATGGGATTGAAAAGGAAAGTTGCCAGATACATAAAAATAATCTGGGTGAGCACCAAGAGTGAGACCGTCTTTGTGTACTCAGCCTGTGTGCAGAGATGTTCTAAAACTATAAAATCATGGAGGAAGAGGAAGAGGAGAAAAGGAAAAAAAAAATCTTTTTTAGATTTCAGGCTGTGAGAAACCTGGTGTGTTTTATTCAGGGACGGTTTGGAAACCTGTCATTAGCATCTTTATTGCTTTTTATATTTGTAGAAGGTTATTCTCAGGAGACTTGTGACAACCTTGTGTGGGGCAGGAGGTTGCGATTATTATCTTGGTTTTACAGGCCTGGTGGGGCCCAGGGACCGGAGGTCACTCGCCTGCAGCCAAAAGACCAATCAGCGTCTGGGTTGGAAAGCTAACCCACCCTCTTTGGGGTTGCAAGCTGTCAGTAGAATGACAGGGCTGTCTTGGGGGGAGGCCGGGGCTGATTAGCATGGCGCTGCCTACTTGTGGCCCCGACGCTTGCTTGGTCTGTGTTCCAGGCACTCTTTTGATTGCAGGTTCCTGGCCTCAGTTTCCCAATCTGTAAAATGTACTCAGTGGCCTTGAGGCCCTTCCCGTCTTTGCAGATGTGGCAGGGAGGTGTGGATAGCTGTGGAATAAAGAGGCTCTTATTGGTGGGGTGGCTGCCAGCACCGAGCAGGGCTGGGGGGGGGGCAGCATTTTTTTTTTTTTTTTAAGAGAGGGCTTCTTGGGATGTGATGCCATTCACAGGAAGCCCAGGGCTCTCCCAGCTAGACCTTCTGGGTAAATTTGAGCCAGTCCTCTTTCTTTCTTTCGTATGAATGGGCTTTTTGTTAATGAGAGGAAACAACGCATCTCAGCCGCTGCTGTGTGAGGCTCTTGGGACAGGAGTGCTTTTTTTGGATGGCAGGTGGTGAGGGTCAGAGGGTGCCTCTTCTACAAAGGGGTCTTGAGCCCTCTGGCAGCCACATATCTAGAAGGTCAACAAAGGACTAAATTCAGCCTGACTGGTGCTGCTGCTGGCGGGATGACATCAAACCTGGCAGCACCAGGCTTTTCAGTGGAAAGGTTCTTTAGAAGCTTTCAGAAGCCTCTGGAGACTTGGTGCTGGCATTAATTAGTTGTGCAACTTTGAGGAAAAGTCCACTCGCCGGGCCTCAGTTTGCCCATCTGCAAAATGAGAGCTGTATTCCCAGCTCTGGGCAGTCAGCGTTCTCTGCTTCTTTTCTCCTTAAGCAGTGGCCAGGGATGCAATGCAGAGCTCCTCTGGAAACGCTGCTGGCCTCCGCGTGTGGGAAAAGGAAGCTCATTTCTTCTTTGTCGAGGTCAGGGGGCCTTGTTCATCTTCTGCTTCCTGTATCTCCGCGGTAAAGTCAACCTGACCAGGCCACCCTTGGGCGCACGTGTAGATGAGGATGGCCCGTGGGGCTGGCTGCTGCAGGGGGATGGACGGTGGGTAGGGGTGGGGGCCGGGCTGCTGTCTAGGGACCGATTCCTGTCACCTGTGCTTTTTCTTTTGTCCTGTGCCTCGCTTAAACTCTGACGCCGAAGGAGAGAACAGAGTCAGGCTGAGGAATTCTTGAGCCTGACCAGGATTGTTCTCCTTTGCTCCTTACTCCTGTCACACTGCTTTGTGTCATTTAAATAGTCACCTCAGGCCGGCTGCGGGCCGCAGTGTTTGGTCGGTCCCACAGCCCGTACGCTACCTATGGCTCTTCCTGGGAAGCAGGGAAGTGTGGATTTTTAAAAGTTGGTGTGAGTCCTTGAAGAAAAATTGACAACAGATGGTTGGAAACCGTTTTCTGACTTGACTGCAGCGAGGACTAAGGATACCGAGTCTGGTTAATAATACCTCACACTAAAAAAAAAACCAAAAAAACAAAAAGCAAAAAAAAAAACCCACCTCACACTTATCTGACCCTTAACTGTTTATAAGGCCCTTCCACTGACATGATCTTGTTCAGGGAAAAAGAGACGTTGAAATGTTTCCCGTGGCTGTGTATATTCCAAAGGGGCAATGTTGAGTACAGAGAAATGCTTTGGCAAGTGGACTTGCCGAATTAGGGTACACGGTGGCAGGCCATTCTGTGGAGTTCAGAGGTCCTGATAAAGGCAAGGGACACATTGGCTGAAATGAAAGGGACAGCTTAGCAGAAACATTTCTGATGTGTTTCTCACCACAGGATGACTCGATTTGGGCTTCATAGAAAGGCCTTGTCCCTTCGAGTCCATGTACGTTGCTAACAAGGACAGTATTGCTTTAGGCCAGGAAGTGGGAGAGTTGGAGGGAAATTGGTTCGTCTCCCCATCTCCCATTTCTTCAGTCCGTAAAATATTTATTCCCAAGGCCTTTTTAAACAGCCCCTCATCATGGCCATGCTGCTCTTGGGTGACTGCCAGCCTCAGAAGCATAAGGAAGGGCCGTTCTTGGGGCCGAGTTCTGGTCTTGATTGATATTCCTGCTGTCCAGTTTCTTTTTGGTCACATCTGCTTTCTCAAAGGCCCCAGGACTGTGGATGACAGAGTTTGTGTCATCAGAGCACCAGCATCTCCCATCTCAGCGTAAGCCAGAGGGGTGTGAGTGTTCTCGGGGAGCAGCAGGCCCCAGGCAAGAGTCACACGTCGTTGTCGAGCTCCTTGGTGAATATCTGTGGTATTTACCAATCACACCAATAAGCATTTCTTCAAGCGTGGCTGCTTCCTTCGTGCGTGTTATTTTGGGCAGGTAGGAGTGATGGGGAATGAATTGACTCAGTGATGATGCTATTTGCCCCCAATCCCCCCGCAAGTTAGTAGCAGAGGTGGCTTTAAGACTGAGCTGCCACTGTGGGAATCGAGGCCTTAGCAGAAAGAGATTCTCAGAGCTACTCAAGTCCCAAAGTCTTCAACTTCTCAGCAGGAGGGTTACAACGCTAGAAATTTAACTGGTTGTGTCCTGGAAAGGCTGGGGTTCTTCCGTTAGTGGCCCTTTATCACCCTTGCGTCCAGTCGTCTCGTCTCTAAGAACGGAACAGAAAGACGCCATTTTGGACGTCTCTTCGAATTGTCCAGTTCCTGTTGGTCCTCAATGTGTCTGCGTCGACGTCTCCTGATCGGGCACTGAACTTAGTGGGGCACAATGTAAGGCAGGCTGGACTCTGGCTGGATATTTGCCAAATTAGTAGTTGATGCCATAGACCTTTCAGCCAGTAATTCTGAGTGAGCCCCATCCTTTTTTTTTTTTTTTTAGAGTTGCCTTTGCTGTCAGAGCCCCATGTTCTTTACACTCTATTCAAAGTCTAATTTCCAACAAATGCGGCTGGCTGGCTGCTGGCTGGCGGCTGGCGTGCCTTTGCTTCACTGTTTGATTTTCCTACTTCCTCCTTCCTGCAGAAAGTGGAAGAATGGCACGGATTCAAAACGGTCCTGAGCTTTTTGTGACACCTTTTGGAATGGCCTGAATAAACAGTGGTGTGTTCCGTTCGGCCCATGATGGATTTGTTCTAGGGAAGGACCTGACGGATTTGAGAACTGGGCTTTTTGTGGCCCCTCCCCACCCCCGACTCCTTGACTTGACACGGGCCACACCTCCTCTTCCCCATCTGTTGTCTGCAGCACCGATAACAGCTCCTGCTTGGAATTGACGTCGGAGGGTAAATGGGTGCAATGAGGGGTCCAGCCATCTGCTGACAGCTTATCAGATGCACTGCGTCCTGTGTCATCAGTCCAGGGGGACACAAGAGGATGATGTTTATGTGGGCCTCAGCAGTGAGGCATGACGTTCCTTTTTAGTTTGTTTTATTTCTCCCCCAAGGAAATGTGCAGAGAATTTTTCCACCTTCCATTGTTACAGTCTTTTGGGGGCGTCCATTATAAAGAGAAGGGGCGTGGATCGGTGGATCAAACACCCCACAGATGGCCCTGGGATTGACCCTTATGATGCGAGTTTGGCTCATGGCTTGCTATGGGAACCTGAGCAAATTATCTCATCTTTTCCTGTCTCAGTCTTCTCGGTGAAACCGGCCGTGTGGAAGGGGAGAGCATTTTAAGCCTCTGAGTAACTGTGTGGTCACTTAAACAGAGAAGCTGATCAGAGCTGGCAGATGAGATGTGTGTGTGTGTGTATATATATATATATATATATATATATATATATATATATATATGTGTGTGTGTGTGTGTGTGTGTGTGTGTGTGTGTGTGTGTGTGTGTGTGTGTATATATTTTTTTTTTTTAACCTCAAACTCAGAAACTGACAAACCTCAACTCCTTTGCACCTTTCTTGTTAGCTTTTGGAATTCATTCCTCTAAGCATTTCTGGTGTTTTTCTCCGGTTCCCGGCCCACACCTGCATACCCTCCTAACATACAGCCTCTGAAACCAGGCGCTGCGCACCCTATCAGTCCATCCCCAGCACCTGCTAATACAACCCAGCGTGGTGCCTGTTTTAAGTACCAGTACGTCGCTGGCTCCTAGTCCCTGGGTTTTTTGCCCCTTTGCCAGACATGTGCCAGCTTCGTCATTGGCGTCGTCAGAGCTGTCATGCATATGTTCCTCCCACCGTGATCCTCGTGACGGTTTTCTTCCCGGATGACTGGGACCCGAGTCCAGTTATTCCAGTCATTCTGGTAACATCTTCTGTCTTCCTTTGTCAACCCTCCACACATTCCTCAGACTCTTTGGCTGGTTGACCTATACCTTTGTATACTGTTAGGTGATTTTGTGTTTGGCTTGTTTTTGCATGTTTGTTCAGTCTCCACCGTTAGTGCAAACAAATTTTTCTTTAATGGAAAGGAGTAGTGTTTTTTTTGTCCCCCCTTTGTAACTCCCCGCAGAGTTTACTACAATACCGTATGTGTACATTATTAGTTGTTTAATGTGTACCCAGATAATGTTGACTGACCAACCGACAGAGCTATCTTTTTTCCTTCCTTTTTTTTTTGTTCTGGTTTTTGTTGTTGTTGTTGTTGTTTCCCTCTGGCGGTCCTGTCTATGTTCCCTTGAGGTCTGATGGGCAGGGTTCCTGTGTCTCTTGTGCCCATTAGGAGGGAGAGTCTCCGGTCTGTTTTTTGAAATAGCTAGAGGAGAGCAGTGGTTTCGGCTCCAGCTCACACAACTTTTTTGTTGAATTTCCATCACAAAGAGCCAGTTATGAGACCCACAGCCTGCTCTCTGCCCAAAGTATCTGCTCACTTTCATCCTAGTGAGGAAATTATGGTGTTGGATCTTGGTCTTAATCCCTTGGCAGACATCTGGACGGGCCTACTTTCCTCTTTTCCTTCCTTAATATCCTATAAATTTAAGAAATGTTATTAGGCTAGTGATTCACTTTCCATCTCTTTCTGGATTTTTCTGTTGGTAGCTCGTTGTCATCATGGCTCTTTGAAGTACCCTCTGGAGGAAGAACCAGGTTTGTCAACTTCTCCCAGTCTTTCAGGTCTTTTTTTTTTTTTTTTGTACTTTAATTTTTTTTCCAGCTTTATTGAGGTATTATTTTTTTTTAAAGATTTTATTTATTTATTTGAGAGAGAGAATGAGAGAGAGCATGAAAGGGGAGAAGGTCGGAGGGGGAGGCAGACTCCCCGTGGAACTGGGAGCCTGATGCGGAACTCGATCCCGGGACTCCGGACTCCGGCATCATGACCTGAGCCGAAGGCAGTGGCTTAACCAACTGAGCCACCCAGGCGCCCTATTGAGGTATTATTGACAAAGAAAGTTGTAAGGTACTTAAAGCGTACAACGTGCTGATTTGATGTACACGCATATTGTATAAGGGCTCCCCCTTGTCGAGTTAATGCATTCGTGGTCTTATGGATCTTTTGTTAAATTGAGAATATCTTGTCCTAAGTGCCCCCTCTTTTGCCAGTAACCGGCAGAGTGGACATGAGGAGACTGTGTGTGGGGAGAGAAGTGATTCTGGAACTTTCTTTGTGAAAGATGCCCTTGGAGACTTGTTATAATGCAGATTCCTGGCTCCCTACACTGCCACTGACTCTGAGTAGGTGGAGGACGAGGAGGGGAATCTGCATTTATTACCAGCTCCCTAGTAATTCCGATGCCGGTGAGCCTTGGACCCCACGTTGAGAGACATTATCTAGTAGCTAAAGTATTGGGTGGCAAGTTGGTTTGGAAGCTCCTCCTGACTAGCATGCATCTGGGTGGCCTGTGGGCAGGGCATTTAGCCTCCTGGCAGTGCCTCAGTGTTTATGTAGGTGTTAAATAACGAGGCTGCAGTTAGAAGTGGAGGGCCCCCAGTTGTTGTGAGGTAGATTTTAAGGTAGCTTTAGCATTCCGTTGGCTTGTTTGGTGACTGGGAGCTCTGTCACTGAAGTATTTCAGCCAGGCCGCCATCACCTTCCAGTCCTTCTACATTCCCTCCCTCCCTCGCGATCTCTAAGATCGTTGGCAACCAAGGGGAGGAGATATTGACGAATAGTTATTGCATGCTAACTCTCTGTTTGCAGGACGCCTGTCTGACTGATTGATTGATTGATTGATTGAAGGGGGGGGGGGAAAGGCAGAGAAAAAAATCCCAAATCCCAAGCAGGCTCCATACCCAGTGTGGAGCCCGACGCAGGGCTCCATCTCACTACCTGGAGATCGTGATTTGAGCCGAAATCAAGAGTCAGTTGCAGAACCAACTGAAGGAGCCACCCGAGCACTCCAGGACACTTGTTTTAAAGGCTCACGGGAATTTATTCATTCTTGCATCCATTCAGCACCTATTTATCAAATGCCTGTTGTGTGTGATACACTGTGCCAGCCACTGGAGACTCAAAGATAAATAAGAAACATTCTTTCCCCTCATGTTGGCTCAGTTTAGATGAGACAGGAAGGAGAGCAACTAAATAACAATATTACAGGTACAGTAAGAGATTTGAACAAAACACAGAGCACAGAGGGTCTGGGTATTTTTTTGTTTGTCTGTTTCTGTGTTTGTTTTTTTACCTAGTGCAATTAAGGAAGGCCTTCTAGAAGAGGTGGCATTTGAGCTGGCTCATGCAGGAGACAGGTGCATAAGAGCAGGGACTCTTGTTTGTTTTCTATTCTAGAGCCTTTAATAGGGCCTGGCTCATAGTAGGTGCTCAGTAAACACGTGGGAATGAATGGGTAGGTGTCCGTTGGGTGTCACAGGAAGGAAGGGAGTTCCAGGCCTAGGAACCAATATATGCAAAGCACGGGAAAGCATCTCGACTCTAACCGGGAGTCATTCGCATGTGATTATCAGGGTCAGAACTCATCTTATTTCTCCCTCGGCGAACTGTCATTTCTGCGCTCTTGATAAGACAACAGCAGTTGCTCGTCGGTGCTCAGGCGGGGGGCTTGCGAGCTGGAGCATTGTGTTCTTTGTGCTGTCCCGAGGAGGGCCTGCCCTGTCAAGGACAGACACAAAGAACATTGATGAGAGCGAGCAGGCATTAAATACAGGAAATGAGCTAGCAGGCATCCCACCTGTGACCAGGAGATCATTTTTATCGGTTCCTGGGATGCTTGCTACCCCCCACTAAGGCCCACAGCAGAACCGAACTCATGCAATGTGATGCTCTCCTGCTGCCTTTCCTTTTCCTATCCTTCCGCCCTGCTTCCAGGTCTCTCCCCCAGCCTTGCCCATCCAAGCTTGCCCCCTTCCAGAATAATCCCGGTTGCACAACAATCCCTTCTAAGGTCCAAAAATGCACGTTCTGTCAGAGGGGGTGACATACATGGCGGAGTGAAGAAGAAAACGGTTCCATTGAAGAGGTTCATACTGAAGCATGAGTGGCTCATAGACCCAACTGGGAGTGGGGGGAGGATTTTTTCTTTTATTAAAGATTTTATTTACTTATTAGAGAGAGGAGGAGAGAGAGCAAGCGCACGAGCAGGGGGAGGGGCAGACGGTGAAGGAGAGGGAGAAGCAGGCTCCCTGCTAAGAAAGGAGCCTGATGTGGGGCTCAATTCCAGCACCGGGAGATCATGACCTGAGCCGAAGGCAGACGCTTAACCGCTGAGCCACCCAGGCGCCCCGGGAGAGGATTTTTCAAAAGGACCTCACTACCCCAACCTGATCTCAAATTGGTGGAGTACGTCCCGGTGTTTTTGAGCAGGTGGCCTTTCCCATGTTCCTTGCCCAGTTTTTGGCCCCCTCCATCCCCCCCCAAGAAACGGGGGTTGTCTTGCCACCCTACTGGCTAACCCCCCAGGGAAAGTCTCCATGCTCGGATGTAGCATTTCAGTCTGAAGGCTTGGGGAGGACTCCTCCTCTCCTGGGGCTCAGCCCCCTCTGTTTACTTAGCTCCTTCCCAGGGAAAGGGCTGCCAGCTGAACAGGGCATGGCTTGCCCATCCGTCAGCGCACAGTGTGTCAGGGGACCAGGACCCGTCGCCAGCTTGAGATCCTGAAGGGGAGGGTTTGGGGCATCTCTCAGTTGGCCGTGCTTCCTTTCCAGTAGCTGCTGGAGGAAATGCCGGAGGGAGGAAGGTAGGAGGAGTCTTGTCCCGGGCCTGGAGGTTCTCAGGGCCAGGAATGGATGGCAGGAGCCAGGAGGTTGGAGAGCTCTGCCCTGTGGGCAGGTGTTTAGGCGGGTAGAAGAGGGAGAGGCAAAATCGTCTGGAGGAGAAAGCAGGAAGCACGAGCCCATTCTAATTCCATCCGATGCCTTCCATCTCCCCGTCTCTATCACATATCCGTGGTGGTATAAACTCAGGGTGTATTTTGCCTGTGTGTTGAATCGCCTTTGCCAATCGACCAGCTGTGTTTGCAGAAAGACTCTGACTGACTGTGCTCTGGCTGTTGCTAGCAAAGAGACATTTCATTCAGGTGCTGATTAAATAAGGCACAGAGCCAGATTGCACAGTAAGGCCCTTAACTATGGCTCTGGGAGCCCTGGGTAAACACTTATTAGATGTTCTGGGCAGAACTGTAGCCGAGGCTGCTGGATAGGAGGGGCTTTCTTCAGAAGTCGGGTGGAGATGAAGATGGGGATGAGGGGAGGCTTCTGGAAAGGGTCTTGCTCCTCTTGTCCTAGCTGAATCCGATGCGAATTGACATGGAAGGGCTAGACAGGCTTCCGCATTGGCCTTTACTTGCCAGATTCTCGCTGGGCCCCTGCAGGTTTGGAGTTGGGACACAGCTGGGAGCCTGAGTAAGTAGGGCAGCAGAAATGCCTCCTTTTCCTAATGTGAGTTCAGGCGAGCGGCTGGAGCCTTTGGACCGTGTTCCCCGGGTTTGCATTTGAGCCACCTCACCACGTGATGTTAGATGTATTACTTGGCCGCGGCGAACCTCACTTTTGCTTATCTGTAAAATGGGAATAATAGTACCTCCCTCCTAGGGTTGTTGTGAGGATTTACCGAAATACATCCAGCATTTAGGGGACGTTCTGGCTCACTGTGAGCACGCAGTAAATGCCGGCAGTTTCTCATAGTAGCAGTATTACTTTGACGTGTTTCAAGGCAGCAGTGGTATACTGGGTGAGAGCCCAGACTCTAGGGTGGTAAAGGCCCGGGTTCAAATCTTACCACCAGCTATCTAGCCCTGGGCAAGTTCCTTAACCTCTCTGAGCCTCCGTTGCCACGTGTGTTACGTGGACCTATAACCATATCTACCTACTCTGCCGGGCCGTTGTGAGGATAAAGTGGGAGAAAAGGAGAAAACGCTCCTAAAGCACTTAAGGTAGTGTCTGGCACATAGTAAACATTTAGTCAGTTTCCGCTGTGATGATGAGGGTGCTAGCGAGGACCATCATCATCATCATTATGGCTGCTGCTTCTGGAAGCTTGGGTGCCTGATGTTGGGATGAGACGAGAAGGATTAGGTCCAGGGAAGGCAGCTGTAAGAAGCTCATCTAAGAAAAGCTCTCCTGGCATCTTCGTTTCGTATCGTGGGCAAAAATACTCGTTCCATGATGTTAGCGCCCACGTAATTTCCTTGGGGCAGGGTTGCTTGGCTGCCTGAGGCCTAAGGACAGCTTCCTGGGTAATTTGAAAAGTTACTTCCGGGGTGCCTGGGTGGCTCAGCTGGTTAAGCATCTGCCTGCTGCTCGAGTCGTGATCCCAGGGTCCTGGGATCGAGCCCCACATTGGGCTCCCTGCTAGGCGGGGAGCCTGTTTCTCCCTCTCCCTCTGCCTGCGGCTCTGCCTACTTGTGCTCTCTCTCTAGCTCTCTGTCAAATAAATAAATAAAATCTTTAAAAAATTTTTTTAAAAATTATTTGCAATCATCCAGTCCTGGCTGAAGAATTTGGAGGATGGCCATCCCTCCTAGGAAGATTGGTTTTGCAGGGACCTCTGGGCTGCTCCCCATCACTGGGCTGACTTCTTGGGGCAGACACTCTTGAGATTGGTAGCCTAGGAAACCAGTGAGTATGGGACAGAAGTATGGGAGGGGTGGACAGAGACAGGTATGTGGATTTATTTTTTTTTCTTTTATATTAATTCCTTCTGATTGAGGGGAGTGTAACTTTTTCAAGTACCACTTGTTATTGGGGTTAGGTAATTATCAGAGGAGAGAGGGCTGCTCCCAGGGCTCCTAGGACGATGAAGGTGGGTTTAAAGTAGACCAGTGCCTTGCCTTACCTGTCAGCAAATGGACAGGAAAAAAAGTAGACAATTATGATAACTCTGCGATATGGTTAACCTCTCACATTTTCAAGACCGGCTAACTCTCAGAACTGCCTTTGCTCTGGGGGTTAAGCTGCCTTTAAGTGCAGCCTTCCAGGGCCAAGGCCATGGTCATGTGCCTTCATAGCCTTGGAGTGGGGGGTGCCCCCCCCCCTTAGACATCCCCCACCTCGAGGCCATTGGAAGGCCTCCGGGCATATTCCCAAGCATTGTGGGTAAATAGGCAGTTTCTTAGCTTTGGAGTTGAAAGAATTGGGAAGGCTAAGGTCATGTTTTCTGTAATAATCCTGGTTCCCTGGCTGGAGCTGGCTCGGAGGGCCTTTCTAAAACAAACAGCAACCCGAAGACATAGCGGCTTTCAGAAATGGAAGGTCACCCATTCCAAGACCTAGGGGAGATGGCAACAAAGGGCCCTCTTCATATCACTACTTGCTCCTCGTCTGCTTGCATTTGTTAAGAGTTTCCTTTTTTAAGTTCCAGGCACTTGAGTGTGTGCGCGCGCGCGCGCGCGCCTGTCACTGCCCTTTATTCTCGGAGCCCTGCAGGAATGTTGCTGAGGGTCATGTGCCCAAGTGCCTTATTATCTTCCGCGTTTTACAACTTAACTCCCCTGGGCTGCCGCCGCTGCTGGCTGCGGCTTCAAGTGGGCATTTCTCCCTCCTGCCCGGGCTCCCGGGCCCCCAGGGAAGAGCGGGACACCTCGAGGAGTGGAGCTCCTTTCACCTCCACGGCACCTCACTAGACTTTCCAGCTCAGCTCTCCTCAGAATAGCCCTGCGAGCTTAGCACCGAGCCAAGGTCATGTTTTTGTGTTTGCTTGAGAGGTTTCTGGCCAGTGAGGGAAGAGAACAGATTGCCCCCCCTCCCAGCCCCAGCCCCGGGGCTGTCCTCCCGGGGTGGGGCTTTGTGTGTGGGAGGGGCAGGGCGTTGCTGGCCGGGACCCGGGAGGTCAGGGGTGCCCTTTGGGCCAAGGCTGCAGTGGACTCTCGGAGAAGAGTGTGAAGCCCCACGTCGGGGCTCCTGACCGCTGTGGGGTGTTTGGTCGTCCCTCACAGCTGGGGGCAAGGGATGCTGTGTTTGCTCAGATGGACACACGTGGAAACCAGGCTGGGATCATCTTCCCAAGTTTCTTACTCCCCGCTTTGGGTCTGTCCTGGAAAAACAATTTGCAGAGGACACTGTGGTCCGCACCTGTTGTTGTTGTTGTTGTTGTTGTTGTTGTTTTTTGTATCCTCCCCCCCACCCCCTCTTTCCACGGACAGTTCTCAGTGAACTGAGGATTAACCCTGGCCCCTCGCACTTACATTCTCTCTTTACGTTCCCCCTGGGCTCGGGGTCTCGCCCTCTAGTCACAACTGTCCATCACCATGAGGACAGTTGGTGCCTTGGCTCCTGTAGGCCACCACCGCCACCTGCGCAGACCATTTAAACACTATATAAATCCCGGAGCAGAGTCAAGTGGGCAAAAAAGAGTCAAATTTAGGAGAAAGATCTCACTAGAATTTTCTGTCATCTCAGTATACTCTCTGAAAGTCCGTAGCAATAATAACCCTTGTAACATATTTGAGCCTAGGCTCCTCCCCAGGCAAGGTGCTAGGTATGGCGCCCACACAGTACCTCATTTGCAGCCTTCGACAAAGGTCAGTTTTGTTTTATCTAATTCTTCCTTTCCCTCCGTTCTAACCGATTTCCCCTTTGGTTGACAAAAGATACCATATAACGTATTCTAGCAAGCCTTCCTCGGGTTTGCCAAAATGGCAGAGCAGTGCCAAGTCAGAGCTGAAGGAAACCCCAGGGACCCATCTGGTTCACCTCCTCCCTCATGGCTCTATGTGAGCAAATCGAGGTCCAGAGAGGTGAAGCGATTGGTACAAAGTCACCCAGCCGAACAGAAGCACAGCCCAGTCTCCCAGACTCCCCTGTTCTCGGTCTCTCTCTCATGCCACACATGGCCCCCTTCCACCCCCAACTAATCCAGCACGAAAGGACCTGGACTTTTGTTCTTGCCCACCAGTAGAGAGAGAAGTCATGTGTTGTTTGAGCAGGACTCAGAAACCTTGGCTATCCGGGGCGCCTGGGTGGCTCAGTCGTTAAGTGGCTGCCTTCGGCTCAGGTCATGATCCCAAGGTCCTGGGGTCGAGCCCCGCATCGGGTTCTCTGCTCAGCAGGGAGCCTGCTTCTTCCTCTCCCACTCCCCCTGCTTGTGTTCCCTGTCTCGCTGTCTCTCTCTCCCTCTCTCTCTCGTTCTGTGTCAAATAAATAAAATCTTAAATATATATTTAAGGGGTGCCTGGGTGGCTCAGTGGGTTAAAGCCTCTGCCTTCGGCTCAGGTCATGATCTCAGGGTCCTGGGATCGAGCCCCGCATCGGGCTCTCTGCTCAGCAGGGAGCCTGCTTCCCCCTCTCTCTGCCTGCCTCTCTGCCTACTTGTGATCTCTCTCCTCTCTGTCAAATAAATAAATAAAATCTTAAAAAAAAAAAAAAAGAAACCTTGGCTAGGCTAGCAGGGGTGACAAAGGGCAAAGAGGAAGAAGGTCAGAGTAATCTGTCAGCTCAGTGGGAGAGGTCGGTAAACAATGAAGACTCATAGAAACCAGCTCTGGGCCTTGGTTATAGAACTCACCACTCACTGGCCGAGGGAACCTAGTGGTGCTGGCTAGTCAGGTGGAACCTCTCTGTGCTCTAGTCTTCTTAGAAGACCGGGAGCGTGGGAGTTCAGAATGCAGGCTCTGGAGCCCGACCGGCCACGTTCAGATTCCAGCGCTATTGCTTTCCAGCTGTGTCGAGGCCTTGGGCAGGTTCACTGACATTTCTGGGACTGTTTGTTGGTTTGTTTTTTCCTCTGTAAAATGGGGAGAATAGTATCTATCTTGTGGGCTTCTCGTGAGAATGAAATGCATGGCTACATGTAAAGTGTTTAGCTAAACATTTCATTTATTCATTTGAGAGGAAGAGAGGGAGAAAGCATGAGCAGGGGGAGGGGCAGAGAGAGGAGCAGGCTCCCCGCTGAGCAGGGAGCCCCATGTGGGACTCGATCCCAGGCCCCTGGGATCATGACCTGAGCCAGAGGCAGATGCGTGACCCACTGAGCCACCCAGGTGCCCCTACATGTAAAGTATTTAGAACGGTGTCTGGTGCAACCCAAGTGCTTCGTAAGTATGATCAATGGCTGTTATCGCCATAGGATAGGGATGATTTCTGCCCTTCCTAATTCATAGGATGAGCATGGGCAGTATGGGAAATAAGGTCTGTGAATCAAAAGCGCTCGCTCAATGGGAGGAATTCTCTTTCAAGAGCACGCACATTCAAAGGTTTATTCGCACGTCGTGTCTAGGATCGGATACTGATGACTATTTCTTTGGTGATCTGGTAGGCTTGTATTTTGTAAAAACGCTGAGGCCATCAAGCCGTGCGTACTCTGCTTTTCCCCTCCCAGTGCACTCAAGGGCGCTTGAGAGTCGTGCACCTCAAGTAAAGTGGCTTGAGGACTTGAAATAAAAAGCAATTATACTCTTCCCTCAATGCTTCTATCTTAGTTGATGGCACTGCAGGCCGTCTAGTGACCCCGGGTAACTCTCTTGAAGCCGGGACACATTTCCATTCCTCCCTCTTCCTCCCTTCCATCATCACCATGTCGGAGTGATCTTGATTCTGTCTTTCATCATCTCTTCCATCTGTCTCTTCCTTCTTTGATTCCTCTGCCCTAATTCATTTGGTTGTTCATCACCATCACCACCACCATCTGGCTTATTATGACAGCCTCTTGACTGATTCCTGCTCTGTTTATCCTTTACACTGCTGCCAGAATGATGCAAGTAACGCATATGCTGGGTCATGGCACTACATTGCTCAAAAGCCTTCGATAGCTCCCTCCTACCTTACATCTTACGCATATATCTAGCGGTGCCCTGGGCTGCTTTTGCCAATCATTCGTAGGCACACTTTCCCAATGAGTCCCGACGTAGGTCCCAAATCCATTTTAGCATAGCATTTTAGGCAGCGATTGTCAATCATCTGGAGTTGGCACACAGACTAGGGCTGGCAAATAGATAAACTCTTTAGAGAAAGCCTGAACTCTTTATGATGATAGGATTCAGAGTCTCCTATGGTCTTTCTTGCCAGCCTTATGCTCTGGTACATTCTTTTTCCCTGTGTGCCTCTCCGAGTTTATACTTTGTTCATGCCATACCCTCAGCCAGAAATACTCTCTTTCCTCTTCCTGTTGAAATGCTAGTCATCATTCAAGGCTCAGCCCAAACACTGCCTCTCGTGAAGCTCTCTTCAAGCCTCCACCCCAGATTTAGCCACTCTTGTCTATTTTAGCATTTAATTCTGCCTTGTATTACATAATTGTTTATGTATCTTCCCCGCTCCTTAGAGTGTATGTTCCCTGAATGCAAAGCCTGTGTTTTTATGAATTGCTCTATCCCCCACAGCATCTAGTGCCTACTAGATTCCTAGTTTGGAAAAATCCCTGTGTTTTTCAGATGAGGGAACTGAGGCTTAGAAGAAAAGAGTCATGAGTTCATTCTGGGACTTGTTCAGTTTCTGAGGCTTGAGACATCGAGGCTGGAATGACCAGCAGGCAATTGAGTTGTGGCTAGATCTAGAAATGTTGATTTAGGAAGCTGTCTAGAGGGGATATAAGAGAAGACGAGAAGGTCATGCCAGTTAGGGACGAGAAGGAAGAAAAGTATTCCGTGGAATGCCTGCTTTGGGGAGCAGAGAGAAGACTCAGCGAAGGAGTCATCCAGGAAGTGGAAGGAGTTTCAGGAAGCAGGAGCAGGTCCCCTGTGCCATGTGACGCAAAGAGGGAGAGACCCGGGCGGCCCTGAGAAAGGGCGATTGGAATTGGTGAGTACAGGCTGGTCCTGTGGCCGGCCACCCACCCACTTCTAAATGGTCACCTAGAAATGTTTGAGTGGGAGGCGTTGCATACAAGGACATTTATGGCCTCAGTGTTGGTAAATAGAGAATGTTGGGAATCAGCCCACCGGTAGCAGAATGGCCCATCCGGCCAGGGGGGGCGGGTACTGCACAGCTTTTCAAAGGGAGGCCAACCTCTGCATTCACTTTGAAAGATGTTCATGATGTATTGTTAAAAATTAAGAAAAAAAAAAGTTGCAGGGGCATCTGGCTGGCTCAGCCGGTAGGGCAGGTGACTCTTGATCTTGGGGTCATGAGTTCGAGCCCCACGTTGGGTGTAGAGATTACTTAAAAATTAAAAAAAAAACAACAACTAGTTGCAGAGCAGTACGTGTGATAGAAACCCACTCCCTAAGAAAACAAGCAAACCCTTTTATGCGTGCATGGCTGTGAGTGCATTGTAGAAGTCTAGAACATATTCCAAAGGGTGCTTACTCCTGAGTGATTGGGGGAAGCACTCTCACTTTTTACTTAATGTGTTTCTGTGTCGTGTGGATTCAGTGCAAGTACAAATTTCTTGGGCAGTTAAGAAAAAAAAAAGACTTTTTAAAGAAAGGAGATGACCGGCAGCCTGGGAGAACTGTTTCACTTGAAGAGGTCCAGTGGATGAAGGAAGCCAGCTCACGAGAGAAGATTTGGCAACGGGGAGGACATCATGTGTTTGGGAGGCCGTGCCTGCAGAAGCCTTGCTGCCTCTGGGGCTGGTGCGAGTGAGGCAGGGGACATGGAGAGAGGACCGACCACTGGAAGGTGGCAGCTACCCCATTGGCAGGAGGTTCAGCTGAAAGGGGGAGGAAGGAGAAGAAAGAATGGTGAAGTGGCTGAAAGCAGGCAGAGGCTGATTAAGAAGGCATTAAAAAAAGCAAACCCCACTGGAGTGAGGCCGGGGGAGGTGGGGAGGGAGAGAGAGATGGGGAAAGAGGGAGAGGGAGAGAGCGGTGTAGGGGCAGGGGTGGAGGTGGGAGTGGGGTCGGGGAGAGACTGGGCGCTGAGCTGTAGAGGGAGTGAGAAGCATCAGTATGGGGCAGGGAGTAGAGCAGTCGAGAAGGGACAAATTAAGGGTCAATCTGAGGAGTAGAGAAGCTTCCAAAAAGAAGGATGAGATCTCAGGCCAATGAAGCCTCGAGTAAACGGAGTGGTTGGGGCACAGACTGGACTAGCTAATTGCCTTCTCTGAGACTGAGGGTTGATTAAGAGAGCCTCTTTTCGGTTAAGTTTTGGTTGCCAGAAATGTGGCCACGTTGACAGAGTTCTCTTACGGCTCAGAGAACAGTCTGGCAAGGGACGGAGGTGGAATTCTGGGGGCCCTTGCGGGCCTCGGAGTTAGTTATCTGCCGGACCTGTCACTGAGTTGGGGGCTAGAAGCGGAGGCGGAGAAGGTGGGAGGAGGCCAGGAGTCCATCCAGTCACTAAGCAAATGTTCGAAAGATGTCAAGCCTGCCCCGTCCACCCCATTCTTATATAATTGTCTGGGCAGGGGCCTGGGCATCAGCCTTTTTCAAAAAGCTCCTCAAGTGATTCGGACGGGCCACCCGGGTGAGGCACCGCTAGTGGGGACGATCGGATGAACTGCGTTCGGAGCCTGAAGCGGGTGATCGCAAGTAAAGTGCTCATCCCATTACATGGTTGCTAGCCTGCTGGGAGAGATCTCGGCCCCGTAAGATGCAGGAGTTCCTCAGTCATGGCTTCTGCACTTACCGGGCCTGACAGTGGGCTGGGTGAACTGCCTCACCCTGACTCGCCCAGCCCGTAGGACGAGTGCCAGCCCTGGGGCCCCCGCCTTCCCCTTTTCCGGTACAGAGCCGGGTGCCTGGCACCTAGGTGTTTAATCATTGTCACGTGAAGTCACAAGGAGCTTTGTTTTCTTATGCAATGCTTCTTTTTCAATTAAAAGCCCAGGAATGGGAAAATCTGACCTCTCCGAAAAGTCTGGCGGGGGGAGAGGCTGGAGGAGCGCTGCCCCGCAAGGGAAAAGCTTATACTATGCGAGAGGCACTGTGCAGCGGACCGATATGGCTCCCCGTTTATTAGGCAATTACTCTGGGCCTCGCATCATCTCGGGGACCGTGAGATACACAAGGAATAGCAGATAACGGTTTCTGCTCCCCAGGGAGCTTATTATCAAGGCTCATTTATGGTCTTAATTCCTGCATTTTTAGGTGGCAGGATTGGGGCAGGACTTCGAGCAGGAAAATGCTGGAGGCCCTTCCCAGTGCCTGTAGTCCAAGCCCTCAATTTCACAGCTAGGGAAAGAAGGCCAGAGTGGGCAGCTACTTGCCCAAGGTCACGCACAGCTGCGGCTGGTGCGCCAGGCTGCCTCCCTTCATGGTCCGTGGTCCGTGGTCCGTGGTCCGATTACACTGTTCTGTGCCTCCTTTGAAGGATAAGGGAACCTAGTGGCCCATGTGAAAACTTGAATGGGATTTCCCTTTGTGCTTTATGCTTCCAAGGCTTCCTTACAGTCGAGGGAGGGGGGCTCTGACATTGAGTGTTTCCTAAAACCTTGCCTGGGGAAGGCCAGCGCTGGTTACCACTACAATTGTAGCTCAGGCCCAAGAGGCCTAAAGGTGGCGAATTTTCCCTTTCCTGAAACACCAAATGACTCTATGACTCTATCGAAGCCCCACCCCAAACCCCGGCCCTGTCTCTAATCATGGCACTTTTCAACTCTTTCTAGGGGGCTTTCCCAAACTTAGTGTGTTGATGACTTTTCCCCCTCAGTTCTTTTTTTTTTTTTTTTTAAAGTTTTTATTTATTCACTTGTCAGGGAGAGAGAGAGAGAAAGAGAGAGCGAGTGCATAAGCAGGGGGAGTGGCAGGCAGAGGGAAAAGCAGGCTCCCCACTGAGCAGGGAGGCCGATGTGGGGCTCGATCCCAGGACCCCAGGATCATGACCTGAGCCAAAGGCAGACTCTTAACCAACTGAGCCACCTAGCGCCCCTCAGTTGTTCTTTGTAAGGTAAACCGGTTGTGAAATGTACCCGAGGGGTAGGAGGCACATGGTTTGATGTTTGCCCCTGAGAATCAGTGCAATGTGGTGGGCTTCCAGTGGTGCCAGCATTGGGCTGGTCCTTTTAGCCCTGTTCCCCGTCCATTTCCAAATCAGAAGTTCACTTCCAAGTCTGGGGCCTTCTCTAAAGAGGTAGGGGTAGGTTATTCAACGTAGAGACACTGGGTTGCTCTTCCCAGAACCCTCTCCCAGCACTCACAGAATTAGGGCCATCTGGTGGGCCAGGTTATGGTAATAGTCACAACTCATATTTATGGAACACTTACGATGGGCCAGGCACCCTGTGGGGTTGATGCTTTTATTGGCACACCTATTTTATGGGTGAGGATAATAAGATTCAGAGAAGTCAAGTGACATACCCAAGGTCACACAGCTAGAAAGTGCTCAAGCTGGTATGGACACCTAGGTCTGCCTGACTCCCAAGCCGGTGGTGTTAACTAGTAGGATAAGAGAGCCTATCGTTTAAAGAGGTTACCAGGTATACATACTTATATATATATATTTTGTTTTGATGAAGAACGATCTGCCAGTTTTCTGCAAACCCATTTAAGAGCTAACTAGTGAGAAGAGCCCTGCATGCAGTTCTGTTCCAGTGTCGGGCACACTGTGTCAGGACACCTGCCGCATCAGATAAGTCACTCCCCTTCCATTGAATTCGCTCTCCGCATCTGTAAAACAGAGGGCTGGGCCAGATACCTGAGCTCCCTTCCAGCTCTGACATTTCGTGACACTTCGGTTCATTTCTGGCTTCCTGGCAGACTGAAAAAAGTCAGAGGACTAGATGATGAACAAAATGCATCATGGGGAGAAATGCAAAAGCAGGGAGATTTGAATGGTGCTCCCAGGAGCTTCCTGGACGGATCAATTAACCTCAAATGGCTTTACCGTGCTTAGGCGGTAACACGTTGGTTCTGTGTTCCCTTGGGAATTTATGAAGAACTAGTTTCTTTTCAGTTACCCACATCAGAAACTACTAGCTTTCTTATAGAGGTTATTTTTTAATTTCAGGCCTTGTAGTCTCTCAGAGTACTTCTAAAGATCAAATGAAGACTGAATGGTAATAGGGCACTTAAGTATGGGGTGCTCATATTTTATTTTATTGCTCTGTTAGAATTACTAGAATTCGAGATCTATTTTGCAAGACGGCTTTGGGAGAAAGTGGTTTCTAGGAGAGAAGCAGTCTAAATAGCGTATTATATGCAACTTTATCTCCCTTCCGGGTTTAAAAGCAGGCAGACAATAACTAGGCCTAGCCCAATTTACCTTTTATCTATGTGTTTTGTCATTAAAAAAAAAACCACCTTGTATTCAAGAACACTTAAGGTTAATACTCTTTTTTTGAAAGATTTTATTTATTTGAGAGAGAGTGAGCATAAGCAGGGGGAGCCGCAGAGGGCAGAGGGAGAAGGAGGCTCTGCACTGAGCAGGGAGCCCGACACGGGGCTTGATCCCCAGGACCCTGGGATCATGACCTGAGCCAAAGGCTCACCCAGGCGTCCCTAAGGTTAATAATCTATTAGGCGTAGGTGATGCCATACTTAGAATGGTAGCTTTGATCTTAGAAATAGTTTTATGTTTTTGTTGGGGTGTGCGGGCATGTGTTCTCGAGCCTGGAGGCCCTTATTTTGGATGGTGTGTGTAGCCACTTGAGTCAGGCAGGGCTCTGAAAGGCTCCCCCCAGAGCCAGCCTCTTCTGTCCATTAGGGGGAACAGACCCGCTTACCTGGGGACAGAGAGGGGAAGTCCTGACTGGTGGGCTATGATGGCAGCGGCGCCTGTGCGTGATCACGCAATCAAGTGCGTTAGCCCAGCAGGCGTCAAAACGGAAGCTGCGCACGCATCCTGTTCTTCAGCTCCCGGTCCCGGACCCCAAGCCGGTTTTACCTTCTTCGCACCCACGTCTGGGTCAGCGCCTATGGAGTATATGTTCCCGCCCTAACAGCCTGGCTTTCAGAGGCAGGTTTGGTGAAATGGCAGGCTTTCTGTGGGTTTTTAAAATATTGCTCAGTCATGCCATGAAATGGCACCAGCGTGTCATCCAGTGACATCACAAACACTCACTCGGATACCCTGCTGGTTTGTTGATTTTTAGCCTTCTCTCCTCATGGTGATTGTTTGCACTCCCATTCTAATTTTGGCCTCTGTTTTCAGAAGGAGAATCGAACTCCATAGCTTCCTATACGCAGTGCCACTCCCCTCATTCATTTCAGGAACGAGTTTCCGTTCTTTCTTTTCTTCGAGCTTGGCGGTGGGGGGGGGGGGGTGTTGGAGTCAGACAGATCTGGGTTTGAAGCTGATTTCTATCACTCGTGAGCTCTGTGCCTTTCAGCAATCACATCTTCCCCGTCACTGTTTCTCACTAATAAAATGGGGCTAAGAATTCATCTACCACATCAGGTTATGGAGAAAATGAAATGAGTTCTTACTTGGGAAGCCCGGAGAAAAGTGTGTGGTACGTAGTAGGTGTTCCCCCGAGAAATGGAGCTGGTAGCAAAAAGCTTTTCTTCATAAAACCTCACAAAGGCTTTCTGGCATTAGTGTGAACTGAGAGGCCGAGGTTTGCCTTTTTCTTTTGATGAAAAGTAGCCCTCAAGAGCTCTGGATTGCATGCTCTCGGGAAGCCTGAAGTTGTTGACTTGTGCTGCCGGTGACAGAGTCACTAAGATCGGGGCAGAAGCCTCCAGAGAAAGGACGTGTGGTTCTGCTGATTGCCCTGTAGACTGTGGGGTGTGTGGGTAATGAGCTGTGTGTTGGGTGTGGGAGTTCGGGAGTTCAGTGCCCAGCCTTAGGGGAAACGTGGGTGACTGTCATTCGCTCCTGTGACAGGTGGCTCCCTGACGTTTTCCTCCTGAGATGGCTTGGAGTCCAATAGTTAGAACCTCGGAGCTCTTGATAATAGGCCTATTAGCTGCTTCTTCACATGAATAAGATCAGCTCGCGTTTATTTAGTGCTGACTTTGTGCCAGGCGTGTCTAAGTGCCTTACATGTATTAACTCATTTAATCCTCGCAAGAATCCTAACAGGGCACAGAACAACTGAAGAGCTTGCCCAAGGTCACACAGCTAGTGGTAGAGCTGATTTTAGACACCAGACCCAGGGGCTTCAGCAACTACTCTGTATAGGCTCTAGTCATTTTTCTTTCTTTTGTATTTTTTGTTTTTGTTTTTTTAAGATTTTATGTATTTGAGAGAGAGTGACAGCGAGAAAGGGCATACACATAGAAGGAGAGGGAGAGAGAGAAGCAGACTCCCCACTGAGCACGGAGCCCAATGCAGGGCTCGATCCCAGGACCTGGAGATCATCACCCAAGCCGAAGGGAGATGCTTAACAGACTGAGCCACCTAGGCGCCCCTTTTTCTTTTTTTTTTAACCTATGTGTTGTAATCGTCAGTTGCTGGTGTCTAGGAATGCAATGGATTTTTGTTCATTATTTTTGTATATAGCAACCTTGCTAAATGCTTTTAAATTAATGCTCATTAATTTATCTGAGGATTCTTTTGGGTTCTCTAAGTTGGTAATCATAATCTACAAATAATGAGACCCTTGTCTCTTTCTTTGCAGCCAGTGTCTTTTTCAAAATATCTTTTTCTTGCGTTACTGGTCTGGTTAAGACCTTTAGTATAATGTTTAATAGAAGTGGCAATAGTGGGTGTCCTAATCTTGATCCCTGTGTTGAAAGATATGTTTTCAGTGTTTCCTCATTAAGTATGATGTTTGCTGTAGATATTTCTGTTGGTGTCCATTACCAGACTGCAGGCGTTCCTTTCTCTTCTGAGTTTGCTAAGTTGTTACGTTTTTTAGTCATGAGTGGATGTTGCATTTTATCAAAGGCTTTTTTCTTCATCTATCGAGGTGACTTTTGTTCTGTAATCTTTCAATGCGGTGAATTACATTGGTTGATTTATTAAACCGACTTTGCATTTCTGGAATCAAATCACCATGGTCATGATATATTAAGTTTTTTGCTTCTGAATATCGGTTGCTAGTATTTGCTTGGATGTTTTTACTATGTTTATGAATCAGTCTGGCTCTCGTTTTCCTTTTTTATATTGTCCTTGTCAGGTTTTGGTAGTGCTTTCTCTCTTTCTTAACTTTGGAGTAGTTCTTTTGAGATTGGAGTTATTTGTTTCTTGAATGCTTGCTAGGACTTGCCAGTAAAACTATCTGGGCTTTGGTGTCTTCTTTGTAGGAAGATTTTGGACTACTGATTCAATACCTCTCATGACAATAGGAGTTTCCAAGTATTCCATTTCTTCTTTAGTTAGTGTTGGTGGTTTGTTTATCTGTGAACATAGTAACCATGTCTACATTTTCAAATCAGTTGGTTTAAAATTGTTGATAAAAGCCTCTTAACTGTAGAAACTGCAGATATTAAAAAGATATCCCCTGTTCCATTCATAATATTACTAACTTTTTAAAAAATTGTATTTATTTTTCATTCCAGTACAATTAACATGTAGTGTTATAATAGTTCCAGCCGTACAATGTAGTGATTCAACAGTTCTATACATTACTCAGTGCTTATCACATACGTGTACTCTTTTTTTTTTTAAGATTTATTTATTGAGAGAGAGGGAGCACAGCTGGGTGGGGGGAACAGAGGGACAGAATCTCAAGCGGGCTGCGCTCTGATCACAGAGCCCAAAGTGGGGCTCGATCCCACGACCCTGAGATCATGAGCTGAGCCAAAATCAAGAGTCATACACTTAAGCAACTGTACCCCGCAGGCGCTCCACATACGTGTACTCTTAATCCCTTCACCTATTTCCCCCTCCCCCCACCTCCCACCCTGCAACCATCAGTATGTTCTCTATAGTTAAGAGTCTGGTTTTCTGTCTCCTTTTTTCTTTGTTCATTTGTTTTGTTTCTTAAATTCTACATATGAGGGAAATCACATGGTATTTGTCTTTCTCTGACTGACTTCTTATTTTTCAAAAAAATCATTCTCTCCCGAAACTTGTAAGTTTTATTTATCTTTTATAGGAAGCAATTTGGGCTTTGTTAATCCTCTCTGGAGTATGTTAGTCTTCTATTTTGTTCATTTCTGCTCATTTTTAAAATCATTTTATCCTTGATATTGCCTTTGAGTTTTTATCTTCTGTTCTTTTCCTAACTTAAGTTGAATGCTTATTAGCTCATTTATTTTCAGACTTTCTTATTTGACTGTAAGTAGGAAAGGCTAATAATTTCGTACTACCTACTGCTTCAGCTAGATCCCACAAATTTCAATACGTAGTATTTTGTTATGTTGGTTGATTTCTAAGTATTTCATAATTTTCAATGTGATTTCTTAACTCCCGGTGTTCTTTTTTCCTGAGCATTTGTTTAGAAATGTTTGATTTGTTGATTCCTAGCTTAATAATATTGTGATCAGAGAATGTAGCCTGTGTGGTCTGTTTCTTTGAAATTAGTCGAGACTTGCTTTGTGCCCTGGCACGAGGCCAGCGGCCACTAGATCAACCTTGTTAATTTTGCTGCTCTTGGACATCCTTAGCCATTTTTTTTGTCTGCTTCCTCTGTCAGTGGTTGGGAGAGTTTTTAAAATTTCGCACCACAAATGTGGATTTATCTATTTCTTCCTTTAGTATTACCAATGTTACTTTGTATTTTTTGAAGCTAGGTTATTAGGTGTAGTAGGTTACTTTTTACATTTCTTCGTTACATTCGTTGATCAAATGTTCAATATAGGGGTTCCCATTGCAACTTAGCCTGTAGATAGATTAATAAGGATGACTTGGTGAAAGCAAAAGCATCCCTCTAGGTGGGCTGGTAAATTGGATTTTGAGCTCCAGGGAAGAAACACATTTAAAATCAGAATTGCACCTTCCCGGTTATAGAATTAAATTCTTAAAGCAATTTGACTTTGCCAAACAAAATTAACACTCTCATATCCTCTAGTGCCAGAGGCTTTTGTCATCATTAAAACAGTTTTGAAAGCCTTATTCCTTTTGGGTTGGGCAAGAGGTTGGGAAGGAGAGCTTTATTTCTCTTGGGCCTTATAGATATTAACTATTGGCTGGTCCGACAGGTTTCAGACCCTTAGGCATTTTTCTTCCTACTGCCTAGCATTTTCTGTGGGACCTGGCCCAAATCCTCTTACCTCTCTGCCTTTTTTAGGCTCAGTGCCTGTAATTATGTGGGTAGTCCTCATTCCCCTTCCACCCGACAGAGGTGAGGTGTGCAGAAATTGAAATAATAGTTGCATGGGGGTTCTAAATAATTCATCAGCTCCTCTGCTCATTCTGCAGGAAAAAAAAATAAAAGTCTGTGGGAGACAAGTGCTCACAAGGATCAAGCAACAGGAATGATGGCAACGACTACACCTTTTATTAGATTTTCGAAGGGAATCAGACGACATGAAGCTAGAAGTCATACAGAGAGACAAATTACATTTGGTCACATTTGGGTGGGAATGGAACTTTTCAGCTCCAGCTCTGGAGCCTACATGATTCTGTGAAATCTCATTTTCAGGCTCTGTTAGGGCAACCCCTGATTCTGATTACATTTCCTAACTGAGCACTCTGAGCTGGTCCTTCTCCGCTAGAGCCTCCTTCCCTCCCAGAGCATTTCAAAGAAGGGTGAGCAGGTGAGCCAATTAGGACCCCCTGTTTCTGGCTGTCCTTTCATTTACATGCAACTCTACTGCTCTTTTCCCCCTCTTCATTTTTGAAAACAAGCTTGTATTTATTTGAAATACAGAAGTAACACATGATCATAAATGTGAAAACTCTTTTAAAAAAAAATATAGAAATGTATTTAAAAAAGTGAAAGTTTCTGGGACTTCATCTTCCCACCCTGGTTCTCTTTCTTTTTAAAGACCTTGGCTCATGTCAAAGAATCTCCCCTCCCTACGTTCTGATTCTTCAAATTCGCCTTTCTCCCAAGAGCTTAGTGCAAGAGAAATTCCAACCTAATGGTGGAGGGGGGGGCGGGTTTGGTGGGGAGAAGCGGAGGGCAGAGCTCTAGATTCCACAGAATCTGGCTGCATGAAATAAAGGTCAAGGCTGGAAGAAACCGGATTTGGAAACACCGGTGCCTTCACCTTTATTTTAAAAACGGAGAAAGTTTTGTAAGGCCTAGAATAAGATCCAGCTCTGTTTATATGTGTTGGGGGGATGGGTAGAGAAGAGGTGCAGTCCAAATTAGATCATTTTTTGTGACATCGCTCTGAAAACTCTAACGTGCTCTACCAATCTGAGATTAGCATTAATATTGATACTGGCCCCGGGGTGGGGGCTTGGGTATTTGTCAGAACAGCTAATAAATATCTCTCAGTGGACATTTGCACAGGAACTGACAAAATGGTATCCACTGGCAGTTCCAAAAGCTACTTTAATTGCCCTCGTTATCTTAAAATGTACCACAACAATGGGGTAGAAAAGCAGAACTCAAGCTTCCAGAAGAAAGACCACGAACAAGTGTAGATTCCTGCTGATACGCACGGTGAAATTAACCCACCTGATGTCAGGAATCGAAGAAACGTGTAAGCATCTCCTAGTACAATAAAGTGGGTGACAGACAACACTCTCTAAGCTGTAAAGCTGGGTAATAATGCAAAGGACCATTGTCATCATGACTAGCGAGATTGGCTGTCACCCAGCGACTTAACCGTAATATGCTTCCAGGAAGTTCGATGAGCTCCTTTCCCGTCCAGGTGGGAGAAAATGCCACCGAAATGCAGTCTCCTGATAACTGTAAAACCAGGCAGCTAAATTTAATAAGACATTTGTCAAGAAGAGAGAAGATAATGACCAATTTTTGGTAGATAGATAGTTGCCTGCTGAAACAAAGCCTGTATTGAACTATTTTGGAGTGGGAAGAAGCATTGCTATGACAACAAATTACTTATATTTGATTTAGAAGAAGGAGCGCAGTGCAGCTTAATGTTTCAGAAAGCTCGTGAGAACAATTGTTGGCAGTGGGTATATGTTAAAATATAAAATGTTAAGTATGGTCTGTTAAATAATTGAGCACGTTGGTGCGTTTCTCGTATCTCCTCTCTCCTGAACCAGTAACATACTACATAAATAGATTTTTGGAAAAACAGCTAGCAGATTTACACACGAATTGTTCTGATTTCAAGGGTGCCGCAAATGAAATTCACAGCTTTGATTTGCGGCAATCCCCAAAATGTCATGTATTTAAAATTACAAATAAAACAACAACAAACAAACAAACAAACAACAAACAAAAGACCTATTTCCTTTGGTTTTATTCCATCCAGACCTGAGATTACGGTAGTTTGGAGTTTTTCCTTCTGTAGACGATTAATCATCTTGGTGATTGGGAGTGTTGGGGGAAAAGGAAAGGAAACTACTATTTGAAAGGAAACTACTCTTAAGACCATTTCCATGCTTTCACCGTGTTCTTGCCTGAGAGAATGAGGAAACACTAGTTTGTACGAAAGGGTTATTTGCAGCGTGTCTGGGGAAGTAGGGCTGGGGCAGGTGGTTAAGGCATAGAGAACCCACAGAAAGCCTGTGAGTGTAGAGATTTCCTGTTAGCTCCTATTCCTTAGAGGCAGGTTTTAGGGTCTTGACCAGGTTCTAAGGGTGGGTAAATCCCAGGGGCTCCTTGAGGGCTCTTGAGACGGAAGCTTCAGGTGCGTCCTTTTCTTTTTGTGCCTTTCTCCATGCCTCCTTCCCCTTTACCCAGCATCACATCTATCTTCCTGTGTGCTTCTAGAATAGGAAAGAAAAATAGGAGAAGGCAAAAAGCTTGGAAAATGGAGGACTGACTTCAAGAAGACAGGCATACCACCCTAAACTTTCCAATGGTCTCTCCAGGCAGAAGTCACAAATTTGCATATGCCCCCCCTTTGGAGGGAACAATTTGATTGGTCATTTACGACAGGGAGGAGGACATTTCATAGGGTTTAGTAAGAGGAGGAAGTTTGAAAACAATAACAAGCCAAATCTTAAGTTAACCTTCCCCTTTAAATGAGGGGTGGCCCAGAATCACAGCTGTTGATGAATCACAGACTCTGCCTGGCGTGCTGTTTAAATTCCATCCCTTTAAAAGATTTGATGTTCTGTGTTTTACTAGTGGGCATCATGTCAGATCATGTTCCACCCTCCTCAGAAACTTCTGGTGCTCCCAGTTACAAGATAAAACCGTGACGTTTGCCTGCTCCTTGTGGCCCTTCGCGGTACAGAAATAGGCCTTTTAGAAAAAAGATTGCAAAAGTAACACATGCTCATTATGGGAAATTTGGAAAGTAGAAGAGTTGGCAACTTTTTTTCTGTAAAGGGGCAGATAGTCAATATTTTTGTGTCTGTCACAACTTCTCAACTCTGCCTTTGTAGCCCAGAATCAGCCATGGATAATGGCAATATGGAAATGAATGTGCATATTTGTGTTCCAATAAAACTTTATAGACAAATCAGTCACGCTTGGTTTGTGGGGCATAGTTTGCTGAACCCTGGTATAGGGAATAAAAATCACTTGTAATCGTGCTACCAAAATGTAAACATTTTTGCTTATTTTTCTCCTTTTATTCATATTGTTTTGCATGGTTGTTGACTATGTATTCTGTACTACCAATTTTGTGCCCAGATTTTTTTTCACTTAACCTTCCTGTAACATTTTCCATGTCATTTAAAACTTGTGAGAAGCATAATCCTTTTTTTAAAAAAGATTTTATTTATTTATTTGAGAGAGAGAGTGTGTGTATGAGTAGGGGGAGGGGCAGAGGGAGAAGCAGACTCCCTGCTGAGCGAGGAGCCTAACTCAGGGCTCTGTCCCAGGACCCTGAGATCATGACCTGAGCCAAAGTCAGATGCCCAACTAACTGAGCCACCCAGCTGTCCCAAACTTGTCAGAAGCATAATTCTTAATGGCTATGTAATACTCCATCCTATAACTAGATCATAATTTACCTAATCATTTCCTATTGTTTTCTCAATCATAAATGACATCGAAAAAACTGCCGTGTTCATAAATCTTTGTATTTCAGATTATTTTGTACACCCTTTTCCTTGAAGTGGAATGATCAGATCAGGGGTCTGAATGCTTTTAAGGAGCTTAATATTGGCTTTTCGAAAAGGTAGTGCTCATTTATATTCCCACCAGTAGTGCAGAAGGCAGTCTGTTCCATCTCATCCTTGCCGACAGATACTCTCACGAAAGCAAAGTATTTTTTCAAAATGGCGTCTAAGTTAATATGTAATTCTTGGATTATTAGGGTGGTTGGAAAAAATTTCAAGTGATGGTTGATGAGCTGCCATATTTCTTCTTTGGCTTGCTTATCTGTAAATGCACCTTGGGCGCTAACTCGCTCCCCCTTTTGCTAATGCATTTTTCTCCTTTCACCCCCTGAGCTCCCGTATCAAAACTGTACTCATCCTTTAGGGCCCGATCCAGATCTGAATTCATCTCCCTGTCCATGCAGTCCTCTCTCGTTCTTCTTACTCATTTGATCTCTTTGCTCCCCATAGTACCACTTAGGACCTTTATATAACTTCCTGCCTCCTGCGGTTTTCTGTGTATGGGCTTTCTCCCCAGAGCAGGGACTGGGCCGTGTTATTTGTCTTGGTTCCCAGAACCTAGCAGAGAGCTTAGTATCCAGGGGCCTGACTAATCTTCTAGGACTTTGTCGAGAGGTTCCTGAGGTCTGCTGCATGTGACGTTTTGGAAAAAAATTAAAAGAGTGATGTTGCAATCACCTGCAATGTTTACAGAACTAGTTGGGATCACTGATAAGAGTGCTTCTCTGATTACTTCAGATGGACTGTATCCTTAAGTCCTGTGTGCTCCTTTTAATGAAATGTGGGCTCTCAAGTTTGGCAAGTGATGATATGCAACATTTTTATTTTTTAAAGATTTTATTTATTTATTTGACTGAGAGCACGAGTGTGCACAAGCAGGGGAAGCGGCTGGCAGAGGGAGAGGGAAAACTGCCTGAGCCACCCAGGCGCCCCTGATATACAACAATTTTAGCACCCATCGGGCTCCTCCTCTCTCGCATATATACTGTAGTACTGTATTGTGCTGTTAGAAGTGTCTGTGATGATGGAAAGTTTCATGTCTGCATTTTCCGATATGGTAGCCACTAGCCCCATGTAGTGACTGTGCACTTGATATGGGCTTCATTTTATTTAAATACTTGAAATTGGAGCACCTGGGTGGCTCAGCTGGTTAAGCGACTGCCTTCGGCTCAGGTCATGATCCCAGGGTCCTGGGATCGAGTTCCGCATCAGGCTCCCTGCTCAGTGGGAAGTCTGCTTCTCTGTCTCCCTCTGCTGCTCCCCCTGCCTTTGTTCTCTTGCTCTCTCTCTCTCTCTGTCTCTATCAAATAAATGAATAAAATCTTAAAAAAAATAGATACATACATACATACTTGAAATGGAAATAGCCACATGTAATGGTGGCTACCATATTGGACAGTATAAGATCGTATAGAATATTTAAAGATACAGTCTCTTTTGTGGCTAAGAGCTTGGTATTTGTAGTAATCTGCAGTGATGTTGACTTCGTGGCTGCCTGGAAGCCTGAAGAGGCATCCCAGATCTTGGGAGAACCTTGGAGAGAGGGGAAGCTGTGAGTTTGGTTCACAGTGGCAACTGCCTCCAGTGGCGGGGGCGTGGGGGTGGAGATAGTGCCAGACTGGTAGGTTTGGAGGCAGAGGGTGACAAGCTGGAATGCCGGGAGCAGACATTTGGGCTCGATATGGTCAGTAATAGGGAACCATTAAACATTCATGAGAAGGAGAGTGACAGATGAGGGTGGTGTTGCAAGGTCACCCCTGCCGGGGGCGTGCAAGCTTCTGGGAGAGGATGTAAGTTATTGGCCCCTCCTTTATTGGGTAGGGCTGGGCAGTAGTGATTCGCCAACTCCGTCAAGCCCAGCCATATCAGAAAACACAAGTAATTTATTTTCACATTAGCTTCCAGTTATTGTGTGCCTTCCTGTGCTTCAGATACACACCAGCATTGAGTGTCTCAGGCTTGCGTTGGAGGGTAGGAGAGATGGCTGTCTGTCTGAGGGGAGGCAGGCCGGTCACCACTGCTCCGCCAGGGGCAGGATTGCCCTCAGTGGCCCTGGTACCTTGAAAGGCTCTCCGATCTTTCAGAAACCATCTGCGAGCCCAGCCATTCCGTCCTCATCTGTCTGCTTTCTTGAAGGGCCCGTTGGAAATTTCTGTTTGTCATTTTCACTTACGTCGACCAGTTACATTTCTTTGTTCTTTCTGCTCCTTGCTTGTTACCTTGCTTGTATTTCCGTAACCCTGGCGTGAATTTTTAGGATGTGGGCTTAATAATTAGCTGTCACTGTTCTACAGATCTGCCCCAGACTCATTTTTAAGAAAAAGAAACGTTGTCGAAGGGACCGTCCCTCTCCTCACCCTCTCCAACGCACCCAGCGAATGCCGCTGTCCACCCCGTCTGGGTGCCCATCCTCCAGGTCCAGCTTGGCTCAGGGAGACAGCCCAACTCAGAAGCCACCTCCTTTTTGGGAAAACACGTTCCGCTTAAGTCCTACCTAGAAAGAAGTCTTCAGAAAGCACTGACTAGGTAGGACTTAAGCGGAGCGTGTTTTTCCATGGAAAGCAAACACTTCCTGTCTTGACTTGCCACTGGGGGAAAAGGGGAGATTTCAAAGCAAAAAGCGACCTTGAGCTGCACACTACAGATTTCTGCAAAAATAAACGACCTCTTCTGGTTTCTTTCCCGATCACAGAGATGGTATGGTTGAAGGGTCAAGAGCGTGGATTCTTGCAGCATGTCTTACTGAGTGTGTGCTATCTGCTAGTAATTCTGCTAGACACTAGGATCAGACCCTAGTGGATTAAACTTTGGGTTCTGCCAGTAGTTAGCTCTTGGAGCTTGGGTGAGTTTCCTGACTTCTTTGATCTTCAGTTTATCTGTCCGTTAAATGGGAGCAAGGATGCTTCCCTTGCATGGTGGTTGTAAGAATTAGAGAGGGTCTGTAGAGTACAGTTCCTGGGACCTCGTAAGGACTAGTGAGAGGTAGTTATTATTATCCTGTTTGTAATGACTTCAAGATCAAGCCCATTGACCCAGTGTCCTTTTTCCCTCATTCCTCGGGATACTTGCTTTTGCCTTCTTGGAGCTACATATCGTCAGAGTGGGAAGCATTGGGTGTGACGAATTTAATAAGAAAGATTTTCTTGACAGAAAGAGGGTCCCTAGGTAGTGGATGACTGAGGAAAACCCTTGTGCCGCCTTTGCTAAGGAAACCTAAGGTTATTGCCACCTGTCTCAGAGGTTTCTGCCCTGTCTGAGGGCCTGGGTGGGGTGTGGTTGATGCCAGTGCCTCCTCCGGGCCTTTTTAAGAGTCAGGTCCAGGGAAAATGGCGTCTACTTTCTGCAGTTGATGGGGTGGTGGGCGGGGGATATTGTTTTTGAGTTGGGGAGTCCTGACTGCCTCACCTTGGGATGCTCCGTTGGCCTGGCTTTAAGGGAAGCTTTCCAGTTGATCTCTTAATCTTCAGAAATAACCCTGGAAATCAGTTACACTATCTCCTCCCTTAAAACACTAACTAGCCCTCACTCAGCAGAGTCACGTTCTTGGGATGCTGTGGGTCTAGATTTTCATTTTCTGTACTACCGGGGCCAGAATTTCCTTTGCAATAGCGAGAAGAAATGTACTCTTCAAAGATTGCTTGTGGTACAAATGTGTATGTTAAAATCCTACTTCAAGTGTGGAGGGGCAGCTTGCAAAAGTAAGGAATTCCATGGAACGCCTCTTAGGAAAAACAAATCCTTTGGTAATGTGAATTATAGCCTTCGAATTTCCTGGTTGTTAAATCTTGATTTTAATGTGTCGGTTTGCTTCAAGCAAGTCTGCCTAATTTTTAGGCTACAACTTCCTTTTCGTGAAACAAGTGGGTATGTTCCTTTTATAAAATACTCCGGGAATGGGAACCAGTGTCATGGTTTCACTTGATCTAGGTCCCTGGAGACTAAGACCTTAGCGCTATAGCGGTAAGTCGGTTAGTTCAGTTAGAATGAGGGTTCCCAGCAGCTTTTCCCTGCCTTTATTTTAAGGAGTTGTATGTAGTCACTTTTCATGATGACAGAACCCAGAGTGATATGATTAAAAAAAAAAAAAGAACTGAGTGACCTCTTTGCTTACTTCCTTCTACTGGTCTCTGACTTCTCTTGTTTAGCTGAATTTCCTTCGGCCTTTGTTCACCCACCATCTGAGGTTACCTGCTGCTTGGGCTCAGATGCTAAGGCCATGTTGCTTCTGAGGCTAAGGGGACACACCTGAAAACTGACATTTGGGGCCTGACTTTTAGCTGGATCCATATTGTGATCCACCTCTGCAAACAACAGATCAAATGGGAAATCTTTCCATGAAACAAATCCATTGAACAGTATACCCTTGTAAATAACTAACGAACACGAATGATGCACATTCCTTCTTCCCTGCTAGTCATACAGACAGAACGGGACTGTAGACCATTTTTTTACGTTTCTTTGCTTTGACTTTTGCCTCAAGTGAACTCTCAGATTAGACACATCCCTGTTTCTAGAGAAGTCTCAACAATTTTTGTTGCAAACTGATCTGAAAAGCCAGTTTGGTTGTCCATAGTTTTAGATTCTATTTTGGTGAGTATCATGGATCTCTCGTAGTTAAGAAGTAGGTGAGAGCTATAGGTTTCTTCTCCACAACCAGTATATTACAGTGAAAGCAATTCAGATCTAATTCTGCCCCACAAACATTATTAGCAGTCAGGCAGAAAGCAGTCATACAGCCTGAACTGAAATGCCCAGAGACATTCTATCTCTTCTTATTTCCAACCACCATCTTGGCTGAAAGGTTCTCTGGAGGTAGACATGACACTATTCTAGTGGTAGAATTAAGCTTACCTTCCCATTAAAGGGCACATTCAAATTAAGTGTCAGAGCCTGAGATTCGTTGCATCTCCTGAGCCTAAAGGTTTCATTCCGAAGGGGCGAAAGACATTGTTGGGCCAACCAGAATCTTCTCTCCAATTCATGCAAGGGTGGGTGTTACCTGAATGACGTTTCTAACTGGTCTACCTATCTCAAACACCAAGATATCCCCCAATGAAGTATAATTTCTAATATCCGTTGTTCTAATTAACAAGTCATCTGAAGGATTTTGGAGCTGAAGCATTCGAGTGTGGCTTTCTTCTCATTAAAAAAAAATTAAGGCATATTTTACATTCTTTTTAGGATACAGTTCTGTGTGTTTGGGCAAAGGCATACACCCTAATCAAGATCGAGAACTGCTTCCATCACCCCCCCCCAATCTCCCAAATTCCCCATTACTTGCTTGTGGGCTTTTCAAAATAAGCAGCTTTATTGAGATAGAATTCATCTACCATACAATTCACCCATTTAAAGTATACAATTCAATGGTTTTTTTTGAGTATTATTTATTTTTTAAAATGGTGGTAAAATGTATCTATGACATGAAATGTGCCATTTTAACCATTTGTAAGTGTGTCATTGGGTGGCACCAATTACATTCATGGTGTCCTGCAACTATCACCACCTTTTTTGGTCACCCCAAACAAACTCTGTACCCATTAAGCAACGACTCCCCATTGCTTCCTCCCACAGCCCCTGGTAACCACTGTTCTACTTTTTGTCTCTAAGACTATATTTAACTAGGTACCCCGTAGAAGTGGAACCATACAGTATTTGTTCTTCCGTGTCTGGTTTATTTCGCTTCACATAACATTTTCTAGGCTTACTCATGTGGCATATATCAGTACTTCATTCCTTTTTAAGGCTGAATGATACTCTACTCTATGAATATACCACATTTGGTGTACCCACTCATCCATCCGTGGACACTTGGCTTGGTTTTTTGGCCATCGTGAATACTGCCTTGCAATGACCGCTGGCTTAACAAGTGTCTCGTTCAAGTCCCCTTTTTCGATTTTTGGGGGGTGTATATCCAGGAGTGGAATTGTTGGGTCGTATGGCAATTCGGTGTTGAGCGTGTGGAGGAGCTGCACATAGTTTCACAACACCTGAGCCGTTCGATACTCCCACCAGTGACGTACAAGGATTCCAAGCTCTTCGCATCCTCTCCAGCACTTATTTTCCATCTTTCAAAATCTTGCCTTCCTGGTAACTGTGAAGTGGTATTGCCTTGTGGTTTTGTTTTGCATTTCTCCAATGACTAATGATGTCGAGCACCTTTTTCTGTGCTCAGTGGCCGTTTGCGTCTTCTTTGGAGAAATGCCTGTTTGCGTCCTTTGCCCATTTTTGAAAAATGGAATTGTTTGTCCTTTCATTGTTGAGTTCACGATTCGGGGCTTTGATTAGAGATTTCAGTTATTAACTAATCACCCCTGGAGTGTGTATTCTCAATTAGGGTTTTTTAGATGTTAACTGCAGTGTTCTGGTAAATGTCTTAAAGCCCCGATTTGGAGCATTTGCCAATTTCCATGGTCCATTTCAAGTTACCGGTCTGTCGTTATTAAAGTAACAAAGGAGGGGCACCGGAATGGCTCAGTCAGTTAAGCCTCTGCCTTCGGCTCAGGTCATGATCTCAGAGTGCTGGGATCAAGCCCCGCATCGCGCTCTCTGCTCAGGGGGAGCCTGCTCCTTCTCCCTCTGCCTGCTGCTCTCCCTGCTTGTGCTCTCTCTCTCTCAAATAAATAAATAAAATATTTTAAAAAATAAAGTAATAAGGGAGTGGGAAGAGATGCATATAATCAACTCTTGCTAGCGAGTGCTAGGCTTCCAGTGTTATGCCCAGATTTTTAGATCCCCAAAGACCACCAGGGAGCCGAGTCCGATGCAAAAGCAAAAGAGCCTTTATTCGAGCTAGCTCGAGCTCATCCTCCCACACTCACGGACGCAGCAGCGTGTTGTGGAGAAAGAGCGCGAGTCTCAGAAGGCGCAGTGGTTTTATAGGGGCCAGGGGCCAATGAGCTGGTAACAAGCACTCAGTGGCCAATAAGATTGTAACACACAAAGGCCATACGCAGATGACCAATTGAATTACGATTCTCCCTAAAGTAGCTGTCTGAACCAGCCTATCACTCTAGTCAGAATTGGCGTGCGAGTTTGGTGGGCTAAAGGCGGGACTAAAGGCGGGATTTATAGTCTTTGGCGGTAGGGGTTCCGTATTCCTTAATGGAGTTAGCCTTGCTCTGCTCTTTTCACCAGCACGCGCCGAATGTTAACCAACCACCCTACAGTGTAGAATGAAACTAATACACACACACACACACACACACACACGTCACAGTGTCTATGTTGAACATATTTTAAATTTAAATTTAAATGAATTTGCAGATGTCACAACTAAAAGTAAATGAGAATGATTTTCAATTATAGTACGTGAGCTCCTTCATCGAAAGTAAGAATAGCTACCATTTGTTGAGCATGTCATATGCTAGACATGTTCCAAGTGTTTAATACATGTGTCACTGCTTTGTGTCCCACTCATGGGCTTTACTTACTGAGTGCCAACTACCATAAACAAGAGCGAATGACTTTTTTCTAACTGCAGACCCACTCCTTTGTTACTTTGTACCCTCCACCCTTCCTAAAAATCTATTCAAATTGGAAGTGAAAGCTAAAGCTGTGGTGGTACCACCTGTCGATGGACTGTGGGAGTTCACAAATATTCTTTTCTGGATCGCAAACAACCCCCCTGCCCCCCAAAAAACGCACTTGTTTTATAAGGAAAATGCAAACAAGTCACAAATGGCCAAAAATATAAAGTGAAAATCCTCCATTATCCCACCCACCAGAAACCATCATTAATAGCTAGCATTTATGATGTCAGCTCTTTTTCTTTACATCTTTATTGTTTTACAAAAATGGGATTCTGCTTTATAATCGGAAACTTCCTTCACTGGACGACAGAGGCAGACACCGGTGCACGTAGCCCTACTTCGTTCCTCTTACCAGCTACACAACATCTGTCATGTGACAGAAGGGTAAAGGATCGTGAAGGGTTGTTTTGAAGAAGGGGTGATAGGTAGCTCATGGCACAAAAAGGTCGATAACCACTGTTGGGTACCCCAAACAGCATCATTCTGTCTGCTCTCCCCCTCCAGAGCTACCATAACTTACCCGGGATGATAAGGTGAAAGTCAACGTTAAGAGTTACAGGAGTTCGAGGAAATCTCTTAAGCCCCATAGGGATAGTTGTGAGGTAAGTCCAATTCTTGCACATGTCTTCAGGGCTTTGCAGCTCTGGTCTTTTCTTTTTTTTAAATTTTAATTCCAGTATAGCTACTATACAGTGTTCTATCAGTTTTAGGCGGACAATATAGTGATTCCACCACAGCTCTGGTCTTTTGAAACCCTATTTAGAATCTCTTCCACTCCAGGGGGTGTCTGGGTGGCTCAGTCTGGGAAGCGTCTGCCTTTGGTTCAGGCCATGATCCTGGGGTCCTGGGATCCTGGGATCGAGCCCCACATCGGGCTCCCTACTCAGTGGGGAGCCTGCTTCTCCCTCTGCCTCTGCCCCTCCCCCCACTTGTGCTCACTTGTGCGAGCGTGCGTGCGCTCTCTCTCTCTCTCTCAAATAAATAAAATCTTAAAAACAATCTCTTCAACTCCAGCAGGCTCTGGTCTGAGTTCAAGAAACATTGTCCTCAAGGCAGCCCAGCCTTTTAATTCCTCTTCGTCTGAAGAACCCGTTGGTTCTCCGTGTTTTCAGTGGTCATCAGCGTTTCTTTGTTTTCTCCTCTGTCCAGGCCCCTGTCACTAGCAAAGCTCCTATTGACTTTCTCCGGCGAGGCATTTATTATTGTTGCATCTGGGGATTGATAGGAGAAAAGAAGGTTATCTAGGGGAAGAGTAGACGTTGTAGAAGTGTCTGACAGCCATTATTAGGTGGCTGTCAAAATAACACGCTTTACTCTCCGGCATGTCCCTACTCCAGGGAATGAAATAATCCAAGAATGATAAGCTCCCAATTGCCATCTGTCAGTTTGTGTTGCTGCTTGCCTCGTTCTGGTTAACATTGAACGCTGACCTCACGCGGCACTCGGGGAAACGTAGAGGAAGATAAGATGATCACGAGGCGTAAAGCGAACTGACTGAAGGCCTGCCCAGACATGGGTCAAAGGCCCGTGGTATCAGTTGATCAACATTTGTCTATCTCGTGCTCTCTTCCCCTTTCTTGTTTACCTCAGAGAGTTGGCAATATGGCGTTTCCTCCTGTAATACAACACATTCGCCTTCTTTTACCAGCTTGGAGAATTTAGTTTAGTAGGGGTGGGGGGGCAGTGCTAAGAGGTTTGGGTGGGGGTCAGATGCTGTCATTTTTCCTAACTAAGAAGATAAGAATATGGGTGTCTGCAGTTCATGAATGGACTTGCCGTGATCTTTCAGATTACATGCTAAGCATCAGGCTTGTACGTACATATTTTACTATGCCTTCTGGCCCATATCCCCTTCGAAGGCAAACCGCTCTGTGCCAGCTGTGCCGGGAGCTGTGCCAGCAGCCATGATCTGTGCCAGAGAACCTGCCTCCTTGGTCTGGGTTGATTGGACCAAGAGTTGGCCATCTGTCCCCAAAACAGCCCATTCATCAGCTGGCAAGCAACATGGGTTTGACAGGATGAGCTGGGCCAATCATATTCCTCTCCTAGGAAGTTAGAATTAGGACGCCGAGTGACTAAATAAGATAGTTCACAGCAGGAACAAGAGCCGAAAGATGATGGGGAGGGGAGCAGCACATCGGGCCACTCCACGCTGGAGTTAGGAAGAGACAGAAACCATGAGTAAATGGAAGAAGCTAACAAGAGGAATAGAGATGCCCTGAGAGACAGAGCAGCTGTTTCCACAACCACCTTGAACCCAGAACCACTTTCCAGTTCTCCTGAGGCCACGCTTTATCCTGCAGTAGGATTCTCCTGGGTTACCTGTTTCTGTTTTCTCGTCATAAACCTCCCTTTTCTTGAGCCAGCCTGAGTAGGACTCTGTTTTCTTGCGATAAAAATCGCCAGACCAACCCTTGCTGTCTTTTGTGGTTTTGGTAATAGTGGGGGGAAAAAGATAACTAGGATTGGTAAGGATGTAGAGTAACCAGGACCCTCGTACACTGTTGGCAGGAAAGCAAAATGGTGCAGCCGCTCTGGAGTAACGGCATGGAGGTGTCTCCAAAAATTAAAAACAGACCCTTCGTATGATCCAGCAATCCCAATTCTGGCTATTTATCTAAAACAATTGAAATTGAGATCTCAGATATTAGCCCGCCAGTGTTCACTGCAGCACCGTTCACAATAGGCAAGATGTAGGAAAACAACCTAAATGTCCATTGATGGATGAATGGATAAAGAGAA
This sequence comes from Potos flavus, assembly GCA_028534135.1. Taxonomy (NCBI): domain Eukaryota; kingdom Metazoa; phylum Chordata; class Mammalia; order Carnivora; family Procyonidae; genus Potos; species Potos flavus. Next base: position 33,108,013 of record CM052901.1, on the reverse strand, counting down.
TGTATGTTAAGTACCATGGAGTATTATTCAGCCTTCAAAAAGGAGGAAATCTTGTCATATGCTAGGACATGGATGAACCTTCTAAGTGAAACAAGGCAGTTACAGAAGATAAATATTGGAGGTGTTTGAAGAGTCAGATTCATTGAATCAAAGAGTAGAAGGGTAGCTCCTAGGCTTTATGGAGGGCTGGGAAATTGCTAATCAGTGGGCATAAAGTTTCGATCATACAAGATGAACAGGTTCTAGAGATCTGCTGTACGACATAGTGCCTAGAGTTAATACTGTACTGTGCACTTTGTTAAGAGGGTAGATCTTATGTTAAATGTTCTTACCTCAATAAAATAAAATTAAATCGTCAGGCCAGGTCTAGGCCTCGACCCTTATGACTGTAGACTTTGCCGGTGAATCGACAACAGTTGGTTAACATTTAGGGTTAACATTAAGTGCCACAGTCTGTTCTAGGTATTATGGGGAGCAGTGGAAAAACACAGATACCTCATTATTTTTCTCAAGCTCAGCGCTGACGTACGAGCTTTAAATCTGTGTTCCTGGCAAATGGTGAGAATGGAAAGAGGCAGGGATCCTGACTGTTCATTTATCACCTCACAGCTCTCAACCAACAGGGGGCCTTCTTTATCCTATTTAACCTCTCAGTGGAATATTTGCCTTTGATTTATTCCTCTTTCCAGTCAACTCTTGATTATTCATGTAATAGAGGGAAGCATTAATGTGAATAATAGAAGACTGCCCCACCTTGGCCCCTCTTCCCTGCCACAGCGGCGCCGAGTTCCAGAAATGGAAACCGACTAGCAGGAGAGGTAAGGAGGCTCAGCAAAGCTGGGGCAGGGCCAAGCAAATTAACATTGTTTCTTCTCCCACTTTTGTACCTTCCTTCTAAATGATCCCTCTTGAGTTCCTTTTCTGGTGCCCGTAGGAGATTGCCGGAAAGGCGCTGCCATCTGTTTGATTGAGGTAAAAATATGGGATTTTTAAAGACTAAAATGTAGTTGGGGGCAAGCCGACGGGGATGCTGGTTTTTCCTCTCCCATCTATTCTACCCTCTGTTGGCGTTGCGCGTCAGAGCCAGCCAGCTTTCTGACTGGCGGCCATTATTCTCACTTCAGGATTTGGGACTCAGCGAAGATATCTGCGGTGGGGTTTCTCGAAGTTTGGTCCTTGAGCCACTTACATCCGACTCTGTGTGTGTGTGTGTGTGTGTGTGTGTGTGTGTGTGTGTGTGTGTGTGTGTGTGTGTGTGAGACACATAGGGGCTGCTTATTAAATGTTGATTCCTGGGCCTCACCTCAGACCTATTGAGCCCAGATCTGGGGGAGGGGAATCGGTCTGGGAATTTGAGTTGTAACCCACCCCTCCCTCCAGATGACTTTTAGGCACACCCCACTTTACGAATGACCACACTGTAGAATGACCCGCGGGGATTTGAGAAATTGCCAACACTTCTGGGAAATCGCCAGCACTTCTGTGTCCCCTACCACTAGTAGACCAGGGGAGTGGGTGTGGGGGGGAAGTGGGGCATGGCGGGTGTCATGGGGTGTTTTTCTAAGTACAAATAGGTAGGGATTCTCCGTTGAAAGGAACACCCGGAAGAACAGGGGTGCTGCCTCCAGCCACCGTGCAAAATACGACGCTACCTAACCCTCAAATATTTGTCGAATTACTGTCTTGAGGATTGAGAGTTGGTTCAGCGGGGACGCAGGACGATGGGTGTGCACACTGCAGGCTCTCTGTGTGTGTTTACTTCGAAAGAGACCACCTCCTTCTCCGTTTCTTCATTGTCTGTACTTCGAGTAAGGACAGCTAGTCATCGCCAACATATTTGGGGTTTTGTGGTAATTTAAATATATAAATAGGAACTGCATGATGCCTTTCAGTGATCATACCTAAATATAACCCTCCTAATCAAAATGAGGATATTGTGTTTATTTTAAGACTGTGGTTAGAGTGTTCAGTCTTTTTTTTTTTTTCCTCCCTTCCGAACGCTGGCTCTGTGGAGTGAAGCAAGGTCCTGTGTTTCATTGCTTTCCAGGCATTCCCAAACAACCGTTGAATGGGTTTTGTTCCAAAAGTTTCTTTGGAAGTCTGTTTAGAATTCAGATTGCATTTTCCCGTGGACACAGTATACTTGGGGGTCAGGTTCCCAGACCGGCTGGCAAAAGTCTATTTAATGTGAAGTAGAATGGAAGAGCAGTCCCCTAGCCCCTGGCCCCTGACAGTGTTTTGTTTTTTTAAGGGAAGAAGCACCAGGGTTTCAGGCCTGTGCTGCTCGACACACATTCTAGCATCAGTCCATGAGCAGAATCCCTGGGATTTAGGGTGGGAGGAAACAGTTCAGACTCTTCAAGCTGGCTTCCCGGGCCTTGTATGATTTGGTTTCTGTTCACCTCTACGGTATCCATCCATCCATCCATCTTCCCTTCCTCCTTCCCTCCCTTCCTTTTTCTCTTCTCCTTTCTTTCTTTTCTTTTCTTTTCTTTCTTTTTCCTTCTTTCTCTCTCTCTCTTTCTATAATATCCATCCTTCTTTCCTCCCTCCCATGCTCTCACCCTCCCTCTCCCACCCCTCTCTCTTTCTCTCTTTATTCTTTTCTTTTCTTTCTTATAGTATCCATCCTCCCTCCCTCCTTCCCTCCCTCCTTCTCTCTCTTTCTGTGTTTTTCTCTTTCTTTCTCTCTCCCTTCCTTTCTCTCTCCCTCTTTCTTTTCTCTTCCTTCCTTCCTTCCTTCCTTCCTTCCTTCCTTCCTTCCTTCCTTCGTCTTTGTTAAGTAAGCTCTATGCCCAATGTGGGGCTTGAACGCATGACCTCAACATCAAGAGTTTCATGCTTCACCGACTAAGCCAGCCAGGCACCCCTACAGCATCATTTCTTACCATGTTTCCCCTGGCACTCTATGTGATCCAGGCAAAAGGAGCTCCTTCGAGTTCCCTAAACTTGTCCGTGTAACCTCTGGGCCACTGAAGCTTGTACCTATGCTCTTCCCACTGCCTGGAATGCCCCCCCTTTGCCTGCTGCCCAGTTGACGGCTCTGTTACAGGCTCTGAGAACTCTGATCACAGTTTTTATTTTAGAGTATGATCTGTGTGTTTTATGTCATTTCTCTTCCGTCCTGCCAACCTGAACACTCCACAAAAGCAACAACCGTGTCTGTTAATTGCTCTGGTATCCCCAGCACTTAGCCTAGTATCTGGCAGGTTCTTAATAACTAAATGGCAAGTGAATGAATCATTTAGTCTAGGGATTCTCAACCTTTTTTGTGGCTGCTGTGCACATAATGGATGGCCTTCGTGTGCTCAACAGATTCAGCTAAGGGCCACATCAACAAGAAAGTAATACGTAGGTTATGCAGAATTCCCACCTACTGTCTCCGTTACTTACCTTTGCTCTCCGACCCGAAGAGAGCATTGCAGGAATGCAAGCAAAAAGGTGAACTATCAGAGGGAGAACATGCAGAGGAATATATATGCAAGTAATTTGCAAACTTCAGCGTTTTAACTATTATCCATAACAAATCACTTGCCCCACCTCTCTCACCTGACGAGACATCCCCGTGGCTACCGAGCTACGCTGAGAAAAGCCCCAGTCTAGTCCAGCCCTCTCACAGACGTGGGCTCTGAGATTTAGAAAGGGCAAGTCTTTGGCCTGCTTTAGTTAGCAGCTGTTCTGGGATTACGGCCTGGGGTTCTAACTCTCAGGCCGTTGCATTTTCTTCTAGAAGGAGACATTCTCGAAATGAAGTCTCCCAGCTCTGAAACAACTCGTCTGTGGATATTGGAGGCAGTCTCAAATCACTTGACCGGGGTCACTGCTGGGGCTGGGTTAGGGGGAAATGGGAGAGTGAAGCAATTTGGAAAGTACATTCTGTATTTTAGGTTGGGCTCATTAATGCTGGGCCTGGAGGAGAGCTAAGGGAGTACAGCTTACCCAAGGCATTGGTTGCAGAGTTGAAACATAACACGTGGCTTTTCATTATTCTAGAATTCCATAGCTGTGGAGAGTGGAGAACATGACTGTATGCTCAGTGGGTATTTCTTGATTATGTGATCGGCCAAAATTGCTCTGCTGGTGTGATGATAAAACCGTTTAGAGGTTTTTTTTTTTTTTTTTTTTTAATACCACTGAGCATTTAATTGGTCAGTGGGAGATTTGCTAAAAGTTGTTTCTGTCGTGAATTTTATGTAGTTGCGTAGAGCTGGGAGGGGCCTTCAGGCCATTTGGTTTGAGGCTCTGCTTCAGCTATTAAAAATTATAGAGTGCCTTCAATACCTGTTGCTAAATGTTATTTGCATTTTTCATTAGGACTCCTGTGGGTTTCTTCTGCTCAGAGTAGAAGCTACCGTAGGACTTAATGAAAGGACACAGCCTAATGGGTTACAGAGATCAAGTTCAAAAACATTTAGGGGAAAGGCCCCTCTGTAGATCTCTGGAGAGGAATGGAAAGCAGTGCTTTTCCAGGTGTAGGCCTGTGACCCAGGGTTGGATTCTCGCAGAACGTACGTGGCTGAACGGCGTAGCTCATTTCTCTACCTGCCCTCCAGTAGGACACACTTTGGGAATCTCCCATCAGGCTGGTTCTTTCTCCCCATGGCGAAGGAAACCGCTGGCACATGGCTGATTAAAAAAAAAAATCATAAGCCCAGAAGCCAAAAAGCTCAAAGGTTTGTGAGAGCCAAGAGTCCTTCCATGGGGTCACCCCAAGTCCTCCAGAGACGGGTGGGTCCATATCCTATGGGATAATAAAGGAAAGCACCATTCGTAGAGTCCCTTGAAGAAAAGGTAACGCCTGGCTTTGCATTTCCTCCAGCCACCAGTAGTTTGCTTCCCTGGGCAGTTTTGCCTGCTGACCCTTCCTTCCCGTCACTCTGAAATGCTCATCTGTCCGTCTGGACAGGGGGAAGCAGAATGTGCCCGGAAGTCCTGCATTTCCTTCCCCCCTGTGTCTCCCAAACCACGAAATTCTGGGCCATTTGCATCTGCCTCAGTTCCTCCTCATAACATGTGGCCAAAAGCATTTTGGTTCTAGGTACAATGCAAAACTTCCTGGAGCTCACCGAATGTGGAAGGCGCTGTAATTTGAGGCAGTTTTCAGAAAAGAGCACCTTCTGGTAAAGAAAAGCCCTTTTTTCCTCTTTCTCTTTTCTTTCTTTTCTTTGCTTTTTATTTTTTTTCCCCCCACTTAGGCCTCATCACATTTTGTCCAATTTCAGCTCATCGCAGGCTGAATTTTCCTTTTGATGTCTGCTTTCCAGAATAGCCCCTGCCTGAAAAGGAGAACAAAAGGCCAACTCCGCGCCTTTCAATTTGCAGCCGCAGCAGCCCTTTTATCCATCTCCGTGCTTCCCTGCTTGGGAACAAAACCTGAGCTCCAGGGTCAGGGCGCAGCCGGAGGAAGAGCGCTCTTTTTTTTTTTTCTTTTCTTTTTTTTTTTTAACCAACCCGAGCACATGCGGATTTCATGTTTCATTGTCGTCCTGGTCAGGGCAGGTAGGGAAGGGAGGGAGGGATGGGAGGGAAAAAAAAAAGTGTTTCGTAACCTTTGCCAAAGCAGACGTTCCAGTCCCACTCCCCTTGCCTCCTCCCAGAAGTCTGATTCAGAAGAAAGCATTTTTTTTTAAAAAAGGGTGTAGTTTGCTAATTCAGGGTTGCTTTCCAGCTTGAGGGCCTCTGTTCAGGGTACCCAGTTGGGATGATGGAGCAGGAGCCTGAGCATCCGGCATTTGGGCGCTTGCTCAGACACCCTGCTTTTGTTCAACTTTAGCTTCCCCGATGTCTGTGTTCAGCCTCCTGCTCCTCTTCTTCTGCTTCCTTTGGTTTCAAATCATAGAAGACCTATCACTTTGTGCTCCCGGCTTGTTGTCTTGGTTACAGACTTCTTCAGCCTGCCTTTTTTTTTTTTTTTTGGAGGGGGAATATACCGCTCGAAGGAGAGTTTTAAAAATAGTGAGTAAGGACTCTCTCTTCAAGGCCGCGGGGCTGTTCAGAAGTGGGGAGAACTGTGGTTTGCGAAGGTGGTTGTACAGTGAAAATCACCTCTGAGATAGGACTGCCCCGGCCCCAGGCCTGACCAGGTGAGTCAGGGTCTTGAGGAGCAGGCCCCCAAAATTGGTATTTTTATTTTCAGAGTCCGAGGCGCCTTCAGCACGTAGAACCATTGCATTTGAACAGCAAAGCCAACGACCTGGGTTCTGGGCTGTTGAAATAGGATCAACTTTTCTGTATGTTTAGTGTTTCCTGCTTAGAAGATGGGACCAGGCAATCTTGAGGAGTTACAAGGCCACTGCGAGGGCCCCGTCATTACTGTCACAGACAAAAGAGAGACACCTTCCTTTCAGGAAAAAAAAAAAAATCCAATTATCTAGCGGGTTGGTGTCTGGGCTGTTAACAGCGGCTGGAGGATGTCTCAGGGATTAAAATAAATCTTTCGGTCGCTTGAGGAAGGAGCTTATCTGTGGAGAGGGCTAGCAGTTTCACTCCCCCAGTGCCATTTGGACAAAGCTTTCTGGGTTTTTGAACCCACCCCAACTTCTGGTGGCCTCCCTTTCCATACCCCAAGTGGTGTGCAGAGCTAGGCACCATATCTTTGTTCTTTGCAAAATTGCGTTTTTACCGTGCGATTCTATCATAAGAGCAGCGCACGCTCCTGATCCAAGCCTGCAACATTACAAGAATAGGACACATGACAAATAAAAAGCCCCTGAGAAGTCTGTCTCCTAGAGTTTAGCCCCTGTAAGCCTGTGTTCCCTGCAGGTTTCATGTTCAATTAGTTGTTATTTAAAAACTCAAACAATTTGAAAGGAGCAGACTAGGATGTAGGATTCCTTCCAACCCCCGACTCCCCTACTATTTCTTCTCCCTGGAAACAAACCATCATTACCAGTTGCTTAGAAATCTTGAGAGGCATTCTATACATAAGCAAGGCTTGAGTATTTTAGAGTGACCAAGTCTATCCCACGTACCATAGGGACATCTGTGTGCTCGTTGCATTTATTCACGCAACAAGTATTGGTTGTGCGTCTCGCATGTTTCAGGCACTGTGTTAGCTTCTGAATCTATAATAAGGACCAGCGCACAGCCACCGCCCTCCAAGAGCTGACAGTCTAGCAGGGAAGACGGACATTAAAACGAACAAACAAATAAGAACACAGCCGCTATAACATGAGAAATAGTAGCAAGTGCTGTGAAGGAAAAGAATAGGGTTTACACGCGTCGCTTTCCGAATAGTGATCCGGAGTCCCCTTCCCCAGAGGTGTGGATGGGAGATTGGCAGCAGAGACATAAGTCCCTGGCCTTGATCCTTGCCAGCGATTTTCTTCTCTCCCCTCCAGAATTTTCGTCTGACAAACCGGCCTTGCTGGGAGTTAGGGTAATCCACCAGCCAGCTTTATCACTGGTTGGTGTAGCGCTAGCGGTACTCTAGGTCAGAAGACTTTTGCAGACGGGCTGTGAACTTCTTGTAGCCAGGAAGTGTGTCCTTCATCTCGTTGGGAGCCCAAGACCCCGGCAAGGACAAACTGACGTAGGCATCAGGCCCCAGGTACTTGGCTTACATTCCTCTTTGATACCTTGGCCGCACTGCACGTGGTAGGTAGTCCTCTTCCTATTTTTAAAGATGACAACAACCGGGGCCCAAGGAAGTTGGAAAAACCGTCCTCCTTTAAATTTAATGCTCCTATTTCTCTTCCGGCCCCAAAGATCCTTGACCACAATCAGATAGCTTCTCGGCGGCAGGGCTCTGCAAATATTTGCTGGCCCGCATGGCTGTGACCCTGACATAATTGGTCCCCTTCCTGTGGGAAATGGATACCCTCCGTCCCTCCCACAGGCTGGCCTAGGCTCTGTTCCCTCCGAGTTGTCTGGAAGGGTTTTTTAGACAACCAGGTCATTCTATTCTAAATATTTTTCTGGGATTGAGGTCAAGTCAGCAGCATGATCCTTTCTTAAATGAGTCAGAGGAGGCGGACTCCTGTGGCTCCGTGAAAGGTCGAGCCTCTCTGGACACACTACCCCTCTTCCCTTCTCTTTCAGCTGGTGTCCTCGGCTGGGTTCTGGCCCCGGGAGCAGACTTGTGCTCGCACATGTTCCCTGGGGAACTTTTATGCGTCCTACACTGTGTTACTCACTTTGAGGAGTGGAGGCAGAGGCCACTCTTTAAAAGCCAAAGTATCATACAGGGGAGACAGAAGGTGGTGTTGGCTATGGACGTGATCTTTGGAATCAGTTCCGGGTTCGAAGTCCGATTCCTCCACTTACTTAGTAGTTGTGTGACCTTGGGCAAGTTACTTTCGTTATTAGCTCCATTTCCTCCTATGTAAATAGGGCTGGGGTGAAGGAATAGCCCTGATCTCCTAGGATGGCTGTGAGGAATACATGAAACAATACGAGGAAGGTGCTGAATGTAGGGCCAGGCACAGATACTGCCATTATTATTATTATTATTATTATTATTATTACTGCTGCTGCTGCTGCTGTCATTATTAACAATAGTAGGAGACTAATGGAGTGATAAGTGTATAGCATCAGTAAGCACTAGTGTAGTTCAGAAAAGGAATGATCAGTTTTGGTGGGTGATCTGGGAAGTCTCTGGAGGAGGTAGGAGAAGTGGAATGAAATGTGGGAGGCTGAACTGGGTTGGAGCGGGGGCCCAAAAGAAGGAACCAAGTCGGCGTCGGGCATATTCAGTCTCGACCAGCAGCTCACCTGTCTTTTCAGCTACTTATCTCCAGCCCTTTATGACTCCCCATTTGGAGGGTCCTGCGTTACTACTTGCAGTTTTGAGGGGGTCCTTAATTGTCTGGCTGCTCTGGCTGAGCTTTAGAGGGTATCCCTGCCTTGGGGGAGTTGATGTGGGCCCTGACTCTGCAACTTGGTTTGTGGGTTCAAGGCCTAATTTTTATCAGCTCACCCAGGGGGGTTGGTTTCACACTCTGCAACCTTACGGGAGACTTTGCGATAAACCACAAGGTGGGTGAAATGGATTGACTATGGGGGAGGGACTCGTGTAGAGACATAACACTTGTGTCTATCAGTCGGGTCATATCTTTTCTGATAACCAGGTTCCTGAAGCCAGATTAATCAGGGACTTGTTTGGGAACCTAAAATCAGAACCTAACAGGGGTTGAAGGGTTTCGAGAAAGATGGTACAGGTACCTCACACCATTGTATTGACCTGAATGGGTATCCTTTTTTCTCTCCACTACTGGGAAAACATTAATTTTTTTTAGATTTTTCTCTTGAGTGTTTCTGTTTTCTAACTCCATGCCAATACTGTGTGCATAGTATGAGCATGTTCTTTTTCTGCTTTTTTTTTTTTTAATCTTCTTGAAAGATTTGGAGAATATCCACTTCTCAATAGCAGTATAGATGCAGTGATTCTCTCATTGAGTATTCTTTTTGGCTTTCTTCCTAAATCGTACTGATGTTTCTAAGCAGGGCCGCCACGAATGGCTTTGCACTGCACAACCCTAGGAGAGGGTGCCATTCACATAGACTATAATTGAATGGCGCCACTAGGGTTGTGCAGTGCACAACCTACACAACTGTACTCGGCGGCCCTGGCATAATGTCAGTGCTTTTTTCATCAAGGGCGGGGTTTTGGGGAAAGGTAGAGAGTAACAGTTTGGAATGTTCTTGGGGACTTGTAAGGGGGCCGAAGCAGTGAGCTGCCACTGTGATTCGGAAAGGAAGAGAAAATTGCAGTTGTGGCTTTGAGGGGATTATCCTCTGGCAGTATCTCCAGCCTTTAGAGAGTCCTGCATTACTGCTTGCGGTTTCGAGGTGGAAGTCCTTCCTCCTATGGGAGGACTACTGACCTTCACTCTTTCAGTAAATCATTTTTTGAGGGACTACCACATGAGGGGTGAAGAACAGGGAAGGATTTGCACAGGAGGGAGCATTTGGACTGGGCTTTATGAAAGAAGTGGGAAATAAGTGAAAATGGGTTGTGAGAACAGAGTTCCAGGGGAAAAGGAAGAGCAAGAGGGAAGACAGATGGGAAACTGCATGGTGGGGTGTATGGGTATTGGCGAGCAATTCTTTTGGTTTTATAGAAAGGCACATGAAGAAGAGTAGTAAGCAGTAGTGCTGGTTTCCGGGGTGGGCTGGGGGGGATGGTGTCAAATGATGATGGGGGAGGGGAGGATCTTGGATGCCAAATTAAGGAGTTTGGGCTTCATTTAACAAGCATTAAGGAGCCATCCTAAATTTGTTGTTTTTAAAAATAGTTTACTGAGATATAATTCACTTACTGTACAGTTCACCCATTTAAAATGTTCAGTCAGTGGTTTTTAGTACATTCACAGGTATGTGCAGCCATCACCACAATTTTGAACATTTTCATCACCTCAAAAAGAAGTTCCGTGCCATGTAGCTGTTACTCCTGTACCTGTTCTTCCCCCACCCCCCCGGTCTAAGCAATGACTAATCTGCTTTCTGTCTGTATAGATGTGCCTGGTCTGGACGTTTCATAGCGATGGAGTCATATAGTATATGGTCTTCTCTCCGGTTTCTTTCACTTAGTATGTGTTTAAGGTTCGTCCATGTTGTAGCATGGATGAGAACTTCATGCCTTTTAATGGCCCAATGATATTCCATTGTGAGGATACACCATTTTGTTTATCCATTTGTTCACTGAGGAGTGTTTGGGTTGCTTCCGCCTTCTGGCGGTTATGAATATGGCTGCCATAAACATCCGTGTATGAGGTTTTTTTTTTTTTTCGTGTATGAGTTTTTATGTGACATTTCTCTTAGACGTATACATGGAAATGAAATGAACATCCGTGTATGAGTTTTTATGTGGACATTTCTCTTGGACGCATACATGGAAAGGGAGTTACTGGGTCACATGATAACTATGTTTAGTCTTTTGAGGAACTGCCAGACCATTTTCCAGTGCGGTGGTGCCATTTTCCGGTGTACAGCCGTACCCCAGAGGTACTGTAGGTTCCATTCCAGACCACCGCAATGAAGCAAATATCACAATAGAGCACGTTAAGTGAATTTGTTGGTTTCCTCATGTATATAAAAGTTATGTTTATACTATGCCATGTGATCTGTTAAGTGTGCAAAACCATTATGTCTAAACATACAATGCCTGTACCTTAATTAAAAAAATACTTTATTGCGAAAAATGCTAACCATCTGAGCCTTCAGCGAGTCGTGATCTTTCTGCTGGTGGAGGGTCTCACCTTGATGTTGACAGCTGCTGACTGATCAGGGTGGTGGTTGCTGAAGACTGGGGGGGTCGGGGCAGTTTATTAAAATGAGACAATGCTGAGGTTGGCCGCACCGATGGGCTCTTCCTTTCACAAATGATTTCTCTGTAGCATGTGATGCTGTGATAGCATTTTACCACAGTAGTAACTTCTACAAAAATTGGACTCAATCCTGTGTTGTCATCTCAACACTCTTCACAGCATCTTCACCAGGAGTAGATTCCATCTCAAGAAACCTCTTTCTTTGCGCATCCATAAGAAGTAGCTCGTCAGCCGTTCAGGTTCAGTCATGAGATGGCAGCAGTTCAGTCCCATCTTCAGGCTCCACTTCTTTCTTTCTTTTTTTTTTCTTTTTTAAAGATTTTATTTATTTATTTGACAGAGAGAGAGATAGTGAGAGCAGGAACAGAAGCAGGGGGAGTGGGAGAGGGAGAAGTAGGCTTCCCGCTGAGCAGGGAGCCCGATGTGGGACTCGATCCCAGGACCCTGGGATCATGACCTGAGCTGAAGGCAGATGCTTAACGGACTGAGCCACCCAGGTGCCCCTCAGGCTCCACTTCTGATTCCAGTTTTCTTGCTCTTTGCATCTGTGGTTCCTTTCTCTATGGAAGTCTTGACCCCCTCAAAGTCATCCACGAGGGCTGAGACCAACTTTTTCCAAATTCCCATTCGTGTTGGAATTTTGACCTCTTCCCATGAATCACAAATGTTCTTAATGGCATCGAGAATGGTGAATCCTTCCCAGAAGGTTTTCAATTCACTTTGCCCAGATCCATCAGAGGAATCACTTTCTATGGCAGCTAGCCAGCCTTGTGAAATGTTTTTCTTTAGGAATAAGACTGGAAATTCAAAATGACTCCTTGAACCACAGGCTGCAGAATGGATATCGTGTTAGCAGGCATGAAAATAACATTAATCACGTGCATTTCCATCAGAGCTCTTGGGTGACCAGGTGCATTGTCAGTGAGCAGGAGGATTTTGAAAGGAGTGTTTTTTCCCCCCGACCGGTAGGTCTCAACAGTAGGCTTAAAATATTCAGCAAACCATGTTGTGAACAGCTGTGCTGTCATCCAGGCTGGCATTGGTCCATTTATAGAGCACAGGCAGAGGAAATTTAGCATAATTCTTAAGTGCCCTAGGATTTCTGGAATGGCAAATGAGCACTGGCTTCAACTTCCAGCATTGGTTTCAAACATCTGCAGCCAGCTGCTTTAGCACTCAAAAAGAGAGTCAGCCTGTTCTTTGAAGCTTTGAAGTCAGGCATTGACTTTTCCTCTCTAGCTATGGTAGCCCAAGATGGCGTCTTCTTCCCATAAAAGTCTGTTTGATCTGCGTTGACGATCTGTTGTTTAGTGTGGCCACCTTCGTTAACTATCTGAGCTAGATCTTCTGGAGAACCTGCTGCAGCTTCTACATCAGCACTTGCTGCTTACCCTGGCACTTTTACGTTAAGGAGACAACTTCTTCCCTTAAACCTCATGAACCACCCTCTGCTCGCTTCACATTTTTCTCCTGCAGCTTCCTCACCTCCCTTGGCCTTCATGGAATGGAACAGAGTCAGGGCTTTGCTCTGGATTAGGCTTTGGCTTAGGGGAATGTGGTGGCTGGTTCGATCTTCTGTCCAGACCACTCCGACTTTCTCCATATTCGCCAAAAGTTGTTTTGCTTTCTTACCATTCACGCGTTCACTGGAGTAGCACTTTTAATTTCCTTCAAGAACTTTTCCTTTGTAGTCACAGCTTGGCTAACTGGCTCAAGAGACCCCGCTTTCGGCCTACTGGCTTTCAACATTGCCTTTCTCACAAAGTTTAATCATTTCTAGCTTTTGATTTAAAGTAAGAGACCTGAGACTCTTCCTTTCGCTCGAACACTTAGACGCCACTGTGGGGTTATTAAGTGGCCTACCTTCAGTATTGTGTCTCAGGGAATAGGGAGGCCCAAGGAGAGGGTGAGCGATGGGGGAATAGCGAGTCAGTGGAGTAGTGATAACACAGACAACATGTGTTGATTAAGTGCGCTGTCTCATGTGAGCGCTGTTTGTGGCGTCTGAAAACAATTACACTCTAACAGCAAAGATCGCCGTCCCAGATCACCTTAACAAATAATGAAAAAGTTTGAAATATTTCAGAATTACCGAAATGTGACACAGAGATACAAAGTGAGCAGATGCTGTTGGAAGAATGGCACCGATAGACTTGTTCGATGCAAGTTTGCCACTGACCTTCCATTAGTAAAAAAAATAAAAATAAAAATAAAAAAAATTAAAAAAATGCAGTATCTGCAAAGTGCAATAAAGCAACGCATGATAACATGAGGTGTGCCTGTATGAGTTTGGAGTTTTTCCTCATCATCACAAACACTTGCGATTGTCTTTTATCTTAGCCTTGCTTATGGGTGTGAAGTGGTATGTCCTTGTGGATTTGATTTTCATTTCTCTAATGGCTAACGATATTGAGCATCTTTTCATGAGCACATTGGCTATTTGGATGTCTTCTTTGGATAAATGCCAATTCAAATCCTGAGCTCACTTTTAATTGGCTTGTTTGTCATTTTATTGTTGTGTTTCAAGGGTTTTATGTATTCTGGATACCAGACCCTTGTCAGAGATAGGATTTGCAAAAATTTTCTCTCATTCTTTATGTTGTCTCTTTTCTTTCTTAATGGTGTCCTTTGAATCACAGAAGATTTTAATTTTCATGAAGTCCCATTTAGCTGTTTTTATCTTTTGTTGCTTATGCTTTCTGTGTCACATCTAAGAATCCATTGCCAAATCTGGGGTCGTGAAGATTGACTATTATGTTTACTTTTTTTTTTTTTTTTAAATTTTATTTACTTATTTACTTATTTGACAGATCGAGAGAGCAGGAGAGCACAAGCAGTGGGAGCAACAGAGGGAGAGGGAGAAGCAGGCCCCCCGCCAAGCAGGGAGCCCGATGCGGGGCTCGATCCCAGGACGCTGGGATCATAACCCGAGCTAAAAGTTGTGCTGAGCTGCCCAGGTGCCCCATTATGTTTACTTTTAATGGTTTTATGGTTTTTACTTTTACATTTAGGTCTTTGGTTGAATTTGAGTTAATTTTTGCATATGATTGTGAGATGGGGGTTCACACATCCTTATGCATATGGAAATCCACTTGTCTCAGAACCGTTTGTTGAAGAGACTATTTCCCCCCATCGAATGGTTTTGGCACCCTTGTTGAGAATCAGTTGTGTTTATTTTTGGAGTTTCAACTCCATTCCATTAGCCTGTGTGTCTGTCTTTACGCCAGTACCACACAATCTTTATTACTGCTTTGTAATGAGTTTTGAAATCAAGTCATGAGGGTCCTTCTACTTGTTCTTTTCACCTTGTTTTGGCTATTTGGAGTCCCTTACAATTCCATAAGAATTTTAGAATTAGCTTGTCAGTTTCTACAAAGAAGTCAGCTGAGATTCTGATAGTGATTGTGTCGAATTGTTCATCTGAGAATTTTAAGGAGTAACATAGCATGACGAGGGCTGTATTTTAAGAATAAGAACCTGACAGTAATGTATGAACCCTAGAGTAAAGGAGGGGAGACACTGGAGACCTGGAGATCAGGTAGAAAATGGTTATAATAGCTCAAGAAAATGGGAGGGACTAAACTAGGAAAAGATAGGATAAATGTGACATGTATTGAAAAGGTGGAGGTGTCAACAGGATAGGACTTGGGGACTGACTACATGTGGGGGCTGAGGAGGAGGGATGCCATCAGAGATAGCTCCAAAGCTTGAAAATAGGCTAACTGATTAGATGACAGTACTTTTATAAACTCTGTGTTTTATTATTTTTTCCTTTCTTTCTTTTCTTTTTCTTTCTTTCTTTTTTTTTTTTTTTTTTTTTGAGAGAGAGCGTGTGCATGCACCTGCATGTTGGGGGGGAGGGTAAAGGGCAGAGGGAGAGCGAGAGAGAATATCTTAAGCAGTCTCCACGCTTGGCACAGAGCCCAGTGCGGGGCTTGATCTCATGACCCTGAGATCATGACCTGAACTGGAATCAAGAGTTGGACATTTAACTGACCGAGCCTCCCAGATGCCCCTAAAATTATTTTTGATTTACCGAAGATTTGTAAAGATATTACAGAAAATTTCTGTATACCCTTCACTCAGCTTCCCTAATGTTAACATCTTGCATAATCACGGTAAAATTAACATTGATAAATTGTCATTGGTGCTATGAACCAAACTATAGATTTTATTCCGATTTCACCAGTTTTTTCACAAACGTCCCTTTACTTACTGTTCCAGGATCCAATCCAGGATCCCGCATTATATTTAGTTGTCATGTCTTCTTAGTCTTTTCTGTCCACGACAGTTTCCCATTCTGTCTTTCATTACCTTGACAGTTTGAAGAGCACTGGTAAGTTCCTTTGTAAAATGTCCCTAATTTAGATTTATCTGATTTTTTTTCGTGCTTAAATTTTGGACAAAAACAGCACAGACGTGATGCTGTACCCTTCTTGTGCATCATTTGAGGGGGTACACGATGATATGTCTTATTACCGGTGATGTTAACCAGTCACTTGGTCAAGACAGTGTCTGCCAGATTTCTCCAGCATGAAGTTCCTGTTTTTCATTTGTAATGAACACGTAGCTTGCATGCAAAAGTACTACTTGCATTACTAATCAGAGCAGCTCTCCATGGTTTCTGCCAGTAGCAGTGACGACTACGGTGTTTGCCTCATGGTGATTTCCTGCTTCCCTCATTCCTTCTGCCTGTGCCAGTCAGAATTCTACTGCTGGAGGAACTGTCCCTTCTCTCCCATTCTTTGAGCAGACAGTTAGAGAGGGAAGAGGTTAGGAAAGAAGATGGCACGTCCACATTTAGGCATTGTTAGGTCTGAGATACCTGTGTGACATCTAGACGGAAATATCCAGAAAGCGTTTGGTATTTGCATTGAAATGACAATTTGAGGTTGAGTATTGGAGGTGAGCACTATTATGCTTTTCCATTTTAGAATGTAGAACCCGGGGTTCAGGGTGGAAGCCTGAGGCATAGTGGGAAATGAAACTGGCAAGGCCATGTGTGTGTGTGGAGGGGGGACCCATTGCTGAAGGCCTTCATTACCCTCCAAACAGCCTTCGGACTTTGTTCAGCGGCTCATCCAAATGCCAATTTAAGATTTATCAAGAGGGAAAGAGGTCCTAGTTCAAAATCTACCTGTAGCACTGTGTGCAGCAATTGAGAGCTATTTAGTATTAACCCCAAATTAAATAAAATCTAAGTACCTAAAGAGTTCTACAGGCTACTAGGAAAAAAAAAAAAAAAAAAGAGAGGCATTATCTGGAGTGATTGGTGAGGGCTTTGTGGAGGAAATAGAACTTGCCATGGGCTTGGATGGAATTCGCAGTGAGAGAGGAGAAAGGGCATCCAAGAAGGATGCTGCTATCATTAGCTCTTGCTTATTTTATTCCTGACAGTGTGCCAGGCACTGAATTAAGTGCTTCAAGTGTTCAGTCCTCACCTCTACCTTATGAGGTCATCCCACTGTGATCCCCATTTGATAAATGAGGAAACTGAGTCTGGAGGGCTTAAGTAACCTCCCCTTGTAGGCAGCTGGAGAAGGGAAGCCAAATAATATAGCAGCACATGGTTATGCAAGCATGGAGTTAGAACAAGCGAAGTTAGATGAATTGGAAATTTAACATGAGTTGTTGCTGATGTAGCTCACAGTAGGGATGGAGTTTCTACTGAGATCAGAATAATTATAGCTCTTAGGTATTGAGTGCTAGCTCTGCACTAGGCATTGTGCCAAGAGCTTTGCTTGCTCTATCGCATTTGATCCTCTCCAAAACCTCGTGAGACATAGATACTATTTTCATCCCTATTTTAGAAACGGGAATTCCTCCAATTTCTTGCCCAAGCTCCCTGTGCTGTGAGTGACAGAGGCAGCCTGGGGACCCAAGTTTGTTTTGACTCTAAAGTCCATCATATGAACCACTTAGCAATGCTGCCTGTCCTGCTTTCATTCTCTTAATAGGGATGAATTTACCAGTGGGACCAGAAAGCTTGGTGTTTATGAGCTAAGCTTCTCTGGCCCCTTGCTAGTGCTTGGGTATGGACGTGATGAAATATGCCTCTCTGAGACTCTCCTTATTCGATACCTCAGTGGTTGACCAGCCCCATTCTTTTTTAAGATATAATTCAAGCGGGTTACAATCCGGTCTTTGAAGTCTAGGAACCATTCTGGTTTTAAGATGACCTTATAACCTTTTAAATCCATTTTACGTTGATTCTAAAACCCAACTCTTTGTAAGTACTCTTATTTCCCTTTTTTTCTAAATTCTTAAGAGGAAGCTCTCTTTTTGTAAGTTCTTTACACTGACAAAAGTGGTAATTTCTCAGAAGGAGGTAAGCAGAAGGAGTTAATAGAAGGACAGAGGGTGGGCATTTAACGAAAGGCTTCCTGGAGAAAATGATGCTTAATTTTGTATTCGAAGGATAAATAGGGATTGGCCAGAAAATTTAAGGTGAGAAGGCCATTCTGGAAGAGTGAATCATATTAGCAGTAGAGATTGAAATTTTAAAAATAAAATTATGAAAATATTAGGAAAATAGTAGTTGACTCTTCTGTAATCCCAGGGTTGTAAGACTTTTAAACATGACATCAAAGACAGAAGCCATAAAGGAAGTGACAAATATGTCTGATTACATAAAGATAAAAAAGCTACTGTACATCAAAAAAAGAACATAAGCAAAGCAACAACAGTGACGTCTTGGGAAAAATATTTGCAATAAATATCAAATAATCTGTATAAAATGTCATTAAAACATAAATGGCTCTTACAACCCAATAAGGAAAAAAAACATACCAGTTGTAAAATAGGCAAAGGCCACAGATGATCACATCCCCAAAGAAGAAATATGGCTGTCCAAAAAACATGTTAGGAAATAGTCAAACATTTTTGGTCATTTGAAACATGCCAATTAAAGGAATAAGTTGTATGTGCGTGTTATTGGGAAGGAAAATAATTTTCCCTCTACTCTTCTAGGTTCTTGGCAGACACCCTCTCCCCCCACCCCATAAATAAAGACCGATTAACAGGAGAGAAAAACAAACAGAAGTTTTATAGCATGTATACCTCCTGCATACATAGGAGAGACTCAGGAAAATTGAGTAACTCCCCGAAATGGCCCAAGCCACCACCTTAAATACCATCTCGAGCTTAGAGACAAAGGAGGACATGGGGTGGTGGGGGTTGTGTAGGGCAGAAGGCCAGTTATGGGAGGGGACCAGGAAGAACATGGTAATCAAGGGGAAGGTCATTATGCAGGTTGAGGTCAGTGTCTTCTCCATTGATTAGAGTGTCTAGAGTTTGAGTCATCCTTCTTTTCCTGGTACCAGGGGAGAGCCATTCTTACAAATGGAGCTTTTCCTTATAAATGTAAATGTCTCCTACAAAAGGGTAACTTCTACTCACTTTTCAGAGCTTCTTCGATGTCTGCTGTTGTGTGTGTGTGTGTGTGTGTGTGTGTGTGTGTGTTTAAATAACCAGCCTAAAATAATCCTTATGCCAAAGAGACATATTTCAGGGTGGCAAATTCTGCTCCCATTCCGTGTTTTGCCTTTTAAACAGGTTGTAGCAGAAACACATTCTCATATGTTGCTGGTGGGAGTATAAATTCAAAGAAATTTTCTCGAAGGCAGTTTAGAATTATAGGTTAAAAGCCTTAAAATGTATATTCCCTTTGAAGACCTAGAAATCCTCCTTGTACAAATGTAGACTAAGGAAATAGTAAAGGAGCTGAAAATGTAGACATAACAACATGTGCAGTAGGAGGAGATTGGTTGAGTAAATTGTTGCGTATCTATATAATTGAACGAAATGGAGCAATTAGAAAATTAGGTTGTAGAAGTATGTTTATCGACATGGATTATGTTCAGGGTACAATTTGGCACAAAGCATGAAGCTTCCAGGTTGAAGAGGTGGAGGGTCTGGAGCAGAGAAAGCCTTGCCTGCCATGCTAAGAAGCTTGGGCTTTTCCCGTAGATACTGGCAAGTCATTGTAGGATTTTAAGTGGCAGATCAGAACAGTGTTTTAGGTAGATCTTTCTTCCAGCAGTGTGCCTGGAGGAGGGAGACCAGCGAAGAGACTATCTCCGTTGTCCAGGGAGAGAGGATGTGGGTCCAAGGGTATGATCATTAGTGAATAGAGCCTAGGACAGACTTTGGGCAGTCCAAGGAATGGATCTTCTCTATGGTTGGTTACGGTTATAAGCACTCAGGAATCCCCAAATCGCTGTGTACCATCATAGGAGGTAGGGCCAGGAGAACTAGAGCTGGAGGACTGGGCCTGAGAAGATCGTATACCAGGCCAAACACCACTCCCCTGGTCCTCTTTCATGGTTTCTGTTTCGTTTAGTTTTCCTACCCTCTTCACTGATTTGCCTGGCTAGTCCCTCATTTGGGATGGTCTTGGTGAGTGGCCTTTCTTCCCGATTACATTGCTATAGTACTGACACTTCCTCCTGTGAACAAAAATTAATCTTCCTTAGGCACCATGAAGTTGGGGGTTTATCAGATCTAATGTTGGGGTGAAGCAGTTGATGGGAGGCTGGACAGTGATGCCAGTGAACTTGGAGCTGATGTAACTGTGAGAACAGGAACAGGAAGGAGGACAAGTGATGTCAGGGGTAGGTTGGGTGGGGAACCAGAGCAGTTCAGAGGTAGAGGAGGAACTGGGACAGCTGCCTAGATTAGGCGCTTTGGAAAGAGCTGAATTTACAAATTGCCGATGTTAAATAACAAAATTCAGCAGGGTAAATTTGAAGATCTAATTGGCTTTATTAAGAGATTCATGAGTCAGGTAGCATCCCATCTAGCAAGGGGAGGGGAGTTGTATAAAACGGTTGGTTTTTATAGGAAGTAGCGTGGGGCAAGGGAGTTATTAGCAAAGGAGAAAAAAAGTAAAGAAAGGATTGTTTCCGGCAAGGTCCCCTTCCCTTCGGGGGAAGGGCAGAGGGTCCTAGTAGCTGGATTACATCATCTTCCTTTGGGGAATTGAGTATTTAGCTGGTGCTGGCCGGAAAATTCCAGATTGACTGGCTTAAAATTCTACTGAGGGAGTTGAAACTGCAATTAAGTCTTGATTTGTTATCTTGGAGGTGAGTGACTCCACCTTGGGCCTGTGGCTTTCTTTTAGCCGTGGGAAGGAGAACCTTGAAGTAGTACAGGTTACTTTCCTGGGGAATCTGAGAGGGTGTGGTTTTGAATGGAACCTGTACGTTTTTTCCAGAAAAAGACCTCCATTTTGTAAGGATCCAAGGCATATCGGAACCCAGCAGACCTGGTTCTGAATGAGGTGGCTTGGAGCTAAGATGAACACGTCTTCAGGGAATGCTGGGCTCTGCGACCCATCTATGTAAACTTAGTTTGCTGCCCAGTTTGGTTGTGTTTGGAGAGGTCTTGCCTTGTAGCTACTTGATCTTGTGAACCGTGTGGTGGTACAGGTGTGGGGCCATTGGGGTGACTCTCCATGTGCCATCGGGTCAAGGGGCAGGGCTAGAGTCTAAAGAAGAGAAGCCACCATGGGGCGTAGAGCGTGTCAGGTGTGAGGTGGAAAGTGTGTTGAACTGGGAGCTTAGGGGATCTGGGTTCTTGTTGGAATGTTTTCCCTTAGGTTCCTTCATCTGTGAAGTAGAATTCTATAACAAGGCCCTGCTCATCTCCCAAACAACGGGAGAGTAGAAGTGCTTTGTAGCACATCTTTCTGGTTACCACCTGTCCTTGTCCTTCAGGTGCTAAACTGGGTAGATTTCAGCATGAGTACACAAGCACCAACTTGGTGCTGGGATATGCTCAGACACATTCCCCTCTTCCTACTGTCCTTGTTCGCACTTCTAAGTGTCCTTTCTTTCCCACCCTAGTTGCAGCCGAAGGGATCCTTTAACTTTCCATCTGCTGGTCTAAAACACGCTACCAAAATTGGGAGGCAAATGGCAGCCCAGCAAGGAAGAAAGCAGGGATGTTCAGGCCAAGGCTGGGGGCCCACTGGGCCTCTGAATTAAAATGTTATTTTCACATGGCTCCTTTGGTTAATGGTGGTTATGGATGTGGCTCCAGAATGCTAGGGCAGAGAGGTTCAATGTCATAAATCTTTGAAGTTGCTGAGGGGGGCCTTGAATTTACTGGAAATGGAATAAGATGGATTTGGGGTCCTTTTTCAGATCTGCTGATTCAGTATGTCTACATATATCTGATTTAAAGGTTGCTCGAAGAAGATACCCTCTATCTTGGTGACGGGAATAGACGCACCAGATGAGAAAGGCCAAAGTGTTGATGGGAGTGGCTTGGCCACGTGAAACTGTTGGAGAACTCATTTGGGGTCAAAACTAGATTGATTAGCTACCTCAGAAGAGATTAGACCCGTCACTGGGTTGGGGCTGGAGGCTTCACTCCCTTTAGTAGGTTTCTGGGCTTTTGCCATAGGGCTGCCATGAATCAGAGGCAGCCAAATGGAGCAGTGGTAGGGGAATCTGCCCCAGGAATCTGCTCATCTCTCCTTGGCTGTGGGAAAAGTGAGAGTTAACTGTGGGGCCCAGTGTTGTATTTTTGCTTCTCTGTTTAGCATGTTAGCATGAAGTATCTTGGCTATTCCAGAATCTCAGGAAGGCTGCTGTCATGGCTCTTAGGTGACTCCAGAAATATTGAGGACCTTTTCAAGGTGGTTGGGGACCCCTGTCTGCTCTCTGTATACTGTACCTTGTGAGTGTAGCCTTTGATGGGCCTGATGCTGGGTAATTGAGTGCAACCTCCAACTTGGTCCCTTGATTCAGGTGAGTAACTTTACTGCTGGGTCAGTGGTAGAGAATACCAGCTTTGTTTCTTTCTTTCTTGGACTGCTCCTGCGGGGTGGGGTGGGGAGTGGGGATAAATTCGTGTTTGGATGATTGAGAATCCAAATTGAGAGTCCTTATCCCAAGCCATTCAGGTCAGATGTATTTCAGAAGTCAGAAATTTTTGGATTTCAAGATAATACAGGGGCACCTGGGTGGCTCATTCGGTTGAGCACTCGACTCTTGATCTCGTGGTTATGAATTCAAGCCCTATGTTGGGTGTAGAGCTTACTTAAAATAAGTCAGAAAGGCAATACAGTGAATATGGAGTAGTTTATGTATACTCCCAGTAGGATCTGGGGTAACACCCCATAATCAAAAGTTTATTATTATTATTATATTATTGTTATTTTAAAGATTATTTATTTATTTTAGAGAGAGATTGAGAAAGAGCATGAGCAGAGGAACAGCAAGGGGAGAGGGAGAGAGAGAGATCTCCAGCAGACTCCCTGCTGAGCAAGGAGCCTGACTTGGGGCTCGATCTCAGGACCCCTGAGATCATGACCTGAGACAAAATCAAGAGTTGGATATTCAACCGACTGAGCCACCCAGGTGGCCCCAAAAGATATTATTTTTATGGAAGCCATATGAATACTCAGCATAAGTGGAATAAAGGAGTCCGTAGATAGTTTCAGCTCAGTTCAAGTCATACTTGCTACCATATTAGCTTTGGAAAAAAACCCAACTTTTGGTTTTTGGAGCTTTGTGGATTTGGTGATTACCAGTGAAGGATTGTGGGCCTGTAATTGTCATTGGTTTTGCACTGTTAATCAAATTGATCCACAGGGCAAGAGGCTCATTCTCAGTGGATATTTCATTGGCTGGGTTCTCTGATCAGGTATTTTTCGGGTGATGGACTCCTGGCCACGCTTCTTTCAAGATCCTTTCTCTTTTCCATTCTTCTTTCTCTTCCTCTTGGTAGGGATTCAAGCAGGTGTCTTTCTTTGTAGTGATTTTCCTTATAGTACCCTTTATTTCTAAATGTAGATTTCGAGGAAACCAAAGAGCCAAATGCTAAAGAACATACATATGAGAGAGCCAAACAAGTGTGTAATGCAGATAACCTTTTTAAAAAATTTTTTTTAAGATTTTATTTATTTATTTGACAGAGAGAGAGACTAGAGAGGGAATATAATCAGCGGGAGTGGGAGAGGGAGAAGCAGGCTTCTCGCTGAGCAGGGAGCCTGATGCAGGGCTTGATCCAGGACCCTGGGACCACGACCCGAGCTGAAGGCAGATGCCCAGCAACTGAGTCATCCAGGTGCCCCGCAGATAACCTATTTTAATAAATGCTCACTAGATAGGGACATGTATCAGTGACTTTATAAACCACACCATTCAATCACCGTAGAGGAAGGAACTCCACAAACATGAGTTTCATTCTTTCATTAATCCTTAGTCCTGTTGAATGTCTCTGACTCCCGCAGTAGTCCAGGCCAAGGTCAAACAGTCATCATATCTGGCTGCCAGGAGTGGTCAAATCTCTTGGGGCATTTGTTAAACATGCAGATTCCTGGAGTCTCAGACTTTGGGAGTCAGCATTCCTAATGGGGGAGCCCAGGAATCTGCATGTTCAACCAGTTGCTCTGCAGGGGTTTCATTGTCTCACTTGAGAACCAGTGCTTTGATGAAGGTCATACAGATGCAGTTTTTCTATAACCCAGGCCTAGGTCAAACCAAGTAGCATGGAATTGATTTGTCTCTTAGAAGGACGAGGTTCTTGTTGTTTAGTTTGCCCCAGGGAGGAGAACAGAAGAATAGAACTACCTGGTCATGGTTAGAAATAAGCCAATCAAATGTGGGGGAGGAAAAGTAATTTCCCCTCCACCCTTCTAGGTTCTTGACTGAGACCTCCTTCCCCTACCTTCCCCCACCCCACCAATGTGATAAAAGACCAATTAACAGGAGAAAGACAAATGGAGGTTTAATAGCATGTATACCTCCTGCAGACCTGGGAGAGACCCAGGAAAATTGAGTAACTCCCTGAAATGGCCCAAGCCACCACCTTAAATACCATCTTGAGCCTAGAGACAAAGGAAGACATGGGGTGATGGGGGTTGTGTAGGGCAGAAGGCCAGTTATGGGAGGGGACCAGGAAGAGCACGGTAATCAAGGGGAAGGTCATTATGCAGGTTGAGGTCAGTGTCTTCTCCACTGATTAGAGTGTCTAGAGTTTGAGTCATCCTTCTTTTCCTGGTACCAGAGGGGTGCCATTCTTACAAATGGAGCTTTTCCTTATAAATGTAAATGTCTCCTACAAAAGGGTAACTTCTACTCACTTTTCAGTGCTTTTCCTATGTCTACTGTTTCTTAAAAAATAACCAGCCTGAAATAATCCTTATGCCAAGGAGACATATTTCAGGGTGGCAAATTCTGCTCCCCTTCAAAATCAAAGGGAGGTTGGGAGCCTGGGGGTGGCAATATTGGTAGGGTTGCCAGATAGAACACAGGAGGCCCAGTTTAATTTGAATTTCAGATAAACAATGAATAATGTTTTTCTATAAGTATATCCTAAATATTGCATGGAACATACTTACACAAAAACATTATTCATCGTTTATCTGAAATTCAAATTTAACTGGGCCTCCTGTGTTTTTATTTGCTAAATCTGGCAGTGCTGGGTATTGATTAACCCACCTTCCCCTGTGGGAGGCAAAGCAGCTGGCATTTATGTACTTTGTCCCATTCATGGCATATATTTTTGTTTGTCTTGGGTTAAAAGCTTCTCAGACTGGCTACTATACCATATTGACGTTGAGGAGTTGAAAAATTGAGTCTTGTTATAGAGATTAAAAGGAAGTGTTCTAGAAGCAAAAAAAAAAAAGCCTAAGAAAGGCTTTTCCCATCTTTCCCCCAAACACTCCCTCACTCTCTCTCCCTCTCTCCCACTGTATCTCTCTCTCTCTCTGTCACACACACACACACACACACACACACACACACACACGTCCACACACCTAGATGCCTGTGCAAACAGAAACTTATTTTATATTGCATTCTTCGTGTTAGAGTCTGGTTCTTTATTGTTACTGTTACCATTTTACTCTTGTTTTTGAAGTCACATTGTCTAACTGTGTCCAGTACTGCTCTTGATAACCATACATAACTCTTTTTTAATTGCAGATCTTTCTCCTGGCCTGCCCTCCATGTCCTGGAGCCGTCGTCGTCTTCAAGTAAGGGAACTTTGGTTTTTGCTCTGTTGACATTGCTGTTCCGAATGTTCTGTCTTTCTGATAACAAACGGTGATGAGCTCACTGATGTGAACATCTCGGGCCTGCCCCGCTTTGTCTCTGGGCTTCCCAAGGAACAAAAGTCTATGCGGCCCAGTGAAACACTGGGATATCACATGCAGAGATTTGGCTTTGGTCAAGCCCTGACAAGTCCTCTCTAGCGAGTGTTTGTGGTGGCGGTTTCTGGCCAAGTCCTGCTCCCTTGGAAGGTTGCTGGCTTCCTGCAGTTTCTCTTGAGAGCATGCGGGGGGCCGCACAGCTTCCCTCCTCTCAAGAATCATTGCTTTGTGGTCCGGCTACTCCCCTGAGGATCCGGTTCTTCACTTTGAAGACCTTTGTTCTTCTCTTTCCGTGGTTTTTTTTTTTTTCCCTTAAAGTGCAAATTAAAGTGAGGGGAAGAAAATATCACCTTTACGAGTCCTGACTTTCTTAAAAATAGCATCAAATCCATTAAAGTGTACTGCAGGCAAATCATGTTTATCCGAAGGCAAATTTGCTTCAAGGAAATTCTCAAGAGTCCCAGAACCCTCCTTTTAACCATGAGTTGTGACCATCTCGTTTATCAAGCCTTTTATTGGAGTTGCTAATGAGAAGCTAAATTGACCAAATTAATTTCATCTCTTTCCCCCTTCCCTGGCCCCCCATTTTGGAGCTGTTCCTGAGCGGTGAAATGGCCGCAGGCCGGGAGGAGGAGACAGGAAGTAAGGGGCCCAGCAGATCCTTGGGTAATTGAAGAGTGGTGTAAATGGCTTTCTGATTTACTTAAGTCATTAAAGTGTTAGGTAGGGGGAAATATACCCCATTTGCTGCTTCTAACAGCTCCTTGGAATAGCCACTTAGTCTCTTGCCTTAGGTGAGTAACTTTCTGCTGAATGAGGGCAAATGGATCCTAATTTCACATATCTTGTACTTGAAAAACTCCTAAGTGGAAGGCTATTTAACCCTGTTTCCCTCCCTTCATTTCCCAAAATGAGCTCTATTTTTCAGTGTAATGTTTTAAAGTAACATTTATTGGTTTTATTTCATTATTATTAAAGTAACAATTCTCATTATAGGAAATACAGAGACACATAAAAAAGAAAATAAACATCACCCTTAATCTACCACCAAGACATAATTTTGGTTACTGCTTTTTTTTTTTTTTTTTAAGAAGCAGAGATCATATTTAGGATTCTTACTGTATCTTTTCTAAATTTAATTCAATTTGTATATGTGTATGCATATGAAAATACATAAGCATGACTGCTAGATTTCTTTTTTTTTTTTTTTGGAGTGGTTCTTTTTTTTTTTTTTTTCTCTTGTCCTTGTTTTGTTTGACTCCTACTTCTGCCTTTCCATACCTGCAGATTACCAAACCAGTATATATCCTTCCAGATTTTTCTCCGTGCTCATTAGGTATACACACACACACACACACACACACACACACACACACACACATACACAGAGGGATTTTGGAATGTTTTACCGTTGTTGTTCATTGATTGTTTTACAAAAATAGAATCTTATATATACTATAATACGTCTTGCTTTTTTCACTCAACAGTCACGGGGCTCTATCAAAGTTTATTAGTATACCTTATTCCTTTACGAAGCTGTGAAATATTTCATGGATGCACAACTTATTTAGCCATTCTTCTCATTCCTTTTTAAGATTTTGCTTTTAAATAATCTCTCCATCCAATGTGGGACTCAAACCTAGGACCCCAAGATCAAGAGTCGTGTGCTCCACTCTCTGAGCCAGCCAGGGTTCCCTAGCTATTCTTCTGTTCATGAATGTTTGTATTCATTCTTTCCATATTGCTGCTACTATAATCAATGCTGAATTCAACATCTTTGTGCATATGCTCTTAAATACTGGTGGTTTCAGTTTATAAATACGCACACACACACGTTTATATATAAATATACATATTTATGTTAATAGGTGTTTCCATTCTGATATACAAAAGCAGGCTGTTATAATTCATTTTTCCCTTTTATATGTAATACATGAGATTATTCTTTTCTTCACATCCATACCAGCATAAGGTGTTATGATTCTTTTATAATTTTGACAACTTAGTGGGTGCCATTTCCTTGGCTACTAATGAATTTCAGTATTATCTCATAATTTTTTATCCAATTAAATTTATTCTTTGAATTGTATATTCATACCATCTGCTCCTTTCTTACGGGTTGCTTAGGTTTTCTTAATTTGTAAGACTTCTTTGTATATTTTGGATATTGGCCCTTTGTCTATCGGCATTATGATAGATAGCTTTCCCAAATCTGTATGTGCTGACTTGGCTGATAGTATAGTTTTCTATGTGTTTATTTACATTTTTTCATATTCGAGTATGATTACTTTCTTATAGCTTTTGGGTTCCCAGTTTTAGTTAAGATTATTTTCTTAAAGATGGCTAACTGGTTGTGCTAGCATGATCGATTACATAATCCCTACTTTCACCCGTGAACTGAGCTACCTTTGTGTCACCTATTAAACTTTTTATATATGAGGCTCCATTCATGGTTTCTCTATTCGCTTCCATCTATTTGTCTATTCGTGCACTCAAATCATGTTGATTCGATTACGTTATTATAAAAAATATATTTTTCTTATCTATTTATTGGCATTTTTTTCTTACATGTGAAGCTGAAGATCACTTTTATTCAACCTTCCCCACCAGCCCTATTTGGATCCTAATTAGAATTGCATTAAATGTATATTTTGGTTTTGTGAGAACTGATGTTTAAAAATTATGTAGCTCTTTTAATCTGAGAAATGGTGTTTTTTTCCCATCTGTTCAGCTCTCGTTTTATGCCTTTCTTGATACATTTATTCCTAAAGAATTAATAGCTTTCCTGTCCATTATGAGTTGAATATTGCTCACCTTTCCATTCCTAAGTGCTTCTTGCCAGAATAGAAAAAGCTGATTGATTTTAACAGTAGTCTTAATATCTAATCATCTTACCAAACTCTCTCATTAGTTTTGGTAAATTTTCATTTTATCCCGTCTTTCCGATGGTTACACCAGTTATTTTCTTCGGTTTTTGCTTTTGCAATTTTTACTCAGAGCGAAATAAAATGGTGCTGGTGGCCCACTGTGTCTAAAGTGATTTTAAATGGAGAATGTCTCTGTGTGTCTCCATATTTGCTATTGCTGTTTGTTAAATCGCCTATTACATATAAAGAGTTTCCACATTTACTTAGAGATATTTTCAAAGGAAACGGTTCCTGCCTTTTATCAAATGCTTTTTCATGTCTGTTGAGTATGCTTTTTTTTCTGTTTAAGTTTTTGATACAGTGAGTTATGTTGATAAATTTTCTGATTTCGAATTACTCTTATATACTGATGTAAGTCCTGCTGGTCATAGTATATTAATTTGATGCATTGCTGGAGTCCATTTGTCAATCCTTTGTTTAGAACCCTTACCTCAGAATTCATAAGTAAGATGGGAGTCATTTTTTTGGATTCTTTTCATAAGATATAAGGATGAAAATGGAATGGCAGAGCACTTCTTCTCTTTGTCTGGCCTAGAATAATGTAATTACCCTTAGAAATTATGTGTTAGGGTCCCTGGGTGGCTCAGTCGTTAAGCGTCTGCCTTCGGCTCAGGTCATGATCCCAGGGTGCTGGGATCGAGCCCCGCATCGGGCTCCCTGCTTGGTGGGAAGCCTGCTTCCCCATCTCCCACTCCCCCTGCTTGTGTTCCCTCTCTCGCTATGTCTCTCTGTCAAATAAATAAAATCTTAAAAAAAAAAAAAGAAATTTTGTGCTAATTTTCTTCTACTTTTTAAAAAATTACTTTCCTTTCTTGAGTTGTTGTTATTTTAGAAATTATGTGGGTTTTTTTTAAAGGTCAGGTAAAACTCAACTGCGAAGCTCATCTGGTCCTAGTGCCTTTTTCAGTCGGTACACCCTTAATCACCTTTCCAGTGTCTTCTATGGTAATTCATCTATTCAGATCTTTGGGTCAGTTTTGGTCATTTATCTTTTATTGGGAAGTTGCCCATTTCTTCTGAGTTTTCAGATTTATTGCCATGAATTGAGTGGACCATGTGGTAGCCTCTTATTTACTCTCTCCTCAACTATAGTCATGTCTTCTTTCTTGGGTTTAATCTTGTCTGTCTTTGTGTTTTCATTATTTATAGTTCAGTCAGGTTAGTAAGTACTTTATCTATTTTTGGTTGCTTTATAGAACCTGGTTTTGGATATAGTTATGTATCTACATGGTCAAAAGGTGTGTATTTATTCCTTTCCTCTTTGCCTTCTTTAATCATCATTTTCTATTCTGCTTTATTTACTTAATATCATTCCCCCCCGTTTGATTACAAACTCATCATCCACATCATTTTAAAATTAAACTTTCTATATTTTGAGATAATTATATAATATAATGACTATCATATCATAATACAGATGCAGTTGTAAGAAGACTAAAGAGAGATGCTAGGTACCCTTCACTTAGTTTCCTCCAGTAGTAACCTCTTGCAAAACTGTAGTACAATGTGACCACCAGGATATTGACATTGGCACTGTCGGTATAGAACAGGTCTGTCACCATGCGGGTCTTCCCTCTTGCCTTTTATTTATTTCTTTATTTTTAAAAAGATTTATTTATTTGAGAGCGAGCGAGCATGAGCGAGAGGGGAAGAGGGAGAGAGAATCTCAAGCAGACTCCGTGCTGAGCGTGGAGCCCAATGTGGAGCTCAATCTCGTGACCCTGAGATCACGACCTGAGCTGAGACCAAGAGTTGGATGCTTAACGGACTGTGCCACCCAGGCGCCCCTCCTGTTGCCCTTTTATAGCCACGCTCACTACTCTCCCACTTGCATCCTGTCCCTGACCCCTGGCAACTCATCTGTTCTCCATGTCTGAACTTTTGTTATTTTAAGAATACTATAGAAATGGAATCCTACAGTGTGTCACCTTCGGGATTGGCCTTTTTTTTAAACTTATAATTCCTTGCAGATCCATCCAAGTTTTTAACCATATGCGTAATTTTTCATGGGTGCATACTATTCCACTGTGTGGAAATACAACATGCAGTGCAAAGTTAAAAATCACTATTTCAGAAAATAGTTCTCGAAATAACTCCACTTTACATCAGTATAGGTCCTTCCTGCTTTTAAAGTACTTTGTCTTAAATGAGCTCATCTAATCCTTCAAATAATGCCTTGAGATAGGGACTATATTGTTCATACTACAAATCAAGCAGTTGGGGCCAAGAGGTATTAGATAGCTTGCCTAACATTACAGAGTGGCAGAAGCAGGATTCCCTTCTTCCTTTCCTGCTAATGCTCATAATCAGGTTTACTGTGTGACTAGGCACGGGGGGAAACACTTAACATGGGTTATCTCATTTAATTCTTCCAGCAAACCTATGTGGGTGGTAGAAATTGTAGCCCCAGTTACATCAAGTAAATGGAGGCTCAGGAAGTTGAAGTGACGTCGGTGTTTTCTCCTCTTCTGCTCTCCTATTATTAGTTAAGGCGTTAGAACCATGAAAGCATCCTATTGAAAATTCCACAAATCTCAGTGGACACCGATGGGCACCACCGTGGTCTTTATGCCAGTATGTTCTGGAGGTTGCATTACCTAGCGCTATAGCCCCATCCCTTGTTTTTTCTGTTGGCCCTTCGCTGTGCCAGCCAAGCATGAGTTTGTCTGCTTCCCAGCAAAGCAGGGGCTGGCGTGTTCTTCTTGGAGGCATGCCCAGACGCTGCAGGAAAGGGGTATGGTGTGCCCAGGAGGCCGCCCGCCCCATGCTGGGCAGGGGTTGGCAACTCTCTTTGGGGTGGGCAGGGGGCGGGATTCTCCACAGGGTTCCCATGGTGCACTTGACAAGAGGGAATGGTGCTTCCCCAGTGTTCTGGCTGGGTCCCAGAGTGCTTCACTTATGTGCCCCTCAGTGGACATGTGACTGGCTAAGTCTGCAGCTAAGGAAGGCTTCCTCAGCAGAAAGCATGTATGCGGAGGACGAAGCTGAGGTCAGCAGGGATTCCCCACCCGGCCCACCATCACAGCAACCTTGGGCATGGTGCTCTTTTGATCGCCAGTATCTCTAACTCCTAGAATTCCAGCCTGGCAGCTTTGGGCTTCTGAAGGCTTCTACTCCCTTCTCTTCTTGGCTCCTCATCTCCGTGGATGCTCGTATAGCAGCACCCGAATTGCTTGTTGTGTTGTGTGTGTATTTGCAGCACTGTTCTCTGCCTCTTTGAATCTGAGCCATTTTCTTTTTACTCATTTTGGCTGTTTTGAGTGGTTCTTCCCTGAAGAGCCATATCCTGGTGCCTTCGATATCCAAGCCACAGAATTCTTCCTCTCTCACTCGGGTTGGAGCAAAACCCGTATATTCTTAGAGACCGTTCTGTGTGTACGGTCCTGCTACGAACTTCAAAAAAAACTACATGTCTCAGTCACCTTGGTTGCACATACCCAGCCCCATAATATGGACCAGCCTGCCTCGCAGGTTCGTAATTAATTAATTGATTGAAGTTGACATACAGTAGTATATTAATTTAGGTATATAACATAGTGATGCAACAATCATATATATTATAAAATGCTCCCCGAGGTAAGTGTCATTACCATCTGTCACCATACAAAGTTATTACACTAGTATTCACTGTAGTCCCTGTGCTGTTCTTTTCAGCCCTGTGACTTTATTATTTTATAACTGCAAGTCTGTACCTCTTGGTCTCCTTCACCCGTAGTGCCTATCCCCCTACCCTCCTCCACTCTGGCAACCGCCAGCTTATTCTCTGCATTTAGGAGTCTGTTTCTGATTTTGTTTTTTGGTTTGTTTCTTTGTTTTGTTTTTTGGATTCTACGTGTAAGTGCAGTCATATGATATTTGTCTTTTTCTGACTGACATATTTCACTTAGCATAATACCCTCTAGGTCCATCTGAGTTGTTGCAAGTGGCACGATTTCATCCTTTTTGATGGCCAAGTAATATTCCATCGCCTCTCTAGACGATATCTTCTCTATCCATCCATTGATGGATCAAGGTTCTTGATACATAAGACACCCTTTTGCAGACCTAAGGGAGTGGGGGGAGGGCTTTGTTACAGTGTAGCTGGGTCCTCCACAGCTCCCCCGCCCCAACTTACTGGTGGATTCTCATATTCCTTCTCCTTGCCGTTTTCCTCAGTTTTCTTCCCTTCAAATTTCATTATAGAAAGCTCCGAACCTGTACACATTATGCCTGTTACTCATTATATATTTTAATCTGTGTATTATCACTTCATGTTTTCTGCCCAGTTATTACATAGGAGTATTTCTCTTCTCGTTGATCTGCATGAATCATCCATATATAGAGCATTAATCCTTTATCAACCTTGCAGGAAGTGTTTTCCCCAGATTGTATTCTAACTTGCTGATGTTGCTTTTGATACACAGTTGATGTTTTTATTGGACAAATTGATTGGTTTCCATGCTGCCTTCAGACCATGGTAATTTCTTCTGGTGTTTTTACACCTGAAAATTTTTCCCCTTCAAAGATCAGGTAGACAATCTGGTTTTCTTTTTTGTTTGCTTGGGTTTTTTATTTTGTTTTGTTTTTCATTTATTTTTTCAGAGTGAGAGAGAAAGAGCAGGGGGAGGGGCAGAGGGAGAGGGAGAGAGAGCATTTCAAGCAAACTCTGTGCTGAGTGTGGAGCCGACATAGGGTTCAATCTCACAACCCTGAGTTCATGACCTGAGCCAAAATCAGGAGTCAGACACTTAACCGACTGAGTCACCCAGGTGCCCTGACATTCTGGTTTTTAAATTGTTTTTTAAAAAATATTTAGTTGTCAGTTCATCTAAAATTCATTTTGTGCCTAGTATGAGGTAGGGATATACTTTATATTTTTTCCTCAAATTGTCATTTTCATAGCCTGTTACTTTACCCACACTTGTTTCTTAGCTAGTCTGAACCACTTTTTCCTTCCAAATGAACTTAGAATCTTTTTGTCAGATTCTCCTTCAAATTCTATTAGTTTTGACGAGAATGACTTTAAACCTTAAATGTCATTAACATCACTATAATACAGAGTCTGTACATATAAGAAAAGATGTGGTAAATTTCTTATTGTATCCAACTTTTCTTTTGTGTTGAGGGTGAGTGCCTGCGTGTGTGTATCCCACATGTTTCTCATCAGGGTCATTCCTGGACAGTTCGTAGTTTATGGCATAATTTATTTATTATTTATTATATTTTCAAAGTAGTTATTACTGGTACACAGGAAAGATTTTGATTCTACACGTCCATTTTATCTTTGGCCACCATGCTTAACTATTTTAATAGTTTTTCAGTTGCTTCACTTGGATTGTTTTGGAAATTAATGGTGTCAAGACCCATATGGTAATCTTAGCTCCTTATAAAGAGTGCAACTCCCTCCCACCCCCCCCACCCCTGTTTCAAGCCTGATCTTATTGGCTAGAACTTCTAGAATAGTGTTAAATAATAGTGATACTGGCAGGAACTGTTGCCCTGCTTTTGATTTTAATGAAAATGGTTCTAGTGTTTCCCTGTTGATTCTGATGAAGGCTGTTGGTTTAGATTAGATGTCCTTTATAATGTTAAGGAATTCTCTTATTCTTTTTTTTTTTTTTACAGATTTTATTTATTTATTTGACAGAGAGGAGAGAGATCACAAGTAGGCAGAGAGGCAGGCAGAGAGAGAGGGGGAAGCAGGCTCCCCAATGAGCAGCCTGTTGCGGGGCTCGATCCTAGGACCCTGAGATCATGACCTGAGCTGAAGGCAGAGGCTTTAACCCACTGAGCCACTCAGGTGCCTCACGGAATTCTCTTATTCTTAAATTACCAAGTTTTTTTTTTTTTTAATCAGGATTGGTTGTCAAATGTAGCTAATTTAGCTAATGGTTTCTAAGAATGGGTTGAGAGGTTTACTTGGGTTTTCTCCTTTGATCTCCGCATTTGGTATGTTAAATGAAGAGATTTCCTAGTAACAACCTTTGTTGGATTTCTAAGGTCAGCTTTCCTTTTCCCTCTGCATGCTTGGGAGGGATTCAGGATTGGCTCCCGTACTGTGAATTTGATTGATTTTGCTCTTTGCCATCTCCAATATGATATTTATTTCTGCTGCTACAATCTTAATTTCTTTCTAATTCTTTCTCACTTTGCTACTCTCTCTTCTCCCCAGTTTGGTGTCTTTCCTTCTCGGTATTTTTTTTTAAAGTAATCTGTGCACCCAACGTGGGGCTCAATTTCATGACCCCAAGATCAAGAGTCGCGTGCATCACCGACTGAGCCAGCTAGACACCCCTCCTTCTCAATATCCTTTATTCTGACGGCATTCTCTACCTATTTCAGCAAGACCATGTTTTCCCAGATTCTACTCAGGATGCCGTTTTGTAAAACACTTCCGGTTCAGACACTAAATACAGACTTCTGTGCTTCCTCCAAGTCTTCAAAATGATGGACATTTCTGCTGCCAGAGGCTCTCGTAGGCACCATGCTGTTTTTTCGGGTATGTTTATACATATTCAAAGGAGGATTTATTTATCATTTGTCCAAGGTAGGGTCTCTGGATTGCCATCGCGTATTCTCATGTTCTCTTTGGTATTGGCCAGAAGCCCTTCTCAGGCCCTCTCTTGGTGAAAGGTAGACATCCATGGCTTCTTAGCCTGTTTGCTGGCTTCATCTAGTGGGTTCTTGCTGCACCGGGGCGGAATCACTTACCCCCACAACTAGGTTCTTTGATACTCTGAGCAGATACGGTAGACGAGAAACTACAACCTCCCACACGCACTGCTACCTGAGTTCTACTTGGGCGGACTCCCTCCAGGACACAGTGTGCCAGCCCCAAAGCCATCACTTCCAGCCTTTTGATTTGGGGGAGTAGGAGTCAGTCTCCAGATGCATATAGAGCAATTGCAATTCCTCTGCAAGCAGTAGTCCCGGAGTGGAGACATGACTGTCCAGCGTGCTGGTGATGGGATTTCTAAGCCAAGAAGCCGACAGTGGCAGGAAGGACTCAGTGTCTTCCTGTCTTATTTCAGGTTTCCACTGCATGCGTTGGCCACAATTTTTTTTTTCTTCTCATTTCAGCATTAGCCTTATTGGTAGTGGAAATTTCTTTCAGAGTCTCATAATAGGATGACCATCAGTCTAAGTTTTCAGTGATTTTGGGGTCTTTTATCTTTTTTTTTCTTTTTTACCTTTTCTGTCTTTTCATAGGAATTGTAGTAGAGGGGCGCCTGGGTGGCTCAGTGGGTTAAAGCCTCTGCCTTCAGCTCAGGTCATGATCTCAGGGTCCTGGGATCGAGCCCTGCATCGGGCTCTCTGCTCAGCGGGGAGCCTGCTTCCCCCTTTCTCTCTGCCTGCCTCTCTGCCTACTTGTGATCTCTCTCTCTGTCAAATAAATAAATAAAATCTTAAAAAAAAAAAGAAGAAATTGTAGTAGAAAGCAGGGAGGGGCTGTGTTATTGGATGTTAGCCAAGCACTACTTTAAAGTAGAAATTCAATGTATATTTTGGTTTAGGGCGAAGGTTGGCAATCTTTTTCAGTAAAGGGCCAGATAGTAAACTTTCTAAATGCTGTGGGCCATATGATCTGTGTTTTAACGATGTAACTTTTTTGTAGCATGAAAGCACCATAGGTAGTACCTAAGTGAACGGGCTTGGCTATGTTCCAATAAAACTTTATTTACAAACACAGGACAACCTGAGGAAAAAGTTCTGGAGCTGGATGATGGTGATGGTTGTATAGCAGTGTGACAATGGGCTTAATGCCGCAGAACTGTCTACTTAAAAACGGTTATGACGGTAAATTTTGTGATATGTATATTTCACCACACCAAAAAAAAAAAAAAAAAAAGAAAACCAGAACATAACAGGGCGACCATATTTTGCTGACCCCGAGTTTAGAGCAATTAAATCTAGTACACGGAAAGAGAGGGAGGGAGGAAGAAACTAAATGTATCCAGCAGGACAGTGACACCATTGAGGAATGCCTCAGGGAGAGTGGGGCCAGGTTCTAGAAAACTGCAATTCACTGCGGTGACATCATCCCCTGGCCTTTAGGGATAGGGAGACACAGAGTTCATAGTCACACTTTTTGGCATAAGGATC
Organism: Potos flavus; assembly: GCA_028534135.1. NCBI lineage: Eukaryota > Metazoa > Chordata > Mammalia > Carnivora > Procyonidae > Potos > Potos flavus. The sequence continues at coordinate 33,071,633 of CM052901.1, read as the reverse complement.
AGATCAGGGATTTTTCTATTCCCGAGGCGACTTAATGGCCAGCCAGTCTTTCCTTCTTGGTGACTGGTGATGCTTCCCGTAGGTGGTGGGGACTCTTCCCGGGGCTAGAAAATCCTAGCTTTTTAGTTATTAACCATAGCAGACTCACTGGATAAGAAAGAGGAGCCACACTGGTCAGAGTCAGCTGGTTGTGCACCTCCTTGCCTAGATTCCTGAGCCATCAGGATTCACCTGTCAGCCGGAGACCCGGGCCCTGGGCACCGGGAACAGTGCCGTTCTGGGGACCCCACGCCACTTTTCTCTCAGCGGTGTGGACAGGAGGCTCCTGCTTTCTGCCTCCAGCCTTGGCCTCCTGAGCTCAGCTTGACCAAGACCTTGAACGAGCCCCAAGCCCAACCGGGGTCTTCCATCTGCTCAGGGGAGCAGGTCTCTGGTGTGTTTAATGCTGTTCTTGGAGCAGAGTTAGCAAATGGAGGTCCCCCTCCTAGCACACGGTCGCTTGGACTTTCCTGGTCTCGGGTGGGTCTGTTATCCTGGCTGAAGGAGGGTGTTGTCACCACGTGGTGGCACGCACTCGCTCCCCCTTCCCAGTCTCCATGGATCCCAGCACCACAGATCGCTCAGAGTGCAGGCAGCCTCTTAGTTTTCAGCTTACTCGTTGGCATCCTGGCTGCTAGTGTTTTGTGTTTTGTGTTCTGTGTTTTTTTTTTTGAAGAGGGTGAAATTCTTGGTTTCACAAGGGACTGGGAGCCTCTTAGGGAAGCCAGCCTTTTGGAACTCTCTTCTGCCTGAGCTGGGGTATCGCGAAGGATCAAATGAAGGAAAAGGGAGTGGCTGTTAAGATTTCCCTGGCTTTGGGTTGTGATCAGACAGTTCAACTGCCTTGTGAGCACTCACAGCTTAATGAGCCCAGTTATCCGAGTGTGTGCCGCAAGGGTCGGGGGGCGTCGGAGAGTGAGTCACTGAGCAGTGCCGACTGAATGGCAGGGCACTCTTCCCCCGCCCTGCCCCGTGAGAAAAGTGCATAGCAGAGAGCTAGCGCACATCTTCCGCCTCGGGAAGGGTATCATGGCCCTTCCCCCGTGAGCAAGTGGAAACCCTTCAGTCTGCTCGTTTTCTTGTCCACATGGAGAGGAGTGGATCTGTGATGCAAGTGGGATTATTTGGTCATGAGTATCTGCTGACTCAGTCTGGCGAGGATTTTGAAGGAGATGAGATGACATTTCATCTGTGCTGCAGAGAGCAGGGGGCGCGTTGCTGGCTGGAGAGAGGACTGTAGGCCGGGTGTGGAGCCAAGGTAGGTGAGGGAAGCATGGGGCCGGGTCAGGGGGACGAGGGCAGCCCGACATGTGATCTTGGCGTTGCGAGATCGATGCCCTGTTGGCCTTTGGGCCGCATGATATTACGAGAGTTCAGTAGCCCTGCGACCTTCTCTTTTTCTAGATCCTGCTTATTGTGCTTTCACATTTTTAAACAGCGGGACTTGGAGCAGGGAGCCTTCCTCTTGCCGGGACCATCCTGAGTTCAGGAGGGGAGAGGGGGGCTCAGGTTGGACCTCCTGTGCCTTAATGTCTCGGAATGGCTTGATCATCGCAGCACCCCCTTTTCTAGTGCACAACACATCAGCCGCCCTGGGACCCCCAGAAGAGCAGCCTCTTGACGAGCTACCTTCACCTGGGAGGTGGCTGCTTTTGGGCTCAGCTTTGGCCTCACTGCACGGGGCGTTTGGGAGACTGTCTCTGACCTGAGCAGCTTTATTAAGACTGCTCTTGGCAAGGGAGAGAAAGCCCTATGTGTGAATGCTGCACGTTTAAAAGTCAGACACACCAGGAACGGAGAAAATCCATCGTAAGTAAGTAGCAGTGCAAGGGGACCAGTTTCTCGTCTTACACGGAATGCTTTTCTGGCGCCTGCTTTCCTAGGGGCCATTAACCGTCAGCTTGCTGCCTCGCATCCATACATACTCTTTCTTAATGCTTAGAAGGGGGAAGATGCTTTCAGGTTGTCTGCGGGCTCCTCTCCTTCCATGCACTCGAGAAGCTGCCTTCCTTCCCACGTGTATGTATTCAGTTTTGTTCTCTCTTGGGAGCTTTGGCTGCTCCAGTCCTGGCCCATATTTTCTGACTGAGTATTCTCAGCGCCCCAACCAAATCCTCTCCAGGAAATCTCTCTGAAGGTTTCTGGAACGGGGACTGCTTTCCTTTCTCTTTTTCTTTCTTTTTTTTTTCTTCCTCTCGGGCTGCTCAGCTTTAAACATGTGTTTGGATGTAGATCATCTCCCGGTAAAAGGAGTGCTGGGGATGCAGGTAACTTTTCCCATCCGGGAAAGCGTGGAAAGCAGTATTCAGCAGAAGAATGGGGACTGATCATTTGGGGCCTCTTTTTTACTTTGTCAGCCTGCCCAGTTCTTACGGAAGCTAAGTGGCGTATCTATGATGCTATGTATTAGGTGAAAGCAATTCCAGAAAAAAAAAAAAAGCAGTACAGCATAATAGATGAGGTTTGGGCAAGATCTGTAGGTGCTGTGTGGTGGGTAAGGAAGAGATAAAAATATTTTGTTTTTATAAAATTCATCCGCGATCACTGGAAGAAAAACATCAAACGTTACGGAAAGCAATCACGTGGAAAATGAGAGTACCCAATAATTCCTCCAGTAATAAATATGTGGATATAATGTCTTCCCAGGCTTCTGTGTGTACATACCCATTTTTTATTTATTTTTGGTTTTTTTTTATTTATTTGAGACAGAGAGAGCGTGGGAGAGAGAGTGCACACAAGCAGGGGAGAGGGAGAAGCAGGCTCCCCGATACGGGGTCCGATCCCAGGACCCTGGGATCATGACCTGAGCCAGAGGCAGATGCTTAACCAACTGAGCCACTCAGGTGCCCCCATACCCATTTCTTAAAAACTGAAATTGGGATTTTTTCTAGGCATCTCCAAAGACACGATTTGTAATCTCTCCAAAGTTAGTAAACCATGATTAATAAATTAATAAATTAATTTATTGATTAATAAATTAATAAATTAATTTATTGATTAATAAATTAATAAATCAAATAATAAACCCCAGGTCATTAAGTATTCTTCTGCACATGATTTCTTTGTTGTTGTTGTCATTAATTTAAAATCATTTAATTAACAGAGTGTATTATTACTTTCAGAGCTGGAGTGTAGTGATTCATCGGTTGCTTATCACACCCAGTGCCCATTCCATCACATGCCCTCCTTGAGGTGCATGATTTCTAATGACAGCATAGTATTTGATAGTTGAGCATTCGGATGAACAGAATATGATATGTTTAAACAGCGTCCTCTTATTCGGCACAAGGTTTGATGACCAGATACTGTTTTAAAGGAACCTTATGTGGTGCTGTGAAAGTAGATGGCTTAGGTTATCTAGTGTGGTTTGGCTACCTCTTAAGACTTCTGAGCAAGGCTGACAGTCAGCAGCCTCCGTTTCCTCGTTGGTAAGAGAACGCTGTGAATAGCAACTGCTTCCTCGAGCGGTGGTAACAATTAGACGAGCTGCTCCATGTTCATTTCTTAGCATGGATCCTAACAGACTAATCAGTGAATGTTAAAAATACATAGCCTGAGTTTTGTCTCGATGCTTCACCATCTTGCGTACTTACCTGCTGCTAGAATTAGGGTCCCAGGGAATGAAAACTGTTTCATTCAAAAAAAAAAAAAAGCCGAATTTCAGAATGCAGACTGCTTTCAGATAAGTAGCCCCTATTATTAGTTGAGTGCCTTGCACTTCAGGGCTTTGGCCAACTGTCTGGATTTCACAGGAAAAGAAGGTTCTGCAGTCTCGGCACTTGTGTGTCCCTTTCGGTGTAGAGCAAGCCGGTGGGAAACCACTAGTTACAGTCAGTCCTGTATTCTATCTTTAATAGTCTCTAAAGTCTTCTATCTTTGTGCCCACAGGCAAAGCCAGTCAAATCTTGTTATACTTGTTTGTGTTTCTTTTCTTGTTTGTTTTTTTTTCTTCTTTCCTAGCTCTTATCCTGAACAAATTTCAAATGTACAGAAAAGGGAGCAGGGCAGCGCACCGAACACTTGTATGATCTCTACCTAGGTTCAGCAATTTTTGTCCTGGTTTCTGATATGTGAGTTTAAAAATGTGAGGTCCTGACTGCATTTCCTGCCATCTGACAGGACTGTAGTGCAGAGCTCACACGGCGGGCAGAAAGTGCACGCTTGGGGCGCCTGGGTGGTCCGGTCGGTTGAGCGGCTGCCTTCGGCTCCGGTCATGATCTCGGGGTCCTGGGATCGGGGCCCGCGTTGGCCTGCCTGCTCGGCGGGGAGCCTGCTTCTCCCTCTCCCACTCCCCCTGCTTCTGATCTGTCTTTCTCTGTCAAGCGGATAAATAAAATCTTAAAAAAAAAAAGTGCACGCTCTCAGGCCAAGGGCCGATGAAAGAGAGAAGGTCAGAGTGGAAGGACCCTGGGCTCTGGGATAGTGGCAATAGATCTATTGTTTGTATAATACAAATTGTGGAAAATAAATCTCAACATAGCTTCTGGCTGAAGGGAAAGAATGTAGATCCAGGTGTCCATCCACACGAGAAACTGCGACAAACTGTCGAGTGAAAAATGTAATTTGCAGAAGGATAGAGAGAAAGTATATCATTTATTTCATGGGATGACTGGGAAGCAACAATGTATATGGTTTGTGGATACATACAAATGTAATATCTATACAATCATAGGAAGGATTCCCACTATTTCTGAATAAAGGTTTCCTCTGGTTAGGGAGTGGAGGCGGATGGATAGCGTTCAGGAGGGGTCCACAGGGCTCCGGCTGAATCCGTAATGTTCACATTGTCTAAAGCAGGATAGTGGGCACAGAGGTTCTTACTCTTTTTATACTTCTCTGTAGGCAAGAAAATTTTAATGTAAAGAACTAGAGGGAAGAAACATCGTTTAAAAGGCTTCTTAGAATCTCGGAACATTTATTTTGCGGTTGTTAAAGTCGAGAGCAGGGGAGTTCAGTGTTTGGTTTTTCATCTATATTTTTAAATTTAATTATCATACTATAAAATTGACTTTTTGGTATACAGTTCTAAGAGTTGCTTCCACTTCTTTGCTGTTGTGAATAATGCTGCTATGAAATGGATGTACAAATCGTCCTTAGGGACCCTGCTTTCAATTCTTTTGGGTATATACCCAAAAGTGGAATTGCTGAATCATACGGTAATTTCATTTCTAATTTTTTGAAGAACTGCCAAACTGTTTTACACAGCTGCTGTACCATTTTGCATTCCCACCAAGAGTGTGTACACTCTTGCCAATTTCTCCATGTCTTTGCCAATATTTGTTATTTTCTGTGGATTTTTTTTTTGGGGGGGGTAGTAGCATTTCTAATAGTGTCAATATCTGATTGGGATTTTGATTTGCATTTCATTTTCTAATGTCCCATGTGATTCCTTCTTTGATCCATTGGTTGTTTAAGAGTGTGTTATTTAATTTTCACAAATTTGTGTATTTTCCCATTTTACTTCCATTATTGATTTTTAACCTCATCATGTTGTGGTTTGAGCAGATACTTTGTATGATACCTACCTTTTCTAAATTTTTTTAAAAGATTTTATTTATTTATTTGAGAGAGAGAGCATGAGCAGGGAGAGGGATAGAGGGAGAAAGAGAAGCAGGCTCCCCACCGAGCACAGAGCCTGATGTGGGGCTTGATCCTAGGACCCTGAGATCATGACCTGAGCTGAAGGCAGACGCTTAACCAACTGAGCCACCCGGGTACCCTGATATCTACCTTTTTAAATCTATTGAGATTTAATTTATGGCCTAACATATGGTCTATCCCATGGACACTTGAGAGGAATGAATTCTATTGTTGCTGGTTAAAGTGTCCTCTATATGTCTATTAGATATAGTTGGCTTATTGTGTTGTTCACGTCCTTTATTTCCTTGCTTTTCTTCTCACTGCTGTTCTATTTATTATCGAGAGTGGAGTATTGAAGTCTCCAACCATTACGTAGAGCTGTCTATTTCTCCCTTTGAATCTGTCTGTTTTTGCTTTATATATGCTGATGGTCTGTTATTAAGTATGTAAATGGTTATAATTGTTACATCTTTTGCAGTATTGAATCTTTTATTAATAAATAATATCCTCTGTCTCTTGTAAACTGTTCTGATTTATAGTCTATTTTGCCTAATATTAGTATAGCCATCCCTGCTCTTTTTTTGGTTACCGTTTGCATGGAATATCTTTTTCCATCCTTTCACTTTCAACCTGTTTGTGTCTTTGTCTCTAAAGTGAGTCCCTTGTAGACAGCCTAGAATTGAATCATTTTTTTTTATTCATTCAGCCAGTCTCTGTCCTTTAGTTGGACAGTTTTAATCCATTTACATCTAAAGTAATTACTGATAAGGAGGGACTTCTGTAATTTTGCTAATTGTTTTCCATGTGTTGTATAATTTTTTTGTCCCTCATTTCTGGCATTACTGTCTTCTTTGGTATTTGGTTGATTTCTTAGTAGCCTAACAATTTAATTCCCTTATCATCTCTGTTTGTGTATATTCTTTAACTATTTTCTTTGTGGTTATCATGGGGATTACATTTAACATCGTAAAGTTATAGCATTTTACTTTGAGTTTATATGAGCTTAATTTAAATGACATAAAGAAAGCTGCTCCTTGGGGCCCCTGGGTGGCTCAGTGGGTTAAGGCCTCTGCCTTCGGCTCAGGTCATGATCTCAGGGTCCTGGGATCAGGCCCTGCATTGGGCTCTCTGTTGGCAGGGAGCCTGCTTCCTCCTCTCTCTCTGCCTGCCTCTCTGCCTACTTGTGATCTCTCTCTGTCAAATAAATAAATAAAATCTTTAAAAAAAAAAAAGCTGCTCCTTTATAGTTTCCCCACCCCTTTCAGGTATCGATGGCACAAAATTACATCTTTATGCAACGTGTGCCCCAAAATGTAAAGTAATTATTTTCAAAGGCATTAGTCTGTTAAATTATGCAGAAAACAAAATGTGAAGTTACAAACCGAAATTATAATACCAGTTTTTGCACACTGTGGTTTTTTAAATGTATTAATCTCTTAAATTATGTAAAAAGCAAAAAGTTGGAGTTATTAACTGTTGTTAAGATAATACTAGCTTTTATAATTGCCCATGTATTTACCTTTACCACGATCTTTATTCTTTATATGGCTTCGAGTGATGGTCTGGTGTCCTTTTATTTCAACCTACAGGACTCTTTTAGCATATCCTTAAACCCTGGCAACCACTGATTTGTTCTCCTTCACTATAGTTTTGTTGTTTAAGGAATGTCATCAAAATGGAATCCTGTAATAACATAACCTTTTGAGACTGGCTTTATTCACACAGCTTTAAGATTCATCCAAGTTCTTCTATGTATGATTTGTTCATTCATTTTTGTTGCTGCGTATGTATATACCACATTTTATTGATATGTCTATATCACAATTTGTTCATCCATTCACCCCTTAAAGGGCATCTGGGCTAATTCCAGACTTTGGCTACTATGAATAGAAGTGCTGTGACCATCTGTGTAAAGGTTTTTGTGTAAACACATTTTCATTAATCTAGGGTAAATAGGTAGCAGCAGGATTATTGGGTCAAATGATAAAGAGTATTTATTACTTTTAAAGCTTTTTATGAACTTTAGAAGAAACTCCCAAACTCTTTTCCAAATTATTTTTACATTTCCACCAGCAGTGTATTAGGAGAGTTCCTATTTCTCTATAGAGAAACATTTGCTATTGGTAGTATTTTATTTTAGTAATTCTTATAGGTGAGGAGTTGTATCTTATTGTGGTTTTAGTTTGCATTTCCCTAATGATATGGAACATCTTTCGCTGTGCTCATTTGCCATCTGTGTATCCTTTTTGGCGAAGTGTCTGTTCAAGTTTTCTAGCCCATTTTTTAATTGGGTTGCTTGTTTTCTTATGACTGAGTGTGAGTATTCTTTATATACTCTGGATAAAAGTCCTTTGTTGGGTATGTTATTTGCATACGTTTTCTCCCATTCTATATCTTGTGTGGTCATTTTTGTCAAAGTGTCTGGTACAGAGCGAAATTTTAAATTTTGACTAAGTTCAGTTTATCACTTTTTGAACGTTTCGTGTTTTCGGTGTCATGTTTAAGAACTACTTGCCTAACTAACGGTCATGGAGATTTTCTGCTATGTTTTCTTATAAAAGTTTTATAATTTTACATTTTCTTTGAAGATTTTTTTTTTAAGATTGTATTTATTTATTTGAGAGAGAGCATGAGCAAGGGGAAGAGAAGAAAGAGACGGAGAGGGAGAAGCAGACTCCCCCACTGAGCAGGGAGCCCGATGCCGATGAGGGGCTCGATCCTGGGACTCCGGGATCATGACCTGAGCTGAAGGCAGATACTTAACTGACTGAGCCACCCAGGAAGGAGCCCCTACGTTTTCTGTTTAGATTTATGACTTAGCTTTTATGTAAGTTGTGAGGTTTAGGCTAAATACATTATTTTATATATTATGTCAAATTACTGAAATACCATTTGTTGAAAAGGCTATGGCTTTTCTCCACAGAATTGCTTTTGCACTATTGTGAAAAATCAAATTACTGTATCACTCTGGGTCCATTTCTGGACTATTCTGTTTCACTGACTGATGTTTTTTCTTGGCCAGTCTTATACTATTTTGCTTGCTATAGCTTTATAGTAAGCCTTAAAATCTGGTAATGGGATTCTTTCATCTTTCTTCTCCTTTTACAAAATTATTTTAGCTATTCTATTTTCTTTACCCTTCCATATACATTTTAGAGTAAGTTTATCTGTATGCAAAATATCCTGTTGAGATTTTGGTCAGAAGTACATTGAATCTATAGATAGTTTTGGTGAGAATTGACATCTTTTCTATGTTAAGCCTTTCAGTCTTTGAACATGGTATGTCTATTTATTTAGGTCCTCTTTCATTTCTTTTATGAACTTTTTGCAGTTCTCGGTATACACATTCTGTACATACTTTCTTAGACTTAAGTATTTCGGTTTTGGGGGGAGATATTATGAATAGTTTAAAAAAAAAATTGGTTTCCAGGGGCACCTGAGTGGCTCAGTCCGTTAAGTGTCTAACTCTTGGTTTTGGCTCAGGTCATGATCTTGGGGTCCTGGGATTGAGCCCCGCATCAGGCTCTCCACTCAGTGCAGAGTCTGCTAGAGACTCTCTCTCTCTCCCTCTCCCTCTGCCCTCCCCTGCTTGCTTGCTCTGTCTTTCAGATAAATAAATAAAATCTTTTTAAAAAATTGTTTTCTAATTTTGCACTGTTATTATGTAGAAATATTATTGATGTCCATGTGTTGACTTTACAATCCTACAACCTTGCTAAATTCATGCATCATGCTAAATTCATGCATTAGTTCCAGGAGTTTTTTTGTAGACTCTTTGAGATTTTCTACATATAATCATGTTCTTTGAAAATAGGGACAGTTTTATTTCTTCCTCTCCCTTTGTTGCCTTATTGATTTTGAGAGTGGGCACTCTTGTTCCTGATGTTAGTGGGGGGAGCATTCAGTTTTTCACCAGTAATTATGATGTTGGGTGTAGTATTTTTTTAGATGTCCTTTATCAGGTTGAGGAAGTTACCTACTATTCCTAATTTGTTGGTATTTTTTTTGTCATAAATAGATGTTGAATTGTAGCAAATATCTTTTCTGTATCAGTTGATATGATCATGTACTTTGTATTCTTTACACTGTTAATCTGGTGGAATTTATTAATTGAATTTCAAACATTGAATCAACTTTTCATTACCAGGACAAAAAACACTTGGTCACAAAATATTCTTCTTTTTTTTTTTTTAAATTAGGCTCCACACGTGTGGAGCCCAGTTCAGGGCTTGAACTCATGACCCTGAGATCAAGACCTGAGCTGAGATCAAGGCTGGGACGCTTAATCAACTGAGCCACCCAGGCGCCTGCAGAACCTTATTCTTTTTATATTGCTGCATTAGATTTGCTAAAATTTTATTGAGGAGTTTTGTGTCTGTTCATGAGGGATGTTCATTTGGTTTTGATTTTCTTTTTTCTTTTTGTACTGTATTTGTCTGGTTGGTTGTCTGCATAATAGCCTCATAAGATGAGTTGAGAAATGTTTCCTTCTGTTTTATTTTCTGGACAAGATTGTATAAATATTTGGTGGACTTAGTCACAGAAACCATTTGAGTCTGGAGATTTCTTATTTAGAAGATTTTAACTACAAATTCAGTTTTTTAAGATGATATATGTTTGACGTGTAATATATTAGTTTCAGGTATACAAGATTATGATTTGGTATTTTTACATATTCTGAAACATTCATCATCATAAATCTAGTTAATATCCCTCACTACACAGTTATAATTTTTTTTGTGATGATAACTTCTAAGATCTGCTCTCTTAACAACTTTCAAATATACATTACAGTATTATTACCTATAGTCACCATGCTGTATGTTACACCCCATCACTTATTTATTATATAACTGAAAGTTTGTGCCTTTTGACCACCTTCACCCATTTTGCCCACCTTGACTCTCTGCCTCTGGCAACCACCAATCTGTTCTCTGTATCTGTGAGCTAAGTATTTATTTGTTTTTGTTTTTTATGTTCCACGTGTAAGCGAAATTGTGTGGTATTTGTCTTTCTCCATCTGACTTATTTCCCTTAGCATAATTTCCTCAAGGGCCATTGATGTTGCAAATGGCAAGATTTCCTTTTTTCATGGCTGAATAATAGTCTGGTGTGTGTGTGTGTGTGTGTGTGTGTGTGTGTGTGTATATATATATATATATATATATATATTCAGTTTCTTTAATAGGACTGTTCAGGTTATCAGTTTCATCTTGGGGGAGTTTTGGTAATTTGTGGTTTTAGAGGAAATTCTCCATTTTATCGAAGTTGTCAGTTTTCTGTGCATAGATTGTTCCGAGTTCCTCCTTATTATTCTTTTAATTCCTGGGGGGAGGGGTTCTGTAGTGATATCCCTGCTTTCCTTCCTGACATTGGTAAGTCCTGTCTTCTCTCTTTTTGTGCATGCCATTCTTCTTAGAAGTTTATCAATGGTATTGACTTTTTCAAAGGCAAGCTTTCAGTTTCATTGATTTTTCTCTATTGTTTTTGTTTCTACTTTTAATGATTATTGCTCCTATTATTGTTTCATTCCTTCTGCTTGCTTTTGGTTTATCTTGCTCTTGTTTTTTGGATTTTTATGGCAGAAGCTTGGATTACTGAGTTGAGATGATTTTTTTTTCCTAATCTCTAAATTTTATGTTATAAGCATCTGACACATTTTGATATGTTGTATTTTTATTTTTGTCCAGTTCAAGGTATTTTATAATTCCCTTTGAGAATTCCTCTCTGTGAATTTGCCTTTCTAGTCACTTATAGAACTTGCCATCTGTTCCACACTTTTTGGTTCCTGGTGGTAATCAAGTGCATTAAATTGAAATATAAGTCATCTCATGAAGGTTTTTCGTAGCTTCATTTGTTGTTATGAATAGTAATGTGATATTCATTTACATCACTTTATTAAGGATAATAGTAGCTGCCATATATTGAGTGCTTACTAGATCCTAAGCACTGTGTTGGTCAGTTTACATGGTCTCATTAAATTCTCTCAACAAACTTTTCAGCGAGGTACTGTTATTAGCCCCGCTTTATGATTGAGGAAACTGACACACGTATTTTAAGTCACTTGTCCAGAGTTACTCAACCACACCGTAGTAGATCTGGAAATTGATTGTAGGTTTGTTGCCAAACCCTGAATTCTTCACCATTATACTACATTGCCTTTCATTATTTCATTTCTTGCCTCGTCAGTAAGACGTTATGTTCTCGAAGGCAGATACTATGTCCTATACTGATCTCGTTTTCCCTACAGCACCTGGAACCATGTTAGATACATAGTAATGGGTTGATTTATGTTTGTGGGACTCAATTTAATGGCATGAACTGACCTGGAAGAGAATTAAACCTGTGACATTTGCCATATTGCCCCAGTGTCTTACCAACTAAGCTAATTTAGCTCAATCTCCTACACAAAAACAAAAAAGCTGACAAAATATTTGTGACAATCGTACTGGCCAGGGCTTTGAGCTGTCAAGGAGATTTGTAAGTGTGACTAACTGAACAGGAGTCCATCTCCAGGTTGCGCTGTTTAGTTCTGGCCTTCGCTCTGTCCTTTTGCTCTCTGTGGACCTCTTTTTCATACTTCAAATTTGTTGCACAGTTTGACTTTCTCACATGATTTCCTTTTTTCCCCTCCCCGCCCTTTACATCTTGAAGCTTTAGGCGAACTCTTCACCATTTGTTTATGAAACACATATGTGAGTCTTACTATATACTCCGTGCTCTTCTAGACGCTATATACATATTAACTCCTTATAACAGTCCTGCGACTTGGGTACTGTTGTTCGCATTGTACAGATGAGGGAACTCTCACAGGACTTTCTAGCGGCCCATTATCCATTGCCCATACACAATAGAAATCTGAGTGGCAGGCCGGAGGTTGGGCTGTGCTCGGGGTCTACAGAGGGCAGTGTACGTATATAACTGAGGGATAGCTTTGCCCCAAAACACCCAGGGAGCTCTATTGCCCTTAGGCATGACCCTCTCTCTCAATGGGCAGCCCGGAATCTTTTCCTATCTGTCCTACAGTCTCTCTCTCTCTCATACACACACACTCATGGACCATGTATAATGTTCGTGGTTCATGTCGTGGATTTAAAGCAGGGTGTAGTGGCAAAAGCACATTCTCGAAACTCGGCGGGACCTGAGTGTGACTTCTCCCTCCTACTCTTGCTATCTGTGTGATTTCTGGCAAGTCATGTAATCACTCAGTGTTGTGATGTTCTCAGCCATGAAATTAAAGATGATGATAACGATTATAATAAAAACTGAGGGATAAATCAGATGATGCATTTGAGTACTTAACCCAGGGATTGGCACGTAGAAATGCTCTATACGCGTTCAGTCTTTTTGTAATTATTGATGTGTAAGACCTTTTCATGTATTAGGGACAGTCCACGCTTAGGCATATATGTAGTTTGTAGAACTGAATTTTGAGGACCCAGAACAGGCTTGTCTTTAGCTGGGAATTTCTTAGTTGTTTGGAATCTTCATGTTGGTTTTATCTTCTCTGTTTCTGGCCTTTCGTGGGCCCTTGGGATCAATTCCATCGTCCTCACGATTTAACTTTTGGCGCCCAGATAGCTAATTGGCTTTGTGTATACGCCAGCATTCTTTTAAGACCAGTGGTAAAGCCTGGCACCAGAGTCCAGCTTTACCTGGACTATTAATGCGATGTTTCTCTCTCCCGGGGTGAATGTTTAGGTGGTGGCTAAACAAGAATATTTATTCCCAGGGCCTCCCATAGGCAGGCCCAGGGACAGAGTTAGGCCGGGCCTGGAATGGCCACTAATGACCCCTGCTCTAGGCACTTGAGGCTCGAACAAGAGTCTTAAGCAATCAGTTCTCGGAGCATTCTCTCCTTGGTCACCCCCCTGAAAGTGTATTACGCCTAAGCCAGGGGATGGCTAAGGTGGTAGAGAGACCCCTGAAACCCAAAGGGAGGAGACAGGAGCCCCTCTGACTCTCCACCTGAGGTCACATTTGTGAGGGAGGGTGGCGGGGGTGGGAGGGCTCTGGTATCAGGCAGCGAGAGAGAGAGAAGAGTTTGGGGTTTCAAGTTAGATAAACCTGGGCTTGAATCTTGGCTCTTCTTATGTGTGACGTGAACCAGGCCGCTTTGCTTCTCTGAACTTGGTTGCCTCATCAACAAATGGGAAAAGTAACTGTACCTGTCTCAGAAGATTGCGGTAAAAATTGAGTGAGAGAATTTATGTAAAGCAGTTAATTAGATAACTTGCCTAGATGTTAAGTGCGTATTATCACCATCCTCGTGGCAGTGGGAAAAATGAGCCACAGTAATAAACAGACTGCAGGAAATGAAGACTATCCTTGGGGCTTCTGTGCTGTTCTCGTGGGTCTCCTTGTAATGTCTCTCGGTCTTAGGCACACATCTGCGAGCTTTGAGAGAATACCTAGAGGACTTGAGGGTCTTCAAAGGGCGCCTGGGTGGCTCAGTCAGTTAAGTGTCTGCCTTGGGCTCAGGTCGTGATCCCACGGTCCTGGGATCGAGTCCCGCATCGGGCTCCCACTGGGGAGTCTGCTTCTCCCTCTCCCTCTGCCCCTACCCCCTTCTTGTGCGTGTGCACTCTCCCTCTGCCCCCAAATAAATAAAAAACAAAAACAAAAAGTATGGACTGCTCTCCCATTCAGGGCGTGTGTGGAAATCCTGGTATTGCAGTGCTGCTGTATGTGTGTGTGCATGTGTGTGCACGAGGGAGAGAGACAGAGAGAGAGAGAGTCAGTCTTGACTCAGCAGTGGTTGTACCTGACCCATCAAATGCGCTTTTCTTCAGGAGGAAGACTGTGTGTCATTCTTTTCTTCTCCCTCAGTTGTAAAGGACCATTTGCCTTGAATGAGGAAAGAAGCTGCTTAAGTCCATCCTCAGAGCTCTCTCGGGCAGAGTTGGTTCCTGGGCTGGCTGTTCTTGAGTTATAAAGGGTTTCTAGCATATGCTTCAACAAGTCTGGTATTAGGAAACGATTATTACCCGATGCTGGAGACCAGTGGTTTTCTTCTTCTTCTCCCCGCCTCCACCCGCCTCCTTTTTCTTTTTTGTTTTGCTTTTAAGTCACAAAACCCTAGTCTGTAAAATCGATCAAAGCAAGCCTGGAAGGCTGTCACCTCTGCCGTCCCCACCTCCTGCCGTCCCCACCTCCCCACCTCAGCCCTGAGGACATTTCTAAGAAAGTCGGGGACCGCAGTTGAGAAAACACTGCGGTCGGCTGGCTGGTTTGACTCGCCTTTTTGCGCCTGGGACGCTCGCTGTTTGGGCGAAAGGATTGGGCCTCACTGTGTAAATAAACAGCCGTGTGACACGAAACAGGTACCCCAGTACTCTACCCGAATCACAGGGCCCTCGCTTGGCGGAGCCCCTCTTTTCAACTCTTGCCTGAGCAGCGGCGGCCGAAGCTGCTGCTGGCGGCCCACCGGACGTTTAGGGAGCACGGAGCTCATTCTGTAATCAAGTTTCGTAGCCCAAGTGCGTTCAGGGAGCATCAGGGGGATTTTTGAGGCAGCGGTCAGAATATTTCATTAGCTGGAAATCGACTCCGCGCGCGCGCCAACTCCAGGGCCGTTTTTACACCGAGAGCCTCTTGTTTACGTGCCCTCCCACATGGCAGGGCATAACGTGACACGTTTTTGCCTGCCCGTGCAACAGAGTCGGAGTGCGACCTGGACTTTATCTTTTTTTTTTTTTTTTCCCTTTTCTCCCCCTCCAGGCTCCAGATGCACATGCTGAATGGGGCGCTTCTGGCTCTGCTGTTTCCTGTGGTAAATACCCGGCTGGTAAGTAACCTCTTGTGGGAACGTACTGCCAGCGTACAAACCAGCGATCTGCTCCCTCCTTCGTTATCCAGCGCTTGCCCTCATCCTGAGCTCACGTAACCCATGTGAGCTTTAAACTCCGTGTATATTTACTATTGCGGTTTGACATTGCCCTTCTCGGGTGCAGGGGAGCTTGGTAGGTAAGGGTGGGGGTATGTGATGGAATCTGGGGCTGCATTAAGCGTTCAGGCCAGAACCAGGAGAGGCCGAAGAAGCCTGTAGGAGCTCTTGAGAGGTTTGGTGGAGAGAAGGGGGGCTGGGAGCCCCACTTATTAGAGGTTTCCAGGTGTTCTAAGGGGCTCTTAAGTGGACTCAGCCACATTGGCCCAGAATAATCCGACAGGGAGCCTCAAAGCCTGTCTGCTTTGCCAAGGGCCCCATTGGGCAAGAATTAGTTTCTTTCCCCATTTAGCCAAACCCACCAGGCGTTCTGGGCCACCCCACACCCAGTGGCTAGCCAGTAGAATCCCACTGTAGCAGGGGGCTGGGTGTTAAATGAGCATAGAGAGAGGGGCGCCTGGGTGGCTCAGTGGGTTAAAGCTTCTGCCTTCAGCTCAGGTCATGATCTCAGGGTCCTGGGATCGAGCCCTGCATCGGGCTCTCTGCTCGGCAGGGAACCTGCTTCCTTCTCTCTCTTTCTGCTTGTGATCTCTCTTTCTCTGTCAAATAAATAAATAAAATCTTAAAAAAAAATAAATGAGCATAGAGAGAAGAGGGAGCTATAGGGCTGAGGTGGCAGGGCCCTGTCCTCAGACTCCCTCACGTGGGACTGTGGAGGAATTAGCTGGCCATGTTAGAAAGCACAGGAAAAGAAATCACCTATAAAGTCCTTCCTACTGCTTTCTATTTTCATGGCTTAAATTTACCTCATGCATTAAAGATCGTAGTTTAAATCTCAAAATGATAATCCTTCCTCTTTGGATAGCATTTTATAGTTTACAAGGTCTTTTCACATGACAGCTGTGCGAGGTAGATAAGGGCAAGCATTTTGGCCTCTTGTTACAGAGGAAGACACTGACGTTCAAGGAGGCACACAAGTTCTAAGTGGCAGAGTTAGGAGTGGAGAAGCCTCTAGATCCTATAAGCACATATATACTTAGCTCTCTCCAAAGAGGTAGTCACACCCTCCCCACAAATACTCATGTATACCCCTATGATTGTTATATGTTTCTAGGTGCATATCGTACATCAATAGAAATTAAAAGAAAAAGCATTCATCTAAAGCGGTGATTTTGAACCCAGGCTCAAAAGTTTGCCCCAGGCTCACATAGGGGTACTTAAAAACAAAACAAAGCAAAACAAAAACAAAAAGATGAACAACAACAATGAAAAACGAACAAACCGAAACGACCGAAGCTCTGGCCCCTCCCTTGGAGTGTCTGAGTCCTTGATCTGTGACACAGTCTGGGCATAGTGTTTTTGAAGAGTGTTTCTAATGTGGAGCTGCAGTTGAGGACCACCGATTTTGTGCAATCGCTCTGAAACTTAATGTCTGTTCATAAGAGTCACCTGGAGAAATGGCTGAGAAATCAGGCTTGCCAGACCTCATCCCCAGAAGGTCTGATTAAGAGGATCTGGAATGATACCAGAAAATGAGCATTGGTAGTAAGTCCCCAAGTAATGTCGACTGCTGGGGTCCTCGGACCGCTCTTGGAGAATCAGCATCCTAGGTGATCGCGATTCCAGGTTACTCCAAGTGTGGAACTCCAGGTGAGGTCTGAAGACCAGCATCACGCGGGCGCTGCCTGTTAGAGAGGCAGAATTTTTGGCCCCTTCTCCCACCTGCTGCATTGGAATCTGCATTTTAACAGGTGGCTTAGAGGGCCTCCCGCTCTTTCTTCCAAAGAGCCCAAAGCATCTTTGCGTAGGAGACCGTAGGACCTCCTGAGCAGGGGGACGCCAGGGTGGGAGAGGGGCAGGCGGTATCGTCTCTGTCGCGAGAGGCCAGGCACACTCAGCCCAGTGTTCCCCTGTGCGCTGGGACCAGCAGGTGCAGGCTGCTAACTGAGCTACCTTTGCTCCCCCTTCTGTGTTCCCCACAGTCTATGACTTGCCTGACTTCTCCCGAGTGCTTCAGCAGAACTCCTGCTGTGGTCTCAGAGCTGCAGGGGAGAGGTGCCCAAGAATGGTGCCAAGCAAACACATTGAAAACAGATTCTTCCCTGGCTCAGGGATGCGGAACGGCACTGGAGGCGCGGTCTGCTCCCTGCCTGTGGAGGTCCTGTGCTAAGGCAGAGCCCTGGATCCCACACTATCTCATCCCACCTGTCCACTTGCCCTGTCACCGTTTTCTCAGATGAAGAGGTTGGGCAGATAAAAAAGCTGCTCTCCTTCTTCACTTTCAGCTCTGTTGGATTCCAGGAAGGGGTGGTGTACCAGAAAACCCCTCCCCCATGCCCCGTGCTCATACAGTCAGTGGCCCTGAGGCTGAGAGCTTCCAGCCCACAGCTCTGGCCCATCTGTGCCCTCAGTGGAGGTGGATGTGGTTCCTCTAAACAGGTCACATGTGTCTCTCTTCCTAGTGCGACCTTCTCCCCAAGGAAAGCCAAATAGTCTTCTCCTTGCAGAACCACTGAGCATCAGCAGACGTGATGATTCCCATCATACGAGCTTGAAAATAAAGCCCCCGCCTCCAGAGCCCATTCATACACCTGAAGTCAGAACAACAGTGGTGAAGTTTTCCTTCAGCCAGTATTGTTACACCACTGCAGCCTGTCTACACTAGACCAGCTGACACTTCCAGAGCGTTTACCGTGAGCCCAGTACCATTCTAAGTGCTCTGTGTGGGCTAATGTATTTGATCCTCACAATAAACTTCTGAGGCAAAGCACTGATAATTATCCCCAAGATCAAGGTGCCAGCAGGATTGGTTTTCTCTGAAGGCTCTTTGGCTTGCGGATGGCCGCCATCTTGATGCCTTTTCACATGGTCTTTTCTCTGTGCATTCACATCCTTAGCGCCTTTCTGTGAGTCCAAATTTCCTCTTCTTATGAGGACACCAGTCAGATTGGATTAGTGCCCACCTAACGGCCTCCTTTTAACTTAGAATTTTCTTTAAAGGAGATATTTCCAAACATAGTCACATTCTGAGATCAGGCCTTCAACATATAAATTTTGGTGGGGACATAATTCAGCCCCTAACGGCTTTCTACTGTGTACAAAAAGCAATGTTTCTCTTTCCTCCCCTCCCTCCCTCCTTTCTCTTTCTCCCTCTCCCCTTCTTCCCCTTTCTCATGGCAGATTCACTATTATAATTGCTATAACACATAATACTTTCTAATTACATATCAAGCTATAGCCAACCAGCTCATCAGGAATGTTCAAGTAACTTTCCTTAACGCTGAAACTTCCTTGATGAGCTTAATGAGTGATTCCAATCACTCTGGTAAATAATCTTGGTGCCCTTTTTTCTAAAATGAAGCTGAGAAAAGCTCAGGGTGAGGGCTCAGTTTGCAAGTGTCTTATCAGCTGGCGTTGGCTTGGTTATTTTACACGGTTGGGACCCCTCCTGGGCTACCTCTGGCCGTTAGGACTTTCTGCTTTGCAACCCCTTAGTTGGGCTCAGATTGACTTAAAATAAGACACAGGAAGACAGGCAACTCTTCCTTAAGCCTGGTGATCCAATTAGGTTAGAACTTACCTTTGACTTCTCTTTGCTCTTTCTTCTTGACCCTTTCTTTTTAATCTTTTGTTATTTTTCTGAGTAGTCATACGGAAGCAAGGAAAAGACAGCGAGCTAGTGTGCATGTCAGTAACACAGTCACACACACACACACTCACATAGATAAGGACAGAGAAGGAGGGAGTTCCAGGAAGTTGCCACGCTCAGCTAAAGGATTTGGGGTCATCAGTGCATTTCCATTTGCTGTGCTCTGTCCTGTGCCTTGTGGGCCCTGGGGTTTGCAGACCAGCTAGAGAATGCCTGGGTCCCAGTTTCTCCTGGCTCTCCATCCTAGCAGCTGACACCTTGGAGGAAGGAACATGTATTCCGACGGCTCATATTACAAGGAAATGCTCTTTGCTGCCAGGATTCTGGAGAAGGTCTGTTTCTGGCTTCAGATGAAGTGTCTTGAGGGCAATTTTTCTTTTGCTCCTTGGAGGGAAGGCGAGGAAATGCATCATGGAACTATTGATTATTACATTAGCAGGGAGCTAAAAGCTTTTCTGGTCTCATCTTATCTTCTAGAGGGGTCCTTCGAAGGATAAACGCCTTGCCTTGGGGGAGTGCCCCTAAAATCCAGCTCTCCTGACTCAGACAGACTTCAGGGCTCTTTTCCTATTCTGTGACTGAAGTTGAGGGCGTTTGAAAGCTAGTGAGTCCAGATGCTGGAGATGCTTCTTAGCTTCGGTCCACCTAAAAGAGTTGGGTCGTAGGTTTCTTTGAGAAGCTGAAGAAGACCGTAGAGCCTCTTCCCAGATAAGTGCACAAACACATTTTTGCAGGTAATTTCAGGATTTTGCAGGTAATCACCTGCGGTCCCTCCACACCCTCCCTCCCGCCCGCCGCCGACCCCTAGCCCATCTGCGAAGCCCATGTTAAGATCCCCCACCCAAGCTGGCAGTAGTCCATGGCTTGAAGAGTAGATATGCTGCCTAGTTTATGAGCTCCTTGTTCTAGCCATTGGCTTTGTGGCTGGTGGTGAGGCTGGGTTCCTTATCTATTGCCTGTGACTTAGCAAAACTTAACTCTTCGAGGCCAAGATGCCTTCTGGAAAGTGAAAGCCAAGAGGTGGGAGCTAAGGAGGATGCCCATGGAACCTGGTTACATATTAGATTTTCAGTTCCATCTCTTACCTTGCGAGGTTGATCTGGTCCTCAGAGCGAGGCACTGGGCAGAAGCTGCGTCCCCAGCCCTGTGCCTTTTGTCCTCAAATGCCCACGAGAGTCCCTTCAGAATGCAGAGTGTTCTGAGCAAGGGAGAGTGGAAACAGAAAACAAACTTACAACACCGTATCAGCCCCCTTCCCCGACTGAAGACTCTAGCCTGGCCTCTATTTGCGGTTCCAGCCATCTGCCTTCTACGAGAATAATAATAAGAATAATGGTAATGATTCTTTTCATCAGGCTCCTTTCTTCTTCAAGGCCTAAAGCCTTGTGTGTATTATTATCTCATTATCAAAATTGCCCATTATTGTGCATCGCTGTTGATCTCTCATGTTAGTTCTCTTTCCCCTCCTTTCCCATTCTTCCCCTTTTGCCCAGCCGCTGTGCTGTTCTCCTGAATGTCCCTAACTCCGAGACCGAGGGGAAGGGGTTAGTAATGACTTTTTTCATTACTGGGGCGGCTCTCCAGCTTCCGCAGTCATTATCTTAATGTTCTCGAGATGCAGCTTTACCACTGGCACACCTCGTCCCCATGTCTGCCTCTTGGAAAACTGCTTTCATCAAGGCGAAGAGGCTTGAGAATCTTACTCTTTGCTAATTGGAACATTGAAAATGTGCTAATTGACCTAGAAAAGTTATTTCTGTGACTGGCAAATTGAGCTATTTAAAAAACTTATACTTTGGATTTTGGACCTCAACTAGGGACAGAACGTCCCTTTGCTTTCCTGAGAGTACTTAAATTATGAAAAGCTGGGTTTCGGAAGAGGCCTTCGCTTTCCGGAGACTCGATGTGGGCAAAATTGTGCCTCGGATGTGGAGAAGAGTCCGGTGTTCCTGGGCCAAACTAAACCACATGCTAGGGACTATTCTAGAATATGTCTAGTCCCTGCCTTTATTTTAAGATTAATCTCGGAGCGTCTTCCGTCCTCCGTGACTCTATCCCGACCCAGCAGTCTATCCAGACTTCTATCGAGCATGTTTTGGTGTGGTGTGTCGTGCTGCGTGCTGCAGGGGGGTCAGAGACAGCTAGGGTGCGTTCCGGGCTCTCTAGGAATTTGCCGTTTAGTTAGAAAGATGAGGCATAAATTATGGCAGCATTAGAATTGAAATCATGAAAAATGTATATCACAAGGCAATTCAAGCTTAATTGCTAAATTGCAATCGTTCCAAGCTCTGAGATGGGAAGAGGATTAATGTTAGCATTTCTCAGACACCTACCGTGTGTCAGGTAATTTACATATGTTATCATTTGACTTGCACAGGAACTCCGTTTTACCTACGACAAAACTGGGGTTCAGAGAGGTTGAATGACTTGCTCAACGTTACATGGCTTCTTCTTCTTTTTTTATAAAGATTTTATTTATTTATTTGAGAGAGAGAAAGAGAAAGAGAGAGAGAGCATGAGATGGGGGAGGGTCAGAGGGAGAAGCAGACTCCAGGATCATGACCTGAGCCGAAGGCAGTCGCTTAACCAACTGAGCCACCCAGGTGCCCGAGTTCCATGGTTTCTGAAATGCTGCAGCTAAACCCATGCCCCCTGCACGCTAATACACTGCCTCCTGCAGAGACCAGCGGATTAAGCGGTCCAAAAAGGCCTCACAGAGAAATAAAGCCCCAGCTGAGCCTCGAAGGGCATTTAGAATATGCACGCAGTTGCAGAGGAGCAAAGCGGTTCAGCTAAGGGAATGACATGGCCGGGGTACGGGGCGAGGGGGGCTGCTGGTAGGATACCGCACATTCATCACTGTGCACTCGTCGCCGAGAGTCCGAGAAGCAGGATGGAGAATCATAATTCTGGTTGTATGTGGAGACATTGGCACTTATTTTCAGGCCACCAGATGATACCCACAACCCTGCTTCTGTTACATCTTTTCACCCTTTATCATCGCCTTTAGATTCCTGTGCATTTCTTATCTTTTCCACCTCTACTGATAAGAATTCCGTACAGGTGGATGGGACTTCACAGCCAGAAAAGCTCTTGCACAAATATCTCACCTTAGTGTATTAAGAATATGAATGTCCGGGTGGGGGTGGGGGATACCTGGGTGGCTCAGTCAGTTAGGCGTCTGCCTTGGGCTCAGGTCATGATCCCAGGGTCCGGGGATCGAGCCCCGCATCGGGCTCTCTGCTCAGTGGGGAGCCTGCTTCTCCTTCTCTCTCTGCTACTCTCCCTGCTTGTGCTCTCTCTCTCTTTCTCTCTGACAAATAAGTAAATTAAAAAATCTTAAAAAAAATTAAAAGAACGTGGAAGTCGGGAGCGAGGGTATGGATGCAGGTTCACATCCCGGCTGTACTATTCCCATGTGCACGTATGTACACCATGCGTGTGCCCCACCCGTGTGTGCACGCACGTGTGAAAAGGGGGGAGGGAAAGAGGGAGAGGGAGGGAACTTGGCCAAGTTACTTAACTTCCGTGGACCACGGTTCTCCCATCTATAAAAGGAAGGTTGATAGTAGTGTTTACCTCTTAAAACTATCCCGAGGATTAAATCATTAATATGGGTAAAGCACGTAGGTCAACACCTGGCAAACCGGAAGCTCTCAATCAGTGTTAGCTGTTAGCAGTCTGGGATCCTCACAGAAATCCTGTGAGGTGGAATTAGTGTAACTGTTTTATAGATTGGGCCCTCCAAAGTTTTTTTTTTTTTTTTTTTAAGATTTTATTCATTCACTGGAGAGAGACAGAGCACACAAGCAGGGGGAGAGGCAGAGCGAGAGGGAGAAGCAGTCTCTTCGGGCTGAGCAGGGAGCTCGAAGTGAGACTCGATCCCAGGACCTGGAGATCACTACCCGAGCTGAAGGGAGACGCCCAACCATCTGAGCCACTCAGGTGCCCCGAGCCCTCCAAAGTTTTAAGTAGCTTGTATAGGGACACAGAGACAGAACTGGCCTGAGAGCTTTGGTCTTTCTGATACGAAGCTCGTGGACTTCCTCCTCTTCCCTAATTACTTAGATTGATTTTCAAGTATTGAGCCAAGTCAACTCCTTATGGTAAATTTTATACAATACCCATTAGAGATTTGGGGGATTGATCATACTTTTAGGATTCTTGTTAAGAAAAATAGGATATGCTCATTGCAAAACCCATAGGAATATAAAGGAAAGCTCATCATTTTACCCACTGATGTTCAATCCCGCCTCCCCCCCACGCCCCCCGCCCCAGGGATAAGTTGCGATAAAGACTCGTGTATCTTTCTACATTTTTCTTTTGCTCATAAATGCCGAGAAAGATTTTCATATTTCTAGGGTCCTTGGTTTATTTGGGTTTAGGTTTCCTACACAATTGGCATTACACTGTAAACATTGCTCCAGTGTATTTTCCTTTAACTTAGCAGTAGATAATCAGTAATCATTGCAGATAATGGATGTAACTCCTTCTTTTCTAATGGCTGCTTAGCACTCTGAGGTTCGGTTGGACTGTGTATTCGGCCAGTCCTCCGGGTTCCCAGCACTACATCATAACTAGTCTCAGTGGGCAAGGCTAGAGTCTTTTGTGGAGTCTGTCCCCTGTACGACCTTGCACCTAGTATAACATAAGTATCCAAAGATAGAATAAATGAATTAGTCGGCCAATCTAAGCCTCTGTCCAGCTCAGGGAAATCCCGGGGATCCCTCTCACACATGTCTTGAGATCTTGAGAGAGAAGACAGAGGGATGATAGATGATATTTTTCCGGGGTGAATTATTTTTTAAACCACTTAAAATAATGATGTTTTCCTGGTTACAGCAAAAGACATGTGTACGGGTGAAAATTTATGAAATACAGGAAAGTATAAGTGAAAAATAAAAATCACCATCAGTGCAAAGGTGGTTACTTTTCAATGCATTTTATTTTATTTTAAGATCTTATTTGCTTAGAGAGAGAGTGAGAGAATGAGCAAGGGGGAGGAGCAGAGGGAGAGGGAGAAGCAGACTGCCCACTGAACAGGGAGCTGGACGTGGGGCTTGATCCCAGGACCCTGAGATCATGACCTGAGCTGAAGGCAGAGGCTTAACCGACTGAGCCACCTAGGCGCCCCTTTTCAATTCATTTAAAAAACAACAACAAAAAGCCTGAGACGTTTGTGCCTTTGTCTTTCCAAATGTGTAAATGTTTTATTTACAAAAGTAATATCTGGTCATAGTGGAAAAAAACAAAAACAGACAAACCCCAGAATAAAGCGCATCCTTGAGCCACAAGAACTGTTAAACATTGCTTGCCGTGCATTCGCAAGGTCTTCTGTCTCTGCATAGATGTTAAGAGTTAGTCTGGTGTCGGGGGTCACGTGTGCCGACGCTGGAGCCACCCCGTCTGTGGTTTTGTGCCCGGCCGCACTGCCTTTAGCCATGTGGCCTTGCAAAAGGTCACTGGCTTCTACGAACTCATTTTCTTATCTATAAAACGGTGCCCAGGTGAACGGAGATAATGCGCAGCGTCAGATGCTGTGGTCGTTATTGCTGTTCCCGATATTATCTTAGCGATCGAGGGGCGTTCCTGCTGGCACGTGTTTTTTCTGATGTCCGTCTTCAGAACTTTGCCCCCCGCCACCGCCCCACGCTCCTTAAGCTGTTGGGTGATGGTGAAGCAAAGGGAGCTTTGTTTCTGAATTAGCCATGCTGAGCAAGATTAAAATTCCCTGGCCCGCTTCCTTTTCCACACTAACTGCACCGTTGTTTTTTGCATTTGTTTCGAAGACAGCTTGTTTGCTTTGAGAACCGGCCAGCTCTCCCTCCTCCATGCTTCCCCGGGGAATCAGGCCCCCTCCTGGTTTTTCTTCCCGTTTGAAGAAACTGTCCAGACCTTTGGGTTTGCCGGTGAGGCCCCAGCCCTTCAGCCCGTGGAGGGAGGGGCAGCAGTGGGTCCCGGGCAGTAGCCTTCTGGCCTCCAGAGCTTGCGAGTTGTCTGCCTTTGTTTCATTTTCTTAGAGTGAAATTAGAAGGGCGGGCCTGCAGCACTTGTAACCAGTACTTCTCATCCAACCTTGAGCCACTAACCCTAAGCAGTATATCTTTATGCAATAAAAGCCTTATCTCGTGGGTGATATCACTCTCTCCAGTCTGCGCACTGGTTGTTCCTTTTCTTTTTTTAAAATTTTATTTATTTGAAAGAGAGTGAGCGAGCACACAAGTGGCGGGGAGGGGCAGAGAAAGAGGGAGAAGCAGAGCCCCCCCCCCCCCCCCAGCCGCTGAGCAGGGAGCCCGATGCGGGGCTCGATCTCAGGACCCTGGGATCATGACCTGAGCTGAAGGCAGACGCTTAACCGACTGAGCCACCCAGGTGCCCCGTGGACCAGTTCTTAACCCCAGCCGCATGATTAGTAACACCAGAGCCGATGTAAAAACATACCCATTTGCAAAAAGCACCACAGGTAAATCCGATGTGCAGCTCTGTTGGGCATCCTGTTCCAGTCCCCACCTGCTGCTGAGTGGCACTTGGCGCTTTGAATGAGGTAATGTCACTTCATCGAGCCTCCTGTTTCCTCATTTCTCAAATGGGAATTTGAGAAATTCGGTAACATCTGCTCTCTCTACCTCACAGATAGGTTATGACGGAGAGAGAACTGATAACAAAAGATAACCAAGAGATAGCAAAGAGCTTTGGAAAGCTAAAAGCACTACACAAATGAGTACTTGCCTTCTTATCTCTCCCTTCAGTCGCTTTTTTTAGGGTGGTTTACTTAGGATGTAATTCATATACCATAAATCTATCCTCTTAAAATGTACAATTCGATACTTTTAGTGTATTCTCAGAGTTGTGCAATCATCACCACTATAGTTAATTTTAGAACATTGTCATCATCCCCAAAAGCAGCGCTGTATACCTGTTGGTAGGGAAACACTTTGCCCTTCAATATTCTTCTGGCTGGTCTAAGAATTAAATTGACACAAGATTAGCAGGAGAAAAAAGTTCCTTTGTACATACAGAGGTCTCCTAAATATGAGACCTAAGAAGTGACTAAGAGACAGCTTTTATACATTTTAGGCAAAGAAGCAATAAATTTATGAGGACTTGACAAGACAAGGAAAACTCATGTTCGAGAGCTTTAATTTATAAGGAATTCTAAACAGAATTTGGGTAGTAAATTACTAAAAGTAATAAGATTTATTTATATAGGCTTCTTTGGCCCCGGATTCATTGCCTTTGCTGATAAGGATGTCTCTCTACTTTCTGGTGCAGGGAAGGTACCTTTCACATGGAAAATGAGTTTCTTGCTTTTTGGAGACAAAAGGCAGGGAGCCAGAGTTTTCTTGTACCGGCTCTTTCTTAAGTAACTTTAATTTAAAATAATCACTGTGCCACCAAGGCATATCTTGGGGCAACTGCCCTGGGCCCCGACTACCCGTTAGTGGTGTCTCTCTATTCTCCCCTCTCGAGGATTTTGCCACTGCTGATCGACTTTCTGTCTTCATGGATTTGCCTATTCCGGGCATTTCATTTAACTGGAATCATATACTATATGGCCTTTTCTGAATGACTTCTTTCATTCAACATAAAGTTTCAAGTTCATCCATTGCTGTTGTTGCATGTATTAGTACTTCACTCTTTTTTATGGTGAATAATATCCCTTTGTATGATATACCACGTTTTGTTGATCCATTTACCCACTGATAGCCATTTGGGTTGTTTCCACCTTTTGACTATTGTGAATAATGCCACGGTGAACAGTCTTGTAAAAGTATCTGTTTGAATGTCAGCTTTTGGGTAGGTACCTAGAAGTAGAATTGCTGGGTCATATGGTAACTGTGCTTTTTTTTTTTTTTTTTTTTTTTTTAAAGATTGTATTTATTTATTTGACAGAGAGAGAGAGAGATCACAAGTAGGCAGAGAGAGAGGGGGAAGCAGGCTCCCCGCTGAGTTGGGAGCCCGATGCGGGGCTCGATCCCAAGACCCTGAGATCATGACCTGAGCCGAAGGCAGAGGCCTTAACCCACTGAGCCACTCAGGTGCCCCTGGTAACTGTGCTTTTTAACCTTTGGAGGAGCTGCCAGATTGTTCTCCAAGTGGCTGTACAGTTTTGTATTCCTCCCGGCAGTGTATGAAGGTTCTAGCTTCTCTGCATTCTCACCAACACTTTGTACTGTTGGACCTTTTTTATCATAACCATCCTCGTGGGTGCGAAGTGATGACTCACTGTAGAGTTGATTTGCATTTCCCTGATGATGAATGATGTTGAATACTTTATCGTATACTCATTGGCCATTTGTATGTCTTCTCTGGGGAAACGTCTTTTCAAATTCTTTCCCATTTTTTTGTTGGGTTATTTGTTTTTTATTGCTGTGACAGTTCTTATGTATTTTGGATACTAGACTCTTATCAGATATGCGATTTGAAACATTTTCTCCCATTCTGTGGGTTGCCTTTGCAGTTTATTTATGGTGTCCTTTGAAGCACAAAATCTTTAAACTCTGATGAAGTCAAAGCTCTAATTTTATTTTGGCTGCTTGCAATTTTGGTATCCCGTCTGAGAAACTATTGCCTAATCCACTGCCATGAAGTCTTATGACTGTT
The DNA here is from genome assembly GCA_028534135.1 of Potos flavus. Classification (NCBI taxonomy): domain Eukaryota; kingdom Metazoa; phylum Chordata; class Mammalia; order Carnivora; family Procyonidae; genus Potos; species Potos flavus. The sequence continues at coordinate 33,043,875 of CM052901.1, read as the reverse complement.
TTCTTGTAAGAGTTTCATGGCGTTAGCTGTTACACTTAGGTCTATGATCCATTTCAAGTTAATTTTTATATGTAGTGTGAGGAAGGGGTCCAAATTCATTCTTTTGCATATGGCTATCTAGTTGTCCTCGCATCATTTGTTGAAAGACTCTTTCCTGTTGAAATGTCTTGGAACCCTTGTCAGAACTCATTCAAAAATAAAAGTGGGGGCGCCTGAGTGGCTCAGCGGATTAAAGCCTCTGCCTTCAGCTCAGGTCATGGTCTCAGGGTCCTGGGATCGAGCCCTGCATCGGGCTCTCTGCTCAGCAGGGAGCCTGCTTCTCCCTCTCTCCCTGCCTGCTTCTCTGCCTACTTGTGATCTCTCTGTGTCAAATAAATAAATAAAATCTTAAAAAAAAATAAAAAATTTAGAAAAAAAGTGTAAGGGTTTATTTCTGGGCCATCAATTCTATCCCATTGATGTATATGTCTCTCCTTACGCCAGCGCCACACTGTCTTGATTATTGTAGCTTTGTAGAAAGCTTTGAAACTGGGAAGTGTGAGTACTCCAGATGTATTTGTCTTTTTCAAGATTGTTTTGGCCATTCTGGTGCCCTGCATTTCCACATGAATTTCAGGATCATCTTGTCAATTTCTGCAACGCATTGGACGTAGATCAGTTTGAAGAATATTGCTCTCTTAGCAATATTAAGCCCTTCAGTCCATGAACACAGGATGTGTTCTATTTATGTATTTAGGTCTTTAATTTTTTCTATGATGTTTTGTAGTTTTTAGACTATAGGTTTTACCCTTCTCTTGTTCTATCTATTTTTGTGTATTTTCTTCCTCTTTTTTAAAAAAAGATTTTATGTATTCGAGAGAGAGAGAGAGCGAGCAAGAGAGAGCATGAGCAGGGCAGTGGGAGAGGGAGAAGCAGGCTCCCTGCTGACCAGGGAGCCTGATGTGGGACTCGATCCTAGGACCCTGGGATCATGACCTGAGCTGAAGGCAGACGCTTAACTGCCTGAGCCACCCAGGCGCCCCTGTATTTTATTCTTTTTAATGGTATTGCAAATGGAGTTGTCAGTTTCATTTTCAGATTGCTCTTTGCTACTCTAGAAATACAGTTCATTTTTTCTGAATTGATCTCGTATCCTGCAACCTTTCAGAACTCATTTATTACTGCTAATATTCGTGTGTGTGTGTGTGTGTGTGTGTGTATTTTTCAAGTTTTTTTTTTTTAAATAGATAAGATCATGTCATCTGCAAATAGAGAGAGTTTTACTTCTCTTTTCCCATCTGGACGCCTTGTATTTGTTCTTTTGCCCAGTTGCCCTGGCTGGAACCTTCAGTACAGTGTTGAATAGAAGCGGCAAGAGTGGACTTCCTTGTCTTTCTTCTTCTTAGGGGGAAAGCATCAGTCTTTCGCCATCGAGTTTGATTTGAACTCTGGGTTTTTCACAGATGCCCTTATCGGGTTGAGGAGGTTTCTTCAGTGACCTTTAATAAATGTTTACTATTGGAAAACTGTGGGCGGTAGGATATTGCTCAGTGTGGAGTTACTTAGTCATTCAAAGTTTGGAATTGCTTTGGGTGAGAAAATGTCACTTCATCCCAAGGGAGGCATTGCAATACTTCAGGGGCTCAGAGTCATGCTCATTCAAATTAAAATATGGAAGCGTAAGCATATTTGAAAGAACAGATAAAGCTAATAGAGTTTCTCTTAAATTACAGTGCTACTGCATTGCCCTGAGAGAATTAAAGGCAAATAAAAGGATCTTTCAGTGCTGGCATATAGAGGCTTCTGGAAAGTACTGGTTACAGACTAGTTCCTATACTTAGGGTAGGTATATTAGTTCAGACCGCCATAACGAATGTAAATGTCTCTTACGAAGGGTAACAGACTCCATTTTCAGAGTTGCTTTTGTGTTTGCGGGTTTTTTTTTCAAATTAACTGGCTTAGAATAACCAATTTGCCAAAGAGGCATATCTTGGGGTGGCAAAATCTGCTCCCCTACAGAAGCAAAGAGATTAAGCAAACCACCTAAAGGCACTGAGCTAGTGAGTGGCCAACTTGCAAATTGGAACCCATGTTTCTGTTTCCAAAGCCCGTTCTCTTTCCACTACACCACCCCACCTCCCATCCTGTATCCTAGGTCCTTGACACTCAAAGTATGGTCCACCAGCCAGCAGAATTGGCCTCCCCTGGGAACTTACTAGAAAATCAGTCTTGGGCCCCATCCTAGACCTATTAGTCTGCGTTGTAACAAGATCTCCTGGGGATCGGCGTACAGGGGAAATTTTCAAAAGGCCTGGGAAGCAAGGTGGAGAGGAAGCAAATGGCCGAGAGAGCATACAAAGGAGCAAAGGCAGCTCAGTCCTCCTCGGCTCTCGTTCTGTCCTTTAAGGAGCCCTATCTTCCAGCAGGTGTGGGTGGAGCACACGTGGTAAAAATGGAGGTCTTCCTGATCAGGGATCCCGCTGTTGTAACTGAGGCCCAAACTATAGGGCTTGACCAAAATGGAGGGATTTCGCACCTTACAGTATGTAAGTTATACCCTAACAAAAAAGAAAGTAGAAAATTAGGACCTGAAACCCTAAAATCCACTGCAGGCGAATTTGACAGTTCATAGAGCATAAATAGGCGAGGGGGCCCAAAGCGAGGTTGGATAGCTATTTTGATTTTTGAAAGGAGCAAGGTTGAACACTGGGGGTTCTAGATCTAAGAGATGCCCATTCGGAACAGCCTCCAGCCACACTGAGGAACGTTGTTTGAGGCACTTGGTCTCTGGCCACGTGGAATAGGACCAGGAGGCAGCGTCGGCTCCCCGAAATACATTACCATGAAACTTACCACGTTCTGTTTTGATAGTATTACTCTAGCGTTAATTAGGGGAAGCCAGAGTATAATCCGGATGTTGGTAAGTCATTTTCCCAAGAACCAAGCTAAAGAGAACGAAGGTGTCAGTAATGGACAGTGCCGTTAGCTGGCTTCATGGTTTGGTAAACGAAGTTAAGGGGTTGATGGCGACTTAGATCAAGGCAGAGAGGACTCCCCGAAGGGTCGGATTTGCTTGTGTCCCAAAGCTGGGAAAGACGGCTGTGTCGGGGGCAGTGCCGATATTCCAAAACATCCTGAAAGGTAGTGCCTGAGGAACAGAAAGGAAATTTGATGGGAGTCAAGGTACAACTCAAATACTGGCTTCAGAAAATCGGCTGGATCCTAGCACTTCCAGCTTGGGAGGTCCTGAGAAATTCAGGTCATCGAACTACGTCATACTGCACGTGACAGAGCCCAGGAAAGGGGAATGACTAGGTCGTATGGCCAGTGAACGACACCTTTATGACCAGAACTCAGGGCTCCTGACTCCCAGACCAGTGCTCTTTCTGCCGCCCCAGTTGCATAAGTACTGAATGGGATGCTCAGTGTGTGTGTGTGTGTGTGTCCACATCCGACAGTTGTGTGACACCAGCTGGGTATCCTACCATTTAACTCATTCGGACACTGCCTGGCGGTAGCATCAGGTCCCACAGGTTAAGGGCTCAGTCCTATGAGCCCGCCCCCATCTCCAATGCCAGTCGCAAGTCTAGCTTGTCACCAGTGCTTCCGACCGATTGGCTGTAAATCAGAGGTTCCCATAACCCCCTCCTCAGGTTCGATGAACTTGCTAGAGCAGCTCACCCAAGTCAGAAACACTGATGTTTACCAGTTTATTGGAAAGGAGCTTTGGAGGGCAGCCAGGTGAAGAGGTACATAGGGTAGAGTTCAGAAGGGTCCTAAGCACAGGGGCCTCTGTCCCCAACGGAAGGAGGGTGTGACACGCGGATGTATTCACCCGCCAACAAGCTCATCACTTCTTGTTGTTCTAGAGCTTTTCTTACAGAACCCGATCCATAGCCACCCTGCCGCAGAGGCCAGTGGGCCTGGCTCAGGATTGCCCCCCTCTCATCCTGAGGCCCTGGTTCCCTGGGCGCTCATGGGCTTAAAGCCCCACCGTGTGGGGACTGGCCAGCAACCCCGCAGCCAGGCAGGAGGCCTGGAGGCACGAGGCAGGGCTGTCCTGTGGTGGTGGTGTCCTTTGAATTATTCCCCCCGTCTTCTGAGGCGACAGTGCTGTGTGCGGCCCGTTCCAGGCGTCAGCTGAAAGCATTCTAATAAAAATGGCACCCAAAGGAGGAATGATAAGGTATCTGATTTTAACCCAAAGTGAGAGAACACCAGATGTTTCATTCTGTCTGAAGGTTCGAGGGAGGAAAAGCAATTAGCAGCTGCTACTGATTTAGCAGCAGACACCTGCTAAATGAAAATCTGTAAAACCGGCCAGGCTTTGGCACCAGAAGTGTATACGCCGCTTCTCAGACATTTCTGGGAATTGTAAATTATGTTGGCCCAAAATAGGTTGTGGGTGGCAGGGGGGGCGAGTGGGCTCTAGAGAAGCGAAACATGCCTGTATAGACCAGGATCGTGTTATTCTGAGATGACAGCAACTTAAAATGGCTCTTCGGTGGGGAAATGCAAAGGAAGAGAAGGAATCTTTCAGAAGCTGCCTGGTTCCTCCCTGCTTCTCACCTGCCTCATAGGCTGCCCACTGGGGTCTGTTCCGTACGGGCAGAGAGGGGGCTGACAGGAGGGTCGGGGGGAGGATCCTGCTTCCCTTCCTCTCGCTAATCCTGAGCACACCCCTCCTGTCTCCCAAGGACAGGGAGTCTCCAAGCATGAGGAACTCTCAACTGTGGGCAACGGTGACAGACTCTTGGCTCTGGACATCTTCTGCTGAGCTCGGGCTTTGCTATGGCTTGGAAAGAGGCCGATCTGTGGCTTTCTGCTTTCCAGAATTCTCTTCCAAGTCAACATTAACTACCGTTCTCCCCCTCCATTTTCCTGAGGCCCACGCTGAGACACAAACAGTGGATACGGGAATTCATGGAGAGGGCTCTGGGGAATCTGTGTATGTGTTGGAGAGGTGGGAGGACACGAGGTTCTGCATGGAGTGGGTGTTCGTGACGTGACTGATTATGAAGAGGCCGGTTTATCATTGGTCTAGATGGTGTCGGAAGGATCAGGCCACTCTCATTTGGGCCTCATGCCACATTCACTGCACGCAACTGTTGTTTCTCAGTTTCCAAACTAGGCCACAGGTCAGCTGCAACTTGGGCCAGAGGGGACGGGCCCTGTCTTGAGAGGAGGGATGGATGCTTCTCCCGTGGAGCAAGGTCCGGGGGGCGCTGATGGCACACGTATGGCCAGAGCTGTCCCGAGAAAATATCTCCTTGAACTTGGTCCTGGCGAGCTGTTTTAGTGTGTCTCAAGACCCAACTCCTAGTGCCAAAGGTGGGAACCAAGAGAAGATTCTTTTTCTTCTTGAACCGAGTAGGCCATTAGGTGAGAATTGTCATTCCAGATGCGTTTGAATTTCACTCCCTCCATGCTGCAGTGGCAGTGTGGGAAGGGAAAAGGAACTGGGAGAAAAGGGTGGTGGGAGATCTGCGATCCCCACTCTCCAGCCAGGATCGGTAGAGCTCTGCCTTCTCTGGTCTGTTGCCCCAGTAGACCGTGTTCCCATCAACCGGTTTCAGTAGGTCGACCAACCACAGCACGACGCTATCTCCTGTGACAGCAGGCTCCCCGAGAGAGAGAGCTCCAGGGACCCAGTCTGTGATGGAGTGCCCAAGGGGCACTCATGGCTATATTCGGTCTTCCGCTGAGTATTACCAGAAATGGAAGTCTGGGTCTCGTGTGGTCCACACAATCCAGCCTTCTGCACTAGTGCCCTCATTGTTGGGGGCAGTCAGGAGGGCATTCTGACGCTCTTCATGGCTCTGGCCATCTGTCTGTTCTCAGTGCTCTCCTGCCGTATCTCTAAATAAGTCGATAAATACCAACTATTCTGTGTGTCTAGTATTGTGCCAGGTTCTAGGAGGTATCAGGAAGTCTATTTAACCCTTCGTGTAGCTAACATAAGCCTTTGGAATATAGATTTCAACCATCTCTGGATTTCTGAGTCCTTCAAAATGCCAGAAATCAGCACTTAGAGTGAATTGGGCGTAAGACCATAACGTGCACGCAGGCAGGGAGCATTCATATCTCGTTCGTAATGGTTGATACATAGCAGGTGCTCAATAAATATTTGTTGATTGAATGAATGACTAAATGAATGGGTCGGTGTCTGGGGGATCATGAAGGTGGATTCCAGTGTTGGTTAGTTCCCATGGCAGTATGATTAGAACAGCCCAGGTCTGGGCTCACACGGTGGAGATGGAAGACAGGACATTTCAGTAGCAGGGGGACCAAACCATCATGGATTTGAGTCATTTGTTAAGTCAAGTTTCAAAGTCAAGGGCTGCCTCTGTACTCTAAGGGGCCTCAGCACACATCAAGGTAAGGTCGGTCGGAGGTTAAGAACGTGAACTCTGAAGTTAGACTGCCTGGCTTACCTCCGGGCTCCGTAACTAACCTTGGGAAAGTTGCTTCATCTCTGTGCTTCAGTGACCTCTTCTGGAAAGGGGAGATTGTAACAACGATCTGATGCAGTTGTCATAAGTATTTGTTACTACATTTCAAGTACTTGGGACAATGCCTGGCAGAGAAGTACTACGTACCATTAATTATTAATTACGATTCCTGTTCTCGTTATCTTTATTGTTGTTTGGAACATGAGTCCTATCTCTGTCCCTATCAGTATATTTTCCAGGGAACTACCAGTCGTTTCTATGAGAAACTATTCCAAGTTTCACACCTACCACTTAGACTTTTGGAACCTGGCCTACTAGTATTTCTCCAAGGATAGGTTAAACGTTCGTCTCTCCAGATTACCTTAGGGAGCTTTAATAAAGTACAGAATGCTGGGCCTCATCCCAGTAGGTCCAAAGAAGATTCTTCCTCTAAAAATCTGTGATGAAAATAAAGAATCCGCGTGTTCTGTGTGTGTCGGATTAGCCAGGAGCTGCTGCGAGTCAAAGCTTATTATCCTTCAGTGCAGGTAGAAAACCTAGGAGCAGGCTTGGAGCCTGGGAAGAGCTAGAGAAACAGAAGAGAAGACCAGAAGTAGGAGAGCAGTGAGCAGAGTGTACTCATGTCAGGAGGTGGTCGACTACCATCTCTGGGGGCCTCCGGGGGACTCGCGATATTCGCCTTCCCTTGATTTAGAGATTCTAGTGAACCTGGCTCGTGCTTGTAGCAGGGGTGACGGGCCTGGTCAGGGGGAGATGTGAGAGGCAGAAGGGCGGGGAGGCCTGTATTACAAGTGGCTGCCTGGCCCCCTGGCTGCCTTCAAGCAAGGGCCCCCAAAGAGGAGAATACTAAGCACGCTTCCTGCTCAGTTGGTGGGGGGTGGGCAGTGGGCTGGGTGCTGAGTGCCCTTGAGTGGTTTTGACTGGGCTGAGAGCCAAGTCTCGGATGCATTTGTTCCCTTCTCTGCTCTCGTGCTAGCGTGGGGTTGGTCTTATTTCAAGCCATCTTATGCTCAAGTCCTCTGAAGGCGCTGAAATATAGACAGAGGGTACCACAGCCTACTCGGGCCCATGAGGGACCGGACGTTAGTGCCTGTCCTCGCATACCTCCCGCTCTACATGGCTTACATATTCTGGGTGGAATCTGTCACCCAGGTCAGGGGAGATGTCGCCTTGGTCCTGTCAGTGGTACAGAAGGCCCTTGTGGAGCCCCTTGTCAACCACCTAAGCCAGGAAGGCCCAGCCCCAGGTAAGCCATTCTGTAGGCGGTTTGTTGTTTTGTAATTTTAGTTGGTTTGTAATTTTAGTTCTTTACCCTTTAGTTCTTTACCCAACCTCCACACACAAGCGGGTTGTCCTTTGACTTGCAGCTGCCCTGTCTCCTCTGCAGGCCTTTTGAGCAGTCTCTCTCCTTAGCCTTTCCTCCAGAGTTCTCTGGAGAGAGCTGCACAAATATTTACTTTTTGTCCTTGAGTAAAAAGTCAAGTAATGTGTTCAGGGCTGGACTTGCCGGTCCCGGAGTCCCTTCTTGTGTACTCAAAGCTTCTCTCCTTTTTCCACATGAGATTCTGGCTTTGGCTCAGTCTGAAGAAGTAGTAAGTGTGGATTTAGTGACTTCAGGGCCCCCTGGGTCCTCTTTAATGCCTAGTGCCTGTTTGACGATAGCTCGGTAGGGTAAGGCCTTTGGATTTCGTAGTAGACCCCATTTCTTTTCTGTCAGGGGAACAGCCCAGAGTATAGACAACCATGGTCAAGATCATGCATTCTGGAGCCAGGTTTCCTGGGTGCCCGTCCTGGCTTGGCCATTTAATGAGCCTTGAGACCTGGGGCAAGTTATTTGATTGAACCCCCCACCCCCTTTTCTTTCTAAACCCCCTTTTCTTTCTAAACCCACCTGGGGTGCCTACAACTGTGGTAATCATATTTATAATCCTTAACTCCTAGCAGACTCCACCAGTGGTCCATGCATGGCCTGCTTCAATTTTCTTCATGGGTGTATTTATTTATTTATGCATAACGTAATAAGCAGTTGCTATGCACCCAACCCAAGAATCAGCCACATCGATAATACAGACGTCAGCTGCGTGTGCTTCCCCCATCCGGCCCCCTACCTCCTTACCCACCTTGACGGAACCACTAAACTGAATTTTGGTCATTATTCCTTTGCTGTTTTTGAAAAGTTTTATCTTTTTTTTTTTTAGATTTTATTTATTTATTTGAGAGAGAGAGTGAGAGAGAGCATGAGAGGGGAGAAGGTCAGAGGGAGAAGCAGACTCCCCGTGGAGCTGGGAGCCTGATGCAGGACTCGATCCCGGGACTTCGGGATCATGACCTGAACTGAAGGCAGTCGCTTAACCAACTGAGCCACCCAGGCGCCCAAAAAGTTTTATCTTTCTCATATGTACATATGAATATATATATATATTTTTTTCCTACATAAGATTTAATTTTAGTTCTTTACCCTTATAAAAATGATATTACATTGTATATTTTAGTTGTTTTTTTTTTCACCTTCATGAAAAAGTTATTATGTTGTGTATAGTCTTCTGGGATTTGCTTGTTTTCTTCAACATTTTATTACTAAGATTCATCCCTGTTACTGAGTATAACTCTAGGCACATTTTCACTGGGGTGTAGCATTCCATCCTATGAATAGACCCCAATGTCTTTCTCCATTTTCCTTGAGATGGGCATTTGGTCATTCCTAGTACCTTGCTATTATGAGAAAACCTCTGTGTGCCTCAATTTCCCCCTCTTAAAACAGGAGAATAGCAATGGGAGCTATGTCATAAGTGTGTCGGGAAGACGGAAGGAGCTCACGGTTGTGAAGTGCTTTAGTACAGGGCCTGGCTCAGTAGTATATGGCGGGTCAGTGTCTTCATTTGCTTTCGCTTGGGCTGTCATGACAGATACCATAGACTGGGTGGCTTAAACAACAGAAACTTATTTCCTCACAGTTTGGGGGGCTAGAAGTCTCAGGTCACAGTGTCAGTAGTGTTCGTTTCTTCTGAGGGCCTCTCTCTTTGGCTTGTAGATGGCGGTCTTCTTCGGCTGTCTTCCCGTTGTCTTTGCTCTGTGTCTCTGTGTCTTAATTTCCTCTTCTTGAGGGGACAGCAGGCATTGGGCTAGGCCCCACCCATTGGACCTCATTTTATCTTTACTTCCTCTCGAAAGGCCCTGTCTCCAAAGCCAGTCACATTCTGAGGTACTGGGGGTTGGGACTTCAACATATGAATTTGGCGGGGATGGGGGATGGGGACACAATTCAGGTCATAAAAGTTAGTAAGCATACGCCAGTATGAGCACCATTATCTTCCTCTTTCACCTCGTCTCCCCAATTCCTAAGCCCTAACTCCCCTCCTGACTAATTCCTGAGTGTGTTAGAGGTAGGAGAAGGAAGAGCTAGTGGGTATCATTTTCATCTTGGATAAAGGGAATAGCTGAGGGAGGCCTTGCAGCAAACACAATGGCTGACTGACTCCAGATTGCCGCTTAGTCTGAGTTCTGTTATGGGCTCGCCGGGCCGAGGCAGGCCGCTCTGGGCTGCTGTATCTCATACCCTAAAAGGCACTTCCGCAAATAGCTGGGCCACCAGAGCAGACATTAGGGAGCTGACTGGGGGCAGCTGCCTGACAAACACGACTCTGTCGTGCTCTCCCGCGGGCTCTGGGCACTGAAGAGGAAGTCAGGAGCAGCCCTGATGGGGTTTGAACTCCGAAACCAAGGACCGGTCTCCCCCCCCACCTGTCACTCACCAGTCCCTCTCTCCACATCAGACCATGAGAATAAGATGGAATACCCTGGGCTTGGTCGGGCTGTGGGCAGCTGTCTTTACTGGGGCCAGAAGTGGGGTCATAAGGGAAGATACAGGGAGAGCAAAGATTTTGGCAGGGGGAACTCTATAGACCCTCCCCCCACTCTCGTTACATTACGTGTTATTTTCTCTACATACTCAGGTACTCTGAGAGGAGGGTCTGTAGAAACTAGAAAAATTCACTCTAATCATCCCTAATAGCTGAACGCATCCTCCTGGTTAAGGATTCCTGCCGTGTAGAGATAAGGCAGCTATAACATGAAAGTTCTCCCCTCCCACTCCACAGAGGTAATTGCTGCTAACAGTTCAGTACATTCCTCTTTTGACCTTTTCTTTGACTTTTAAAAACTTTTGATTTCATGCTTAATAAATGAATACATTCATTTGTCACAGAGCTCCAACCGTACAAGTCTATCGGATCCAAAGTCAAGGTTTCCCCTATCCCAGCCTCTCCTCCCCAACCCTGTCCCCCTGCCCAGTTTGCTAAATATCTTCCCTGTCCTTTCACTATGCATTTTACATACACCTAAAGGCACAAATACTCATTAGTCATTTTTCTTCTACAAAAAGGATCATGTTTTGTATAATGTAGATTTGCTCAGGTTTTTTTTTTTTTTAAGATATATTTATTGATTTGAGAGAGAGAGAGAGCGAGTGAGGGGAGGAGCAGCGGGAAAGGGAAAGAGTCTTAAGCCGACTCTGCGCTCAACATGGAGCCTGACATGGGGCTCGATCTCACGACCCTGAGATTATGACCTGAGCCAAAACCAAGAGTTGGGGCACTCAATGACTGTACCACCCAGGCACCCCTAGATTTGCTCAGTTTTACCGACAAATAGCTGTACCTCCCTTTTTTGTAAATGGTTGCATAGTTTGTCCTCCAGGGTATTTTTTGATGACTCTCCCACTAATGGACAGTTTACTTTTCTGTTATATACTTTTCGTTATTACAAATGACTTTGCATTGAGCATCTTTATACATACGGCTGTGGGTGTAAATACAAGCTTCGCTGTTAGTATAAATTTGTAAAAGTGAGTCAAAGTGAATGGGTATTTAAAAATTTTGGTAAATATTGACCAGTTATTCTCCAAAATGAATGCACCTTGTTTTTCCTTCCCATTCCTATATCTTAGGATTTCTGCCATATTAGGTTGTACGAATTTACTTCATTTAAATTTATTTAAATTTTAAAAATTTCCCAACTTCTTGTTGGAATTTTTGTAGTGAAGAGTTGAAATGATAGTGTGGTGAACGACGACATGTGCCTTCCAGCTAGATTTAACAACTAACATTTTTCCATATTCTGTTTCCACCACAATCTCTTTTTCAAAACAGAGTCGCAGAAATCCTGACACTTCAGTTTCGCCTGCAGCTCCCAAGAATAAAGAGAAGGAAGGGCTCTTGTGCAACAAGAGCAACAATACTGTGATTGCACTCAAGAAAATTATCCACAATTATATAATACTGTCTACTTTATCCGATAATCAGTTTATATTGAAATTTGTCCAATCGTTCCAAGAATGGCTTTAATTTTTTTTTTTTTGTAATCAGGATTCAGTCAGGTTTCAAGATTGCTTTTGACTGTTCTATCTCTTCAGTGTTTGTTTATTATTATTTTTTTAATCTACAAACAGTCCCCTGCCTTCTTTATGCATGGCACTGAAATCCTGACGAATCTGGGCCAGTCTGGTATTCTGTTCCATGAGCGTATTGTGGTTTATTTTAGGTTGTGGGTATTCCTTTTGTGGCTCCTCTAACAAGTGGTATTTAGTCTTGAGGAGTTTGTGGCACCCGTAGGCCACAGTAAAAGTCTGTGGTCAGTTAATGAAGACAAAGTGTTTCAAAGCCAGACTCGATTGGCAGGAACATTACTAAAGGCCTCAGTTAAGAGTGGGTCGCCTCCTTCCCCCTTCCATTTCCCCTCCACAGGAGATGGATTATTGTTTTGGTCTGTTCAGGCTGCCATAACAAAATACCACGGGCTGAGTAGCTTCTCCGATGGAGAAGTATTTCTCATGGGCTCCTGATCACCTCCTAAAGCCCCACCTCCTAATACCATCACGTCGTCGGGGCATGAACTCGGGGGAGGGACGCAACGTTCAGACTGTCAGCAGTGATCTTTTCTGATTCTCTGACTTCTTTTGGGATTCTGCAGTCTGGGGCTGAGCTTAGACCAGGGTCCGCCCTTTGTAACCACCTCCTCTTAATTCTGCACCTCATCTTCAGTCGTGGATTCTTCTGGTAAGGCCAAATCTCTTGCCATGTAGCACGAGCTCCGAGGTTGTGAGCTCCCTGGACTTCTGCCACACCCCTCCCTTGTACAGTTAGTTATTTTAGTTATTCTCACTTCGGCTCGTCCTTCCCTCCTCGTCTCCTGGAGCCCAAGCTAGTCCTTCTCCCGTGCTCCCGGTCCCAGCCCATGCCTGCTGTAGGCCCTCTCACCGTCCAGTGCCTCCTGCCTGTCCTGCATCTCCAGCTTCTCCCTCTTCACTGGCTCCTTCCCTCACCCCATCAATATGTTCGAGTCTGTCCCATTCTTCACAGTCATTTCTCTGTGGCTTCTAACCTGGGGTTACGATTTCTGTCTCTCTCCACCCACACTCTCTTGTTGAGAAGTCCATGGCCCAGGGGTCTGCAAAGTGGAGTGCGTAGATGTTCTCGGGGGATGCTTAAAGAAAATACTAGCACTTCTCTGCATCTCAGAGTTTCATCGTCTTACTTTTCCATGCTAGCGTTTTATAATGTGCACATCTAGATCATAACATACCATTACATATGTATATCGTTTGCCTTGCAACTTTCCAGCCTCCCTGAGATGTAGACCCACATTCCCACTGACGTGGGCATTCCTCCGCCAGGCTAGCACACTGGCCTCACAAACTCAGCACGAGCCTCGCTGCTTTCCTTAGTCTCCTTCAATCTGCTTCCTTGACCGTAGGCCCCAACGTAAGAGGAAGCCCCAGCATCCCGCCAGCCACCTAGGTGCTCAGTCCCAGAATCACCTTTGACTTCTTTCCTCCTCCTTTCCAATCAGTCCAAGTCTTGGTGATTCACCTCCCTTACCTTCTCTCACAGCTACCCACCCTCGCTTCTCTTGCTCCCTCCGCTGCCTTAAGTTTGATTTAGACATTCCGTTGCCGGTCCCTAACGTGTCTCCCTGCCTCCATTCGTGTCCCCTGCACACAGCCACCGGCAGGAGCTCCTCACAACTACACATCATACAGGACTCTCCTTCACTTTCTTTTTAAGAAAATTCTTTTAAAGATTTATTTATTTATCCGACAGAGAGAGAGCTAGTGAGCATGGCGGGGTGGGGGGTGGGGAGGGCCAGAGGGAGAGGGAGAGAGAATCCTAAGCAGACTCCCTGCTGAGCATGGAGCCTAATGCGGGGTTCGATCTCATGACCCTGAGATCATGACCTGAGCTGAAATCAAGAGTCGGACACACAACCAACTGAGCCACCCAGGCGCCCCTCTCCTTCACTTGCAAAGAAAACTCAAACCAGATCCCATGCTTGATCTGTAGGTTTTTCCATGACCATTTGCTACACTGACCTCATCCCCTTTTTTTTAAAGATTTTATTTATTAATTTGACAGAGAGAGAGCACAAGTAGGCAGAGAGGCAGGCAGAGAGAGAGGGAGAAGCAGGCTCCCTGCTGAGCAGAGAGCCCGATGCGGGGCTCGATCCCAGGACCCTGAGATCATGACCGGAGCCAAAGGCAGAGGCTTTAACCCACTGAGCCAGCCAGGTGCCCCTGACCTCATCCCTTTATCCGTTCGCCTCCTTGACTAGACTATGAACTCTCGTAGGGTGGGGACTGTGTCTTCATCATTGCTGTATATCCAGAGCCACACACATTCCCTGCCACCTAGTAGTGTCTCAATAAGTGGGTTTTTTTTTTTTTCTATTAATTGGATGAGAGGATAGGACTGTCATGGGTAAGGAGAGTGGTATTGACATTCCTTTGAGAAATAAATAAGTCTCCAGGGAAAATGTTCACCTAGAGATGGGCCCAAAGAATGAATCACACTGGGAAGCTGAAAGTTATCCTTGTCGTCATCTGACAAATACATCAATGTGTGACTTAGGGCTATGGGGCAGGTCCAAAGTCCGCCATCTCTTGCTGGAGGCTCTTGCTAACGCAGGCTGACAATGTAAAAAGAGCACCAGCTTTTGACCCAGAGAGGCCTGGCATTAAGTCTTATTGGCTGGACGGATGCCTGGGTGGCTCAGTCGGTTAAGTGTCTGCCTTCGGCTCAGGTCATGATCCTAGAGTCCTGGGATCGAGCCCCGCATCGGGCTCCCTGCTCAGCGGGAAGTCTGCTTTTCTCTCTCCTTTTGCCCTTCCCCTGCTCCTTCTCTCCCTCTTGCTCACTCTCTCTCTCTCTCTGTCAAATAAATAAAAACTTAGAAAACAAGTCTTACTGAGCTGGCATTGAAATTTTGCCTTTACCGCTGATCGGCTGGATTAATGCTAAAGAGGAAGACGGTGCCAACCGCTCATGTTGCATACACACCATGTGCCAGCACTGGGCCAAGAACCCTGCATGCATTACCTCACCTAATTTCCCCGCAGCTTGATGCGATAGGCGTCATTATCATTCCCGTTTTACAAATGAGCCAGGTGAAGCTCAGCAAGACTAAGGGATTGGCCCCAAAGTACAGTGCAGCCAAATGATGGAGCTAGAATTTCAGTCTTAGCAGCCTGAGTGCACACATTCCTTTGGAAGTATGCAAATGTAGCTGCACACATTCCTTTGGAAGTCATCAGTATCCACATGGCCTTTAGAGCCGGGAATCTGGATACGATGATCTAGCGAGTAAGAGTAGCTCGAAAAGAGAGCCAAGGACTTGGTTCCGGGCCCCTCCAACATGAGGCACAGAAGGAAGATGCAGTAAAGGGGGTTGAGAAGGGGAGTCGCTGAGGTAGGGGAGGAACAGAGAATGGTATCCTGGAAGCCTAGTGCAGAAAGTGTTTTAGGGACGAGAGAATGATCCCCCGTAGGATCAGCATGTTGTTGACTGCACAAGGCGCCGAGGATCTTCCTGACGCCCTGGCATGGGGATGAAGAAGGAGTGAGTGGCTAGTTAAAGGTTGTACAAAGAAGTCACGTGGGCTAGGGTGAAGCGGAGCAAGAGTTTTTCATTCTTTCGATGAGAGAGATTGTAACTTATTTGTTTTCTGATGGGAATGATCCAGTGGGAAAAAAGGGACAGTTGCTGGTGCGACGTCCTTGAGGCGGCAAGAAAGGATAGGATCTAGCACACAAACGAGGGGACTAGCCTTGGCCGTCAGTGTGGTGGTGGGGGGTTTCTGAAGAGCCGCAGAGGAAAAGGCAGCTGGGGGGACGGGTGCAGAGAGGAGGGAAACGTGGAGGTGGGAGCTTGCCGCTGCTCTTTTCCTGTTGCCCCCCCTCAAATGGGATAGGACGTCTTATCGTCATGGAGGAAGATGGGGGAAGGTTGGAGGAAAGTGGGATAGGTTAGGAAATAGTTGTCCGGGAGACAGGAGAGCGAATGCATCTGGGAATGTAGACGGATGATAGGGTAGCATTAGGGGCCGGCTCCCAATCGGCAGTCATGAATTTAAAGGGTCAACCGCCTAGCTTCTGTATTTTTCTCTGGCGGATTTTACCAGCAATGTGGCTTTGCAAGGCAAGTAGGATGCAGGGGGAGAGAGTGTCCCGAGGGTTGAGAATATGGCGGAGGGATTGACAGGCAAGTGTGGAAGTGAGGGCGGCAGGCCAGTGAGGGGCAGTAAAAAGGTGGGGGGATCAGTGGCCCGGAGGTGCCAGTGAAGTTGGAAGATGGATAGGAGGCGGGTGAGTTGGCTAGGGAGGAGGTGGCGGTTGCGAACACATGGGGTTTGACACGGGCGTGTTGGAAAGAAATGGCAAGGGAGGCAGGAGGCACCATCTTCAAGGACGAAGGGGAATGCCCGGGAGAGTGTCTGTAGGTGACCGCGGCAGGAAAAATGGTGGGGGGAGGAGGCCAAGGGCATGAGATTGAAATCAGGGGAGTGGTGAGGAAGGAAGCAGAGAGAATGGCCGTGGAAGCGCCGATGTCGAAGCAGCAGAGGGGAGCAGACAGGACCCCTCCTGGCCCCCGTGGCACAAGGCAACATGGTGGGCAGACCACCCAGCTCTTGAGAGGGCTGTAGGGAGGGCAGCGTCCTCAGAGGGGGAAGGAACCAGGTTTTCGTTAAAGCAAGAAGGTGAAGGGACTGCTCAGACGACAGTTTGAGGATACAGGGGATTTCGCTAATGAAGAGTCAGTGGGTTCCAGAGGGTGGGCTGCCTGAGTTTCTAGAATTGCGGGAAGGTGGCTGACGAGGTCAGATTGTGGTGCGGGGGAGGGGGGGATTAGAATTCAGGTGTTAGGTGGTGACCTGGGAGTTTGGGGCTTTTTTTTTTTAAGGTTTTATTGATTTGTTTAGAGCACAGCAAGTGCACACACAAGTGGGGGCGGGGGTGGGGGCCGAGGGGGAGGGGAGGTAGAGAATCCCAAGCAGGCTCCATGCTGATCTTGGAGTCCGACTCGGGGCCCGATCCAACAATCCCGAGATCATAGCCCGAGCCGGAACCAAGAGTTGGGTGCTTAACCGACTGAGCCACCCAGGTGCCCCAGAGTTTGGGGCTTCTTACGGTGACTGAGGTGACCAGGGATGGAGGGCATAATGGGATTGCTTGTCTTCATGGCGGAGCATGGTGGTGCAGCTGGCAGGGCTGCGCACTGGGAGAAAGGAGGTCATGCTGTGGTCATGGACGGAGTCCATGCCCCTCATGTTTTAGGCAGTCTGAGCCCAGAGGCCTGCCGGGGTTTATCAGTCTACTCTTTGGATTTAAAAAAAAAAAAAAAAAAGATGTTGACTTGGGTGTGAGAAGGAAGCTAATGACCTGTGTAGTTTAAAACATTTTTAGTGATTTTCGGCTTTCACTTGCGGTGATATAGGACTTTTGGTCTAAAGCCTCCAGAATCTTCCAGCTAAAAAGGCACCAGGATAGGTGCGTTGGAGTAACAGTCCAGATGTGAGCTTCATAGGGCAGAAACGAATCAGCGAAGCAGAACTTCTGCTGGGGGAAGTATGGCACTTTCCAGAATGTGTTTGTGAAATGGGGAGAAGAGGCTGGGGGAGGCTCTGTGAGCAAGTTTCGGGGACTCAGGACAGATCCAGTGCTCAGCAAAGAAAACTACCCATTTTCTTCTTCAATGCTGAATGTCCTTTACCCCCATCCTTGCCCTGTCTCTTCTTTGTTTTTTTTTTTTTAAAGATTTTATTTATTTGAGAGAGAGAGAGAATGTGTGCTCGAGTGGGGGGAGGGGCAGAGGGAGGGAAAGAGAATTTGAAGCAGACTCCGTGCTGAGCACAGAGCCTGCCGTGGGGCTCGATCCCACCGCCCTGAGATCGTGACCTGAGCTGAAACCAAGACTCAGACACTCAACTGCTTGAGCCACCCAGGCTCCCCGCCCTGTCGTTTCTTTGGATGTCATTTCACAGCTCTGTGCCTCAGTTTCCTTATCTGTCAAATGGGGATGACCATTTTCTTGCTTCACAGAGACTTGTAATAGTTAAGGAGATGGTGCATGTAAATTTGTGTAACCCAGCGTGTGGCCCGTAAGTACTTAGTAAGTGTTGTTACGAAATGGCGACGGGTCATTTTCTTGCTCCCATTCCATCCCTTCCTCCTGCCCCCTTGGGTGTTTTTTTTCTTACGCTGCCCCTTTCTCTTTCATCGCCTCCTTCCCTTCCACTTCCTGTTGACCCCACCACACACAGACACTTCTTCCTTTGCCTCTCTCCTCTTTCTCCTCTCTGGCCCGGGCTGTCGCAAGTGCCCACACCTAGTTTTATACTCTCCATGGCCTTCCGAGGTGGGGAACTCTTGGATTAGAGGGTGAGGCGGCCCTCCGAGGAAGGAAAATGTTTCTGGAGAGCAGCCCCCCGGCCACCCTAAGATTTGTCACCAGGGTGCCTACAGAGCCTCGGAGGGCTAGTGACAAGAGCCTCGGGAGCTGAGAGGCCTGAGTGGTCAGCAAACTCTGTGCCTCAGTTTCTCATATCTGGAGATGACTGGAACAACACGGTTGTTATAAGGACTGGGTGACTTGATAGTGGAGAAAGTGCTTACTAGTTCCAGGCACATGAGTATTGTACGCATGTTTGTTATATTAAAAATTTAAAAAAAATGGAGACACCTAGATGGCTCAGTTGGTTAAGCCTCTGCCTTCAGCTCAGGTCAGGATCCCAGGGTCCTGCGATCGAGCCCCACATTGGGCTCCTTGCTCAGCAGGGAGCCTGCTTCTCCTTCTGACTGCCGCTCTCCCTGCTTGTGCTCTCTCTCTCTCTGACAAATGAATGAAATCTTAAAAAAAAAAAGACCTCTAAAAATTGAAAAAAAAAAATTACAACGATCTTAGAACAATGTAATTGTTTTCATTCTGCTGGTGCCGAAAGAGGCGGAGAGGTGAAGTGACTTGCCGGAGTCCACAGGGCTATTAAGGGCATAACGAAATCTAGAAACACAGACTTGACGGCCTGCCAAATTGGGGCTCGTAGCCGCAGTGCTAAACTGCCTCCCGGGACATGCAGGTGAAGGGTGCGATTCCGGGAGGCCAGGAGGGCTGGAACGGAGGGAGAGGCAAGCGGGCACTGGGAGTTCAGAGGTGGGAACAGCAGCTCGAGTCTGGGAGGCGAGCAGAGGTCCTGCTTGAGGACATGGCTGGCTCTGTGCTGGGCGACAGCCGCCCGGCTCCCCAGGCCTGTTCCAGGGAGAGGTCAAGTACCTTAGGTAGGGCCTTTTCCTCCTTGCCTGTTTTCTGGGTGATCGCAGTCAAGCCGGATGACCCCTTTGCGCCTCGGTTTCCTCATCTGTCAAAGGAGGATAGGGATACTTGGCCTGTCTACCTCATGGGGTTTTTGAGAGGCGTCAGTGGCTCATGGATCTGGAAACAGTCGAAAAAGCATGAAGCAGTCCCCAATTCCAGATGGGAGGGTGAGCCCGGATCCTCTTACTGTGAGGCTCCCGTGCGGGCCTCCGAGGCCTCCAAAGCTCGTGCTAGTGATCTCCATCATCAGGCCTTTTCCAGCGATTCCAGCATGGTCTACGGAGCCACGTAGAACCTCATCTCTTTTTCGGGGATTTCACATCCCTCTGTGAGCATAAAATAGTAGTTGAGCCTCGTCTGGATCCGTGGGAAATTTTCCTTCTGCGTGGGCTTTTATTTCCAAGGGCCAGAGCCAGTGTCTCTGTGCAGGGTCCACAGTCGTCCCAGCCCCCATTCTGGGCGCTCTGCCATCTTTCGGTTCCAGCCCTTGGCACAGGGCGGGCATGGGCTGCCGTTAGCACACAGTCTTGGTTCTGTGCTTGCCTTGTAGGGAATAGGGAGGCAGCTGACCCTTCCCCCGGGTGTCCTTGTCTCTCTGGGCTTCCCTTTAGAGGCGTGCGTGTGTGTGTGTGTGTGTGTGTGTGTGTGTGTGTGTGTGTGTGTGTTTGTGTGTGTGTTTGTTGTGGGCCGTGGAAGCCCCAGAGGCCAGGCCTCATGCCAGCCGCTGAAGTTTTTTTTTCTTCTCTAGAATTGAGTTAGCCACCCAGCTATTTCCATTCCTTGCCCTCTGCCAAACTCTGCGGCGCGGGCCCCCCGTGCCAGGTGGAAACCGTGCTCTGCTGCGGGAATCCGGAGCTTCCATTTTGAGAGAGGAGGAAAGCAAGCAGTGAGCGAGCCGGCCCGTCCGAGGGACGGAGAGAGGGTGGGGATGCTCTCTCTGGCAAGCCATTGTCAGAGTCGGCCCAGCTGCTTGGTCTTCACCCAAAAGGAGGGCTAACTCTGGACTGACCCCAGACATCCAGCGGGGAAACTCTTTATGCTTGGATCTAGACCAGGCCAGACCTAGCAATTACTTTTTTTTTTTTTTTAATCCGGAAAATGGGACTAAGAAATCCTACTCCACATGTTCTTCATGTCAGCCGAGGAATAAACTTTTAAACCATTCGCCGCCTCCTCCCCAGGAGCAAGGAGGGACGTCAGGTTGTGTTTCTTTAAGTCTATCCCGCAGAGTACTGAGTGTTAACGTGAACAAAAAGGCACTGGCTCGCTAAGTTTGGGAAACACTAGATAGACCATGGTAAGCCAGTTTCGTAGTTGCAGAGGCCACCCAGATCCTCACTCTACCACGAGGATACATGGTGACTCTCCAGGGGATCTAGTCTATGCAACATTTCTTTCGTTGTAACCAGCGTTCTTCGTGGAACATTTTGCAAGCACCATCTCTGCGAAATATGTTTTCGAAGATGCCAGCCTAGGTCCTAAGTGTCTGTCCCTTCCATTCTTTTTTCCCCCTCATTGTGAAGGGAGGTGAGCCCCTGAAACTCATTGGGGGGGTTACGACGTGGGTCCCAGAGAGCAAGGTTGTTTGACTTGAGAAGCTATTGACATGAGTGCTTCCTGCTCTGAAACGCCTCTCCCCCCTTGTCCTTCCAGCTCCCCTTCGAATTGGAGATTTACTACATTCAGCATGTTATGCTCTACGTGGTGCCCATCTACCTGCTTTGGAAAGGAGGTAAGGCCCGCGAACCACACCTTCGTGCCCCTGCCACACCTCGCCGCTCCCTGCTGTTTGGGGGAATCGCAGTGTGTTGGGTGCCTACCAGGATCTTGGGCTGCTGCCTAGCTGGGGGCTTGCAGGATGTCTTCTGCCACACGCCAGGGGGTGGGATGGCAGGCACGAATAAGAGTCCTGGGGGCTTCTCAGAACCATCCTTTGTGGGTGAGCGCCGTGCCGCTAACCGTGTGTCCTCGGGTCTAGGCCTTGGGCTCGTTGTCTGTGGTGCCATTGGGTTTAAATGGAGCCCCCCCGCCATTCTGTCACTCACTCACACTGTGCCTTCCCCCTGCCTCAGTGTGCAGAGGAGGGTAGAAGGAGAGAGGGAAGCTCCCAGCCCTCTCAAGAGAGGGACCTTGTGCCCTTGCTCATTATATCCATCCTCTCAGAACCAAAGAAGATATTGAGAGAGGCAAGAAATTCAGAGACTGTGAGGTTATAGGATGGAGGGAAGAAGCAGGTAAGAGAACAGCGATCACCTTGTAAAATAAACCATTGACGACCTTGATTTCGTCATGAGGGAGAGACTGCCAACTTGGTTGAGACAGCCTAGGAAGGAAGCTGACTGAACTCTTTGTGACCTCACAGTGACCCTTAAAGTGTCCCCTCCCTCCTCTATCATATGGTAGATGAAAGGGGAGTTCCCATCCCTTCTAGAAGAGTAGTGAGAGCCCTCCCTCTCGGGGCTCTAACCTTCCTCAAAGGCCTGTACCTGGAAGGCATCCCCTTCTACTCTCAGCTACGAGCCTCTCTGTGTTGGTTGCTGGGACTTTTCAGGGAGACCAGCCGCCCCCCCACCTCAATTCAAGCAGCAAGGGCTTCATTTCTACGCATTAAAAATGACATGAGGCTTCATGGGCCCTTGAAGCCACCGTAAGATGGTTTGGAAGTCGTGCTTCCTCTAACTCAGGAATCCTGGCAAATCTCGAGAACTTCTGGCCTATTAGCCTTAAGGACCAGTCAGCCTCGAGACACACTGGAGGATGGGCACACTTTATTCCCACGGAGTCTCCTGCCGGTGCAGCCACTTGGGGTCCCACCAAGTCAGAGAGCACTTCCTTTTAATTTGCTCTCAATGCGCTATTCCCCCGTCTATGCTCTGAGGAAAGTCTCAGTGTCCAGGAGCCGTGGGCCGTTTTTCAGGTCTGTCTCCTGTGGCGCAGGAAACAGCTTCCTAATAATATTCGAGTCTGGGGGATACACTCCTTCTGACTAGAACCAGGCAGCTGTCTCGGAGCCCCAGAACCGCCCCTTCCACCCTTTCCGGGGAGGGTGAGGCAAGTTCTGGCCACAGGTGCGTGGCTCTCGGTTAAACCTATCTGTGCTCTGAGGCGCCCACAGCAATCTGTTAGGTAGCCGAGTGGGACTGTTCTGACACAGGAAATACCAAGTAGCCATCCCCACTCCCCCCCCCCCCACAAAAAAACCCACAGTCTGGGAAGCTGCAGCTTCTAGAAGTGATAGATGCCACTGTGGCCTTCTGTTGGATCTGTCGTTGCACTGTTTTGGGGGGAACCGAGCCGAGGAAGTAGGGATTCCAAGGCCTCGTTCCAATTTATTTCTCACTGTTAGTGATTCTTTCCTCTCTCCTCTGCTGCCTCCCTAAAAACTCTGACAGTAATTACAACCACGGTGAACACCAACTTTTTGAGTGTTTCCTGTGTGTGAGATACTTTGCTAGGCCCGTTTTGTGTGTGTTCTCTCGTAACCAATGCTGGTGGAAAATGCCCCTTCTACACAGGAGAAAACCAGGGCTCAGAAATGCTAGGAAGCTTGCTCCCAGCCTTAAGTAGCAGAA
>CM052901.1:32935886-33021133 GCA_028534135.1 Potos flavus | reverse complement strand
CCCCCCCCCCCCCCCCCCCCCCCCGGCGCAGGGACTTCCTGTCCAGGGTTAAGTGCGACGGAGGGCACTGGGGGAACATGATCCGATTTATTCCTCACCATTTCTGGGCTCTTGTGAAGCCTCCGCTTCCTTTCTGGCTCTTTGCTGTCATCTGCTGTTTGCTTGGGGGAAATTATGTGCGCTTAGAGAAAAGGCTAGATTTCCGAAGGCTGGTTTCACCTTTGCTCCCGAGCCTCGGACCTGGGCCTTGCAGAGGCCGAATCCATCTGGAGTGGGCGGGGGCAAGAAGATTCCCTGTCAATCAAAACAGGTGAGGGGTGGGGGGATTCTCTTTCCTAGAAGTCTTGTAGTTTTCCAGAAATAACTGAGTTCCAGGTGTCTACCCAAGCAAGACAGCTCTTCTGTAGATCCCGCCCACGGCCAGGGGTCCTGTTTTCCTGAAAGGCAAGGTCCCGCCGCTTTCTGTGGCTTGGGGGTGGCTGGGTGGTGCTCAGTGGGGTCCCATCCCTCCTTCGTTTCTGCGGGCCTTTGGCACCGCCGTGGGAAACAGGACATCCTTTTTCCCCCACTGTTCTATTCTTCCTCCAGCCTGCCTCTTAATTTCTGTTTCCTCTCCTCCCAGCTCCTTGCCTTTGGCCCTCTGGAGCTAT
Organism: Potos flavus; assembly: GCA_028534135.1. Classification (NCBI taxonomy): domain Eukaryota; kingdom Metazoa; phylum Chordata; class Mammalia; order Carnivora; family Procyonidae; genus Potos; species Potos flavus. Next base: position 33,020,483 of record CM052901.1, on the reverse strand, counting down.
AGTCGATCCTGAACAATGTGCAGGTTAGGGATGCGGCCCCCTTCCCCCAGCACAGCCCTAATACCCACGCACAACTCTTGACTCTCCCCGCACCCAGACTTAAATCCTAATAGCCTCCTCTTGACCAGAAGCCTTGCCAGTAAGAGAAACTGTCGATTAGCACCTAGTTTGTATGCCACATGTATTAGGTACTGTATTTCTACAATAAAATAAGCTGGAGAAAAGAAAACGTTCCAAAGAAAATCATAAGGAAGAGAAAACACATTTATGGTACCTTTCGGCATCTGTCAGAAAAAAATCCGCTTCTAAGTGGACCTGCCCAGTTCAAACCCGTGGTGATCAAGGGTCAACCACATAGTTTTTAGAACCCCATCCCCTCCGACATAACCAGCTCTCTGTAGAATACCAAGTCCTCCTCTGTCTCTTGCCTCAAGCTCCCCCTAATGGACGCTGCTCTCCCTGCTCAGCCCCATGGGCTGTTGGAGGCCCCCCTGTCTCTTCCAGACCAATATTTCATCTCTCCCTTCGATGAAAATGCTTTCTCCTTTACCATTCTCTCCACCTTTTCTTTTCATCACGACAACCATTCCTGGCCACTCCCCCCATATTCCTAGATGCCTTTGGCCCCGGGCACTCAGGCTTTTCTATTCCGGCTCTGGCCAGCATCCATAGAGGTTTCCAGTCTTCCCACTCCCACTTCTCCGAGCTCGGGCTTCTCCCCTGCGGTGACTTCTGTGTCCTCTTGTCTTCGCCAATGGACCTTGCCCTCCCCCTCCCTCTAAAACTCCTCTAAGATCCTTAGCCCCTGTGTCCCTTTCTGTGACCCGAATCTCTACTCCTTCCAGCCTCCTCGCCCTCCCAATCAGCTCATCCCACTATAACCAATTACTGGAACTTTCCTTTCACCAGCTCCTAAAAGTGCCTCAGCCCCTCGTCCCTTCCACGAGCATCAGCGTCCAGTCCCAGTGCCCAGTCTTGGCCTTCTGGGGGAAATCTCTCAAGTCATTCAGATTTGGGGCTGCTCAGATTTCATGGTCTGTTATAATTGTGCTCTCAACACCATCGCTCGTGTGTTCTGGCTTTGGTCAGCTCTACACAGTGCCCTGAGAAGTCATGCGCTGAAACTTACCACCCTCCTCAAACTCCCCGTCCTCCCCACTGTCGACCGAGGACCGAGAAACCAGCGATTTCCTGGCGGGGATTCCCTCCGTTATTTCCCTCGGCTCTAAAAGCTGCTTCATCCCACTCCCGTCCTTCCACTCCGCCCCACATCTTGGAGGAAGCGCTGTTGTGATTATCTCGCCTCCCTCCCCACCTTTTAGAACTTCTGCCATCAAGTCTCACTCATTTACTTGGATCTTCTTCTCTTTTTGTTTTGTCTTGTTTTTGTTTACCTGGATTTTCAACTCTTTTTGTCACTCCTGGCTTTTCAGCCAAGAAGGATGCTGAAGCCTTCCCATTCTAAAAAAAAAAAAAATGTTTCTCTCCACCCTACACCATCTCTTTTCATCTTCCCTCCACAGCTAAGCATCTTCAAAGATTATTAGCCAAACAAGATTTCCTAAACTTCAGTTCTTTGGGTATGACAATTTGTGCCTTATCTACAGAGCCATCTGTATTATTATGTACATATGTCTTTAAATCTACTGGTTTTTCTTTTTCCTAAAATATATTGGTTTGTGGGGTGCCTGGGTGGCTCAGTCACTTAAGTGTCCGCCTTCAGCTCAGGTCACGATCTCAGGGTCCTGGGATCGAGTTCCACTGCAGGCTCCCTGCTCAGCGAGGAGCCTGCTTCTCCCTCTCTCTCTCTGACCACCCCTTCCCCTGTTCTCTCTCAAACAAATAAAAATCTTAAAATATATATATTATATATAGTTATATGTGTATAAATATATATTATATATAGTTATATGTGTATAAATATATATTATATATAGTTATATGTGTTTATAAATATATACACATTTATATGTATTATAACTATATATTTTTATATATGAATTTATAAATATATTTTTTCCTAAAATATGTACTCAATAAAATCCTAGATTCAGTGCACTGGTGACATATTTTTAAATACATATTTGATATTTTTAAATACATAGCTATTAAAAATGAAATGCTTCCCTGTTTACCACCTGAAATCACCCCAGGAATGGAGCACAACTGTGGGTGGCACTTGCCTGCATTTCATGACCCTGTCTACTCAGAACCCCATCCCTCAGAACACATGACCTTCCAGGCCATGGGGTATCTCCTCCCCGCCGGCCACCTCTTCACGGAAATGACACAGCTGACGGTGACTAACAACGCCCACCTGACCAATCCTAATGGCTCCCTCTCAGACTTTCTCCCGCTGGAGCTCTCTGCTGTGGTGGACATCGTTGATCGCTCCTCTTCGGACCGCTCTACTCTGAGGGCTTCCAAAGTCTCTCCCACTCCAGGCTCGCCTGCCTCACTGACCATGGCTCCCCACGCCTCCGTCAGGGTTTCTTTTTTCCTCCGTCCCCCCGACATGTTCGTTTCCCCAGAGTTCTGTTCTGGGCTTGCCTCTTGCTCTGCTGCTCCCCAAGTGGTCATGTGCTCTCACAGGTCAGCCACCAACAGGAAGAGTCATGGCCGCCGCATTGCTGTCGGCAGCCCAGACTTAGGAGATTTTAGTTTCATGTAGTTTACTCAGCATCTCCACCTGAATGCGCCGAGCACACCTCAAACTCAGCCTGTGTGTGCTGCACTCGTTATTGTCCCCGTCAGCCCTGCTGCTCTCCCTGTGGTCCTTGACAGATGGTACCACCCCGTCACTCCAGCTAGAACCTGGGAGTCATCCCCCTACCCCCGCATCTATTTTATCCCTTCATCTGACATCTTACTCCTCTCCAGCTGCTACAACAAAATACCACCAACTGGGTAGCTTATAAGCAACATAAATTTCTTGTTCTCAGCTCCAGAGGCTGGAAAGTCCAAGAGCAAGTGGCCAGCATGGTTGCCTTCCTGGGAGGACCCTCTTCCTGGTTCCCAGCCGGCCCATTCTTGCCGCGCCCTCGCATGGTGGATGGGGCAAGGGAGCTCTCTGGGGCCCCGTTATAAGGCACTAATCCCATTTGTGGGGGCTCCACCCTCATGACCTAAGACACCTTCCAGAGGCCCCACCCCCTAATACCATCCATCTTTGGTGGTGAGGATTTCACCATATGAATTTGGAGAGACACAGACATTCAAACCAAATCCAACATATTTGTATACTCTTACTTTCTGCCAGGCTCTCCACTGACCTTTGGGATGCCCTGATCAGTGAAAACCAGATACCATCCCTTCCCCGATAGAGTTTATAATGTAGTGGGAGGACACAGGTATGACTCAAATAATCAAATAAATATATAGTGACAATTGAGGTAATACTCTGAAGGAAGGGAACATGCTTTAACGAGAGCTAAGAATAAAACTAACACCTACTTTAGAGTTTTGGGGAGAGTTCCGTGAAGAAGTGACCTTTCAACTGAGGCCTGAAGGATATGTATCATAAGGGATTCGCTAGGCAAGAGTAGGATTGGGGGGGTGCACTCTTATAGCCTCACAAAAACACACGTACGACAGCACCGTGGCAGGAGGGAGAGCCAGGGGGAGGTTGGATGACACGGCCTGAGGGGCAGGCAGGGGTCAGATATGGAGGGCTTTGTCAGCCGTGGTCAGGGATTTGGCCTTTATTCGAAGAACTACGGAGAGCCAATGAAAGTTTTAAGAAGGGGCATAACACCAGCTTGCTTTCCTGTTGATTCTTCTCCTATGTAAATCCTTTATAGAGTTCAAACTCTAAAATCCAGAAGGCCATTCTGTAACAGATCGCCTTCCCACCCTTTCCCCATCCACACGGTGCCCCCTACAACTCCACAGGTAGCCGCCATTTTGTTGTTTTGCATCTCCTCCCAGAGTTTCTTCTCTCATATATAAGTAAATTCAAAGAATGTTTTATTTCCTTCCTCTGTAAGACACACATCCCCAAATAGCATACTGCACAACTGTTTTGTTGTCGTTCCTGTTTTGCCTTCACAGTATTTCTTTAGACAGCTCTCCCTGTAAGCCCATAGAAAGCTTCCTCATTCTTTTGCACAGTAGCCCATGTGTTCCATTGTGTGGATGATAAAACACAGTCTAATAGAAATAGCTACGCTTTATAGAGCACTAGCAGGTGCCAGACATTGTTTCAAGCCCTTCGCACACATGAACTCATTTCATCCCCACCACAGTCCTCTTAGGCAGGGTTGCTGTTACGTCCCTTTTACAGATGGGAAAACTGAGGCTCCACTAGTAAGGGGAAGACCCGGGATTTGAACCCACTGGTATGTCTCCGGGGTTCTCGGTATCAAACATAACATAAGGCTATGACACTACGCCATAATTTATTTATTCTGTCTCCTGTTGGAACACTTAGGGTGTTTCAAATCTTCGGCTCATACAAATAACACTGAGCTGTGCGATCTTGTACCCACGCCATTTTGCATGTGTGTGAGGGTTTCTAATACGATCAATCCCCCTAAGTGGAATTGCTGAATCAAAAGTGTATGTGTGTTCATAATACTGATGAGTGTTTCCAAATTCATAAAAGTCATACCAATGTAAATGCCCGCCGGTAGTGGATAAGACTGCCTGTTTCCACACACTCTCCCTGAAAGAGTGGATTCCCAGCGTTTTTCAATTTTTGCCCATCTGATGGGTAAAAGTAATGGTGTAGCAATTCAGACCTAATTTGAATTTCTTTTACTTTGGGTGAAAAGGAGCATCCTTTTACATATTTGAATTGGCATTCGATTTCCTCTTCCTTGAACTCCGTGTTCCTCTCATGTGCTCATCTTTCCCTTGCATTGTTGGCCTTTTTAACAAAATGGAATCTTAGGAGGGGCACTTGGGTGGCTCATATGGTTAAGCGTCTGCCTTCGGCTCAGGTCGTGATCCCAGGGTCCTGGGATCGAGCCCCGTGTCGGGCTCTCTGCTCAGCGGAGAGCCTGCTTCTCCCTCTGCCCCTCTCCGTGCTTGTGCTCTCTCTCTCTCTCTCTCTCAAATAAATATAATCTTTAAAAAAATTGAATCTTAGGAGCTCCTTATAATCTATATATTTGTTTATATTTCTGTATATTCATATGTAATAGAAATAAATATTTCTATTTCTAGATTTATGTATATTTCTATATATAATTTATATATATTTCTATTTCTATATAATTGAAATATATTTCTATATATCTGTATATGAATATTAGGAGTTCACCCTTTGCGATCTGAGCTGTGGGTATTTTTCCCCATTTTCTCAATCATCTTTTAACTTTGCTTATGATTTCTTTAGGTAGGGTGTTTACATTTCTGTGTAATTTATCTGGCTCTTACTGTATAGCTCCTGAATTTGGAGTCATGGTTAGGAAATCCTTCTCTATTACCAGGCTACCAAAAAATATATCCCGTATTTTCCCCCTCCCATGTTAATAGTTCCATTTTTCTTTTAAAGCTTTTAATCTTTCATCCATTTGGAATTTATCCCAGTAGACAATGTGCGATAAGGATCCGACTTTATTTCCAGATGGTTTCTCATTTGTCCCAAGACGGTTGAGCAGATAGTCCGGCATGATCAGGTGTGCTTGTGGGAAAGATCATTCTGGCTGCTGTGCAGAGAGAGCACCATGCTCTTCTGCTTTGACCTCCCCGATTTTTCTCAAGTCCATCACTCTTCCTACCTTGGCCTGGGCCTTACTCCTCTCTCACCTCAACCAAGACAGCTGACTGCATGTGGTCTCCCTACCTCCAGCTTCCCTGTCTCCCCCCAACAACCTGTCCCTGTAGCTTCCAAAGCCGTGCCAAAGGCTCAGATAGGATCACGGCACTTCCTTATTCCAGAAACTTCCAGCGGCTCCCCCTTGTCCCTGGAGCACAATGCCTTTTCAGGGGGCACAAAAGGCCCAGCATGACCTGGCCCGACCCCTTTTCCCCAGCCTCTTCTCTTTATGCTCCTCCCTTCTTTGTACCCCGCACTTGGGGGATACCAAAATCCACAGGGTCTGCTATATTTCCCGTGCAACTTTCATGCCTCCACGCCCTGAAGATGGCAAGACTTCTACTGGGAATACCCGTCTCCAGCTCGGTGGCCCGGAACCCGTTCTGTCTTCAGAACTCAATCTTGGCAGTTAGCTTCTCTGGAACTCTTCTGTGACTGTCCCTCTCACACTGCAGTGCAGGTGTCTGCCTGTCTGCCTGAGGACAGGAAGCCTTCTTTTGTTCTTGATCTTTCGGGGCTGAATGAATGAAGGACTCTATAGCCACACACAGCACATTTTACGTAATTACAACCTAATGTTTATTGTGCATTTTCTACCAACTAGGCACTGGGTAAATGTTTTACTCGCCTGATCTTGATCCCATTTAATCCTCATAAGTCCATGAGACTGAGGGGGCCCATGACCTTGGATGAGAAAAAAAAATCACGTCTTCATTTGCATTAACTCCAACTGACGTCCAGCGTTTCCTTCAGTGCTGAATTGTAGACAACCGTCCAGAGGATTCGGGGTATTGTTCTCCTATTACGGCTGCTGTAGGGATTTCACAAAACGCTTTGCACTTCATCATTACCTAAACATTTCAAAGCCTTAATTTTCTAAAGTATTTCGCTATCTCAGTGTTACTGTTTTCTCTTCTAATCCTGTGTCTCTTACTTTGTCTCTTTAAAAACTTCATCCCGCAGGGTGCCTGGGTGGCTCAGTTGGCTAAGCGTCTGCCTTGGGCTCTCAAGTCGTGATCCCAGGGTCCTGGGATCGAGCCCAGCGTCGGGCTCCCTGCTCAGTGGGGAGTCTGCTTCTCCTTCTGCCAGCTGCTCCCCCTGCTTGTGCTTGCTCTCTGACAAATAAAATCTTTAAGCAAAAAAAACCCAACCAAACAACCAAAACCTTTATCCTGGGAGGGGAGGCCCCAAACCGCCCGAGGAATCCATGGCATCACAAAGGTTAGGAGCCCCTGCACTAGACTTTCACCTGGCACCGGAAACCGGGTGGGCGAGCTTCATCACCACTCAGCGCTGCTTCTCCATGTCGTCGCTGGGTTCAGACGGATTGCGGGTTCGAATCCTGAGTCTGGTGCTTAGGCTGCTGCTTTAAACCTCTCTGTATCTGTTTTCTCGTTTGTAGAAGGATGACAGGAATAGTTCCTATCTCACAGGGGTGCCATGAGGGTTCAATGAGCTCGTATATGTAAATACATAGAACGATGCCTGGCACTCGGTGTTACATGCTTTTATTATTGACCACCGCAGTACTGCCCCTTGTTAACTACGTATCTTCCAACTCCACTGTGGGTTCTTGAGGTCTGGGTTGGTCTTTGCTCAATTCTGAAGTGACAGAGCCTTGCACCTACGGAGTGCATGCTTGTCAGCGGGTTTAACGTTGCTGGCGTCCCTTCGATACCTGCTTCTCCTTCGGGCTGCATGACAGCCCCGTCTCCTGGTTCTCTCCTCTGGTGGGTGGGCTTTGTGCTTCTTTGCTCTGCCTGCCCCAGAGATCCTGGTGTTCTCCATCCCTAGATCTCACCGCAGGCTCGAGAAACACCACAGGTCCTGCAAAGGAAACTTGTCTGCAGTTCCATACCCCTTCTTCCCACCTGCTCTTTCTCCTCCTCTTCTCTTTCCTGTATTACTAGCTCCACCATCCACCCAGGGCCAAAGCCAAAAACCTGGCCAGAAACTTTCTGGATCCCTTCCTCTGCCTCAGCCCCGACGCCAGTCAGTTCAGAAGTTTTCTGATGATCCAGATTCTCAAAATGCTTGCAAATTTAGCTCTTCCTTTCTGTTTCCATCCCCCCCCTCCCGCCTGAGTCTAGGCTCAGCCTCCGTTGCCAGGGACTAGTTCGTTTTCTCTCTCATGTCCCTGCCCCCTGATTGCCCCCTACGTCTCTCCCGGTCTGTCCTCCCTCCAGTCTCCAGAATGACCTATCCGATCAGATTTTGCTCCCCTGCTTAAAGATCCTGTCCGAGAGGCAGACCACACTCCTTTACGTGGCATTCAAGATGGTTACAGTTCTACTCTTATCCGTCTCTTTGACCTCATTTCCCATCGCTGAGATTTCAACTCCCATTACTTTACCTTCCAAAGGAACAAATCTGACAGATTTGGTCCACCTGCCCCCAACACCGTGTCCGCGCACACCACAGCTTGTCTACCTGGAGCCTGGCAGACTCCATGTCCTTCCTGAACATTAGCTCAGCGATGCTGCCCCCCTCCGGAGTTGTGTCTGACTTCCCTAGGCAGCCTAAAGCACTCTTTCCTGAACGTTCTCTTTGTACTTTATTTGCCTTGAGCCTTGCAACGGCCTCATCCACGTGTTTATCAGCATTTTGCCACAAGGTGGCAGTAGTCTCCTTTTTTTGTTTTTTTCAGGCAATGAGGTTCTACAAATTAAGATCACTGTTATGTTAATTTAAATTAATAGTCCTAAATGATTAAGCTGATAGTATGTATTATAGTTAAGATGCTATGGGAGTGAGGGAGAGGGCAAAGTCTACGAGGCCCCAGGATTTCTGCCTGGGTGGCGGGGGAGATAGGGTGCCACTGATGGACAAGGGCCACAGGAGGAAAGGAACGTGTTTTAGGACGGAAGATTTTTTTTTTAAGATTTTATTTATTCATTTGAGAGAGATACAGAGACAGAAACAGAGCGAGCACAGGCAGGGGGAGAGGCAGAGGGAGAAGCAGGCTCCCCACTGAGCTGGGAGCCCGACATGGGGCTTGAACCCATAACCCGGAGATCATGACCTGAGCCGAAGGCAGATGCTTAACCATCTGAGCTACCCAGGCGCCCCAGAAGTTTTTTTTTTTTTAAACTTGAGCTTGACACACTTCTAGGCTATCAGGCCGAGATGTTCAGGATGCAGTGGGATGGAATATTCTGGAGGCGTTCAGGGGAGTCTGGGCTGGAGGCTGACTTCCGCGTCATTGGTATAAAGGTGGTGCGCACCCATACAGGGAAGTGAATGAGATGGTCTGGGGTAGCTGCAACCAGTGGGGAAGAAATAGAATTTGGAGAAAAGGCCTCGGGGAACATTAACCTGTGAATAGGAGAAAAAGGAAGAGGAGTGTTAGGAGATTGCAAAAAGGAGTGGCCGGTTGTCCTGGAAACTGAGGCAGGAGAAAGGTTCATCAGGTCGTAGTGATCAGGGCCACCACGTTGGTTCAGAGAGTTCTGGCGAAGTAAGGCCGTTGGAGAAGCGGGGATGGGTGGGAAAGGTCAGGGTGTTCAGGAGGGAGGAGTTAAGGATGTTGCAGGGCTAAGAGAGCGATTTCTCTCCCCCCACCCCAGCCTTCTTCCTGCCTTTCCTTTCCCCTTCATCCCCTTTCCTCTCTGCCCAAGGCTGGGCACGTTCAGGAGCTATGGTGAAGGCCAGTAGTGAGAAGGGGGTATTTTGAAGGTACTAGGGAGGCAGGGGAGTGGAGGAACCACAGATGCTGGTCCCTGCTGAGAAGGAAGGGGCTTTGCAGTGGGTGGACGTGGGTCGTGACAGGAGTGAGCGTGGCGGCGGGAGATAGGAGAAGGAGACAAGTCTGGACTGTTCGCGTGCTGTCCAGTAGAATTCTCCGTGCTGATGGAGATGCTCTAGATCTGCTCTGTTTAGTGGGGTAGCCGCTCGCTCCGCGTGGCTCCCGAGCAGCGGGCACGGGGCTAGCCCAGCCCAGGAACTAGGACCGAGGCATGTTTCTGCTTGATTGCAGTTTACTGACTTTGCATTGCAGTTGAAATGGCCGCAGGTCTTTAGTAGCTAGAGCTACCATATCTGACAGTGCAGCTCCAGAGACTTGGTGACTAGCGCCGAGGGGGCCCTCCTGAAACAGATTTCCTTGCAGTTTTCTGGCACTGGTCTGTACAGTGACCCCGATTTCTCTGGGAGGGCTCAGCAGCCTGCGCGGAGGGGAGGAACATCTGGCTTGAGGTATCCATCCAAGGTTGGGACGATGGTGTGAGAGATACAGAAAGCAGGGGGTGTTTGGGGTTTGGGACAGAGTTTTGGTAACCCTGCCACCCGCTTTCCTCCTTTCGGCTTTCCGACCAAGGGCGGGTCAGCCAAGGAACAGTAACAGAATGGGAAGCAGAGGCTGCCTTGGCAGGCGAGGCTAGAGCCCGCAGCTTTGGTCTGGATACCTACGTGAGCTTTCAGCTCCGGACCCCGACCATCTGAAGTGGCCAGGTTTGTACACCGGGCCTGAACTTTTTCCAGCCCGGGCAAAAAACCAAGGAGCTGGAGAGGAAATTTGGGATAGGTGTGGCTGTCGGCTGATGGATGAGATGGTTCTGAGATGTGCCCCTGTCGAAGCAGGACTGACCTGCCTTCAAACCTCGGTTTTGTCACTTGCGAGTCGTGTGAACTTGGCGAAGTTCCTGAACTTCCCTGGGCTTCAGTTTCTTTATAAAATAGGAATAGTGCCCATCACTTCGCTCACACTATGTAAATTTGCTCTCCGTATAGTTTCTGTTTGCTAAGGTACCGTGACTCTGCCTACCAGTCTCCTAAAATGTGGTTTGAGCTGTTTCTTAGGTTCTCGCCCTTAGCAGGCCACCCCTTGGGGACGAGCTAGTGAGGGGGTAGGGAGAAGTGTGTGGGCTCGTGCCCGGTGGAAATGAGGATATGAAATCTGAAACCACGAGAGGCTGTGGTCAGAGGACTAGAACTGCGGCAGGCTGGCTGGTGGTGCTCCCCAGAGCCGGTTGTGGGTAGGAAGGTGGCATGGAGGGGCGGGTGTGTGGAGTTGAGGAGGTTCAAGCGGCCAGGAGGTTAGGATGTTAGAAGTGGCCCCCGCAGGGGCGGGGGTTGAGATCACCCAGAGCAATGCTGGCAGGACAAGGCCTGATGTAAAGAGGGAGACTGTAAGCTCAGCGAGACTGATCCGGGAGGAGTCTCATAGTGACCTGGAGGACGAGGTTGGGTGGGGGAGGACCATGGTGACAAAGAGAAGGTGAAGCTGGCAAGAAGGAGACGAGAGTAAGCATCCAGAAGCAGTAACGGGAGGGGGGGATCTTCAACCCCCCTTCTCCCCGCACGAGCTGGCTGTGAGCACAGGAGGAGGCAGAGGAAGAGCCTCGGCTCAGAGCAGCCCGAGGGAGGAGCAGTGTCCTGGGGGAGAGCCAGGGCTCCGCAGAGTGAGGAAGTACCAGGATCAGGTTTCCAGGGGTTCCAGCGGGATGGTTTGGAGGGAAGAAGGCTGCAGGAGGCGGGGGAGGAGAGCGCCCGCCCCGCTTTCAGACCCGCAGGGCTGGTGACCCAATTCCCCGCTCTAGGAACTCCCTCCCCTTTTCTTCATCCCCATGGGTGGTTTCGGTTGGGTGGGTGCAGTGGTTTTATTTAGGCAGGAGTTCTTAACGTGGGGTCCATGAATAGGGAATGAGGGGTTCACGAACTTGGGTGGGAAAAGTTGATGCTCACCGCTGCCTTGAAATCATGGCAGCGGTTCGACTCGCCGCTAGAGCTCATGAAATGCATCAGTAAAGAAACACGCAAGGGCCGTGTTACAGATCCGTTTTCCTATCTTGATGGCTCTGTGTTCATATCACTGGCTTCTCCCGTAACGCTTTGCCTTTTATGCCTTCAAAACCCTCTTCTGGGGAAGGGTTCACTGCCAGCGGGGTCCGTGCCCCGCTGCTGGAGGGGCTCCCTGAGGGTGAAGGAGCCTCCGAGCTACTTGGAAACCCCTTTCTACTTCACTAGAGGGAGCTCTTGTTTCAGAATTGGGGAACCGGGGACTCTGAGGCCTGACACAGGGTAAGAAAGGTGTTTTGAAGCCCAGCAGATCAGATGTCCTTTGGGGACATTTCGGGAAACTGGGGTGTGAGAACCCCACGGTTCACGCGGGCAAGCCACGTGTCGCTGGAGATAAGCTTTAAGCTTACCTCCGGGAGGATGAGGCTCGGGGGACAGCCGGTGTGCTAGTTTCTAGGACAGTTAAAGCAAGAGAACTGTGGCCAGTGAGGGCTTGAAAACTGACCCCAAGGTCATACTGACCTCAGTCTGTCTGTTTCTCCCCCACCCTGCCCATTAGCCCATTCCCCCTCTCGTCTAACTAGCCTTAGGGTGCTGGGAAAGTTCTCTTTCTCTGGCTTCCCACTTCTGCTTTGCAGGCCAGGCGAAGGGCAGGGGAAAGGCTCGGGGGCTCTGGTAGATTCTGAAGGCTCCTGCAGGGTCCGTGGGGTGAGGGAAGGGCTGGGGAATTTGAAAAACTGGCCAGGGGCTGAGGCTTGTGCCGGGGGATGGATTGGAGAGTTTCTGACGACCGTGGGGTTTTCCCCCACGGCAGAGGAAGGAATTGGGGCTCAGGCATGCTTTGGAGAATTAAGTCGAGTACTTCCCGCTGTAATTGCACCCACTTCCAGGAGGCACTGCTTCCCACACGGGGCCAGATTGGGGCCCCTCTCCTGGGTTCAGGTCTCTGGGGCGGGGCCCAGGCATCTGCATTTTCTACACGTTCTCGAGGACAGGGGTTCTTACAGGGTGCTCCCCGGACCAGCAGCAGCCGCTGCTTAACTGGGGAACTTGTTAGGAATGTAGATTCTCAGGTTCCTGACTCTGGGTCCCACCTCAGACCCACTGAGTCAGAAACTCTGGGGTGGCGCCTGGAAAGCTCTCTTATAGCAAGCCCTCCAAGGGGGTTCTGAGGCCAGCCGAGGTCTGAGCACCACGCCCCTAGGGGATTCGGATACAGGCTGAAGCTTAGGCCTCATTGCCTCAAATGATCCAAGAGTCGCCCTCCACTTGCCGACACTAACCGCGTAACGTGTGCAAGGCGCCGTGGCGTGTTACGGGTTTCAATACCATTTTTCTGTAGAGTGTCTCCGTGTTCCTTCGGCTTTTCTGTTCTTCCAAGGCTCCTGCAAGGTAAAGAGGGCCTGAAACTTCCCTGCAAGTGGGGCGGTGCTGCATAGAGGGGTTTCGATCCACACACACAGATGAGAGTAGACGCTGGGACCCGGGTCTCTGGACTCCAGTGCTGAAGCTGCTAGGCCAGGTCCGCCCGTTGGATGCTTTGCCGGCTCAGGGCCCTCACTCCGTGGGTGGTCGTCAGAGGGCTTCCTGGGATCCTCAGAGATGAAGGGGGGATCTTTAAGTTGCCTTAGCCAGAGGCGGCATGGCCCAGTCGGCCCCCACTTAGGCACTTTGAAGGTGAAGCCTGGCCTGAGTGGGCTCTCCGGCCCCTCAGGATAGGAGGTTGACCAGATGGACCTTCCACCTGGACATCTACCTCAGGACAGCCTCTTACACGTTAAACAGACTAGAAGGCACGGTTCATTTGGTCAAGTGCCTGGATGAAGGGGAACCTGACTTGGGCCTGCGCTCAGTGGTGAGAATGGGAAATCCCATATCCGTGGTCATCTTGGGATCATGCCCTGGGTGGCAAAGGCTTGCAAAAGCTCGAAATGGAGGCGTCTCATGTGGAGGGCACAAAGGTTCGGGATGGCATTGTTGTTGGGAATTAAACTAGTCATTCTCTTCCCTGTTCCCAAGCCCTCACCTTCTCTCATGGTCCCCATCCCATCGAGTGGTACCATCATCCACTCATGACCTGGGCCAGAGATCTGCAGATAATCATCGGCCCTTCACTCCACTTCTCCCCCTCATCCAATCGGTGACCAAATGCTGTCAATTCGACCTCCCGATCATTTCTCAAATTCATTCCCTGTACTTCTACTTTAGTTCAGACTGGATCATGCCCGACTTGTCCGATCCCTGCCCCTAGCCTCACTCTACTTCAGTCAGCAGCCAGACCGCGAGCTCCGCCCCAAAGTGTGGTCTGTGGGCCCGCGGCACCCGGGAGCCGGTTAGAAATGCAGACTCTAGATCTGCACCCCAGACACACCGCACCTGCCCCTTACCAAGATCTCTAGGTGATTTGTAAAGTCCAAAATATCTAATGCGGCAAGCAGACTTCTTCACGAACCGGCTCCCATCTCCTATTTATCCCTCCCTCCTACGTGATAGTCCAGTGACACTGAGCTGCAGAAAGTTCTCGAACATACAGGGCTGCTCACTTCATTCTTTCTGCAAATGTTTATCGAACCCCTACTTCGCATCAAGCACTTGCTGGGGATAAAGCAGTGAGAAAAACAGATACGTATGTTTGCTTTCATGGAGTTTACATTCTCGTGGAAGGAGACAGTGAAGAAACAAGTGAACTGTCTAGTAAGTCAGATAACCTTAAGTGCCAGAGAAGAAGAGCTAAAGCAGAGTAAGAGGTACAGGGATGCTGAACGGCTAGGGAGGTGCAGTTTTAAATGAGGTGGCCTCATTTAAAGGGAAGGTCTCACTAAGAATGTGACATTTGAGTGAAGGCTTGTAAGGCAAGGGACTGAGCCATTGGATACCTGGAGGAGGAGTATGCCAAGAAGAGCAAAGAAGCGTACAGGCCCCGACACAGAGTGTTTCTAGAATATTCCAGCAACAGCAAGGTCAGCGTGTCTAGAGCCATGTGAAGGAAGGGGTTACGTTGTAGGAGATAAGGTCAGAAAGGTGCTGTAGATGAGGGGGCAGATCATATAGAAGGCCTCACAGACCACAGGAAGGACTTGGCAGTTTAGTCTTAGGGAGATGGGCGGCCGTTGGAGGGTTTCGAGCCATGGATTCACACGATCCGAATGAATTTTTAAAGGGATCACCCAGTTGCTATGCTGAAATCAGACCGCAGGGGGACAGGGATGGAAGCGGGAAGACACGAGTGATGTGTGTAATAAGTCAAGCAGGAGAAGCTAGTGGCTGGGGTACTGACAGGAGAGCCAGACAAGAGTCGCCGGATTCGGGATACATGCTGAAGGTGCAGCCAGCAGGATTTGCTGATGGATCAGATACAGGATGTGAGAGAAGGAGGGGTCAAGGGTGACTCTTGAAGGTTATGTCCTTAGTAACTTAGATGGAAGACCATTAATTGAAATCAGGAAGACTAGGAGGAGGGATCTGTGCTTGTTCATTGTTTTTTTTTTGGGGGGGGGATAGGGGATGGAAATAACAAATATCCCAAAAAGTAGTGGCTTAAAGCACTGACTTATTAGACGACACCAAACTAAAAAGCTCTTGCACACTGAAGGTAAAGATCAACAAAACAAAAAGGCAGCCTACTGAATGGGAGCAGGGATTTGCAAATGGTATATCTGCTAAGGGGTTAGTAGCCAAGATATATAAAGAACTTACACAGCTAACCACCAAAAGACCAAATAATCCAATTAAAAACGGACCGAAGACTTGAATAGACATTTTTTTTTTTCCCAAAGAAGACATCCAGATGGCTAACAGACCCATGAAAAGGTGCTCAGTATCACGCATCATCAGGGAAATGCAGATCTAAACCACAGTGAGATACCACCTCGCACCTGTCAGAATGGCTAGCATCAAAGACAGGAAACAACAAGTGTTAGCGAGGATGGGGAGAAAAGGTCACCCTCCTACACTGCTGGTGGGAATGCAAGCTGGTGCAGCCACTGTGGAAAACAGTATGGGAGTTCCTCAAGACATTAAAAATAGAAATACTGTACAATCCAGTAATTCCGCTACTGGGTATCTGAGGAAACTGAAAACACTAATTGGAAAAGATCTACGCGATCCTATGTTTATTATGGCATTGTTGACAATAGCCAAGGTATGGAAGTGACCCGAGTGTCCATTAGCAGATGAATAGATAAAGAAGGTGTGATACACATACACACACACACACACTGGAATATTACTCAGCCATAAGAAAAGGAGACCTTGCAATTTGTGACAACATGGATGAACCTAGAGGGTATTTTGCTAAGTGAAGTAAGCCAAAAAAAGAAAAAGAAAAAAAAGACAAATATCATATGATTTCATTTATATGTTGAATCTAAAAAACAAAGCAGATGAACAAACAGAAACAGACTTTTAGATAAAGAGAACAGACTGATGGTTGCCAGAGGGAAGGGGCTTTGGGGGGATGGGCAAAATTGGTGAAGGGGATTAAGAGGTACCCAAAAAAGCCCCAGCGATGTTCTGTTTTTCACAACTGTGTGGGTTGACTGGGTCATTCATTGTTATGGACTGAATGGTTGTGCCCCAGCCCCCGCAAGTTCTTTTTTTTTCAAAGATTTTTATTTATTTATCTGACAGAGAGAGAGAGAGATCACAAGTAGGCAGAGAGGCAGGCAGAGAGAGAGGGGGAAGCAGGCTCCCTGCTGAGCAGGGAGCCCGATGCGGGGCTTGATCCCAGGACCCTGAGATCATGACCTGAGCCGAAGGCAGAAGCATTAACCCACTGAGCCACCCAGGCGCCCCTTAAATATATATTTAAGATTTTATTTATTTATTTATTTGACAGAGAGAGAGAGAGATCACAAGTAGGCAGAGAGGCAGGCAGAGAGAGAGGGGGAAGCAGGCTCCCTGCTGAGCAGAGAGCCCGATGCGGGGCTCGATCCCAGGACCCTGAGATCATGACCTGAGACGAAGGCAGAGGCTTTAATCCACTGAGCCACCCAGGTGCCCCTGCCCTGCAAGTTCTTATGTTGAAATCCTAACTCCCAATGTGATTGTATTTGGACATAGAGCCTTCGGGCGGTAATTGGGGTTCAATTAGGTCGTGAGGGTGGGGCCCTCATGAATGGGATTGGCGCTCTTAGAAGGAGAGGCCAGAAAGCTCCCCAGCCCCTCCCACCTTGTGAGGCTACAGCAAAAAGATGGCTGTCCTGTGAATCAGGAAGTGGGCTCTCCCCAGACAACAAATCTGCCTGTGCACTTGATCTTAGACTTTATTGCTTTCAGAACTGTGAAAACAGGAACGTCTGTTGTTTAAGCCACCCGGTCCGTGGTGTTTTGTTATGGCGGCCCTCGCTGACTGAGAGAGTTTTCTACTGAGCTAGCCTGGGCTCACCTGGAGCAGTTGGGATAGCTGGGTCTCTCTATCCTCATGGCCTTTCGTGGCGCGGGGGTCTCGGGGCAGCATTCTAAGAGGGCACGCTCCTAGGCACAGGTGCTTATCACGCCTCCAGTGGCATCTTTTTTGATGCTATCCCGTGGCTCAAATAAGTTGCGTGGCTGAGCCACGTGGGCCACGTAGCCCGGTCAGCGTGGGAGAGGAACACATAAGGGTGTGGATACTGGGAGGGTGCGGCTTACTGGGAGCCAGTACGGTAATCATCTACCGTGGGAGCCAAGGTCCGAAGTTGGGTTTAAGGACATGAGATGCCCACTTACGTATCCCAGTGCAGCTATTGAGCAGGGTGTGAGATGTGTGAGCCTGGAGTTCGAGGCAGAAGTCCGGGCTGAGATGTGCACACTGGAGTCATCGGCGCATAGATCGTATTCAAGCCAGGAGATTGGTTGAAACCGCCCAGGGCATGAAAGTGTATAGGGAAGGGAAAACCTCTGAGTTCTGCAGCCTGACCCTCCATCGTTTAGAGGTCACAGAGAGGGGGAGGAACTGCTAGAGGGGACGGAGAAGAAGCAGGTTGTGGAGCAGGAGGAGAACGAAGAGAGAGCAGTATCCCTGACTCCAGGCAAAGAATGTTTCCAGAACAAAAGGGTGCGTAAAATGAAGTCTGAGAATTGACCATTGGATTCAGCAGTGGAAAGGTTATTTGTGACCCTGCGGGGAGCTGTTTTTTGGGGAGTGGGTGGAGGGGGGTAGGAGCGGAAGCCGAATTAGAGCAGGTTAAGAGAGAATGGGAGGAGAGGAATTGTGGACAGGGAGTATGGACGAGTATTGTCAAAAAAAAAAAAAAAAAAAAAAAAAAAGATGTGAGCCGTGATTATAATTTCTAATGTTCTAGTAGCCACACTCAGAAAAGGGAAAAGAAACTGGTGCCGTTAATTTTAACAACATCTCTTCTATGTTATTTAACCCACTATATCCAAAACACTCTCATTCCAGTGTAACCAGCGTGAAATCACTACCAGGATGTTTTACATCCTTTGAAATCCAGTGTGTATTTTACACTAACGGCTCATGTCAATTCGCACTAGTCGCCTCTCAAGGGCTCGGTAGCCACACGTGGCCAGTAGCTACCCTACTGGCTGATTCAAGTGTAAAGAAATCTTTTAAGGAGTTTTGCTCTAAAGAGGGGCTGAGGATGGAGGGGGAAGCGAGGTCAGGTGTTCGCAGCGGCTGGAGCGATACCGACTAGGTGAAACGGGACGGGACCTGGATGCAAAGGGGAAGGCTGGCCTTGGCCGGGGTCCGGGGCAGGTCTTCCATGGCAACGGGAGTGAAGGCAGAGCGCATCGGCCACCGATGCAGGTACGTAGTTAGAGGCAATCATAAGAGCTTTGAAAAAATTTTTTTAAGGATTGTGTTTATTTGAGAGAGAGACAGAGAGAGTGAGAGAGAGAGAACATGAGCAGGGGGAGGGGCAGTGGGAGAGGGAGAAGCAGACACTCTGCCAAGCAGGGAGCCCGATGTGGGGCTCAATCCCGGGACTCCAGGATCCTGACCTGAGCCAAAGGCAGACACCTGACTGAGCCACCCAGGTGCCCCAGCTTTGAAAGTTTTTTGTTTCTGTTTTTGTTTTTTCCCGATCCTTTTTTTCCTGGTGAAGTAGGAGGCAAGGTCATCATCCGAGAGCGAGGATGGGATAGCTCTATTGGAGGTTTGAGAAGAGAGGAGACCATGTGAAGTTGTTGCCTGAGAGAGTGAAAGGACAGGGGAGATGTAGCGCGATTGCCTGGCAACGTGAAGGATGCACTTGAGGTCTGTGATCACGAACTCGAAGTGAGAACAGTCAGCACTGTTGTTTTTCTCCAGACACATTCAGCTGTGTGGGTGCAAGCAAGGCAGAGGAGCAGACTGGAATTTAACCAGGGCTGGGTTGCTGGTCCCCCTCCCCCACCCCCGAGATGAGTACAATCATGCGAGGCACTGCGAAGTCAAAGGAGTGTGCCAGGGATCATTCAAATGATGGGCCGTGGAATCTAAGGGGGGAAGCAGGAGCCGTGCGAGACAGCAGAAAGATGGTGGGACCTACTGATCACAGATTCTGATGGGTCAAAGTGTCAGGGTCGGGGTCAGGGTGGGAGTGTAAGCTGGAAAGAACAAGTCATAGTTGAAGAAGGAATGTTTGACTTATGGGGGGGTTACAGAGATTCACAATTCTGAGGTCTCAGGCGTGAGCATGGGAGTGAGTGGCTGATGTGCTAGAGAGGACAAGGGCACCGAGGAGTGGGGGGCCAAGGACCTGAGAGACCAGGATACTAGAAGGTTCATCCAGGCATGTGTGGAAATTATCAAGAAATAGGACAGGGATGGTTTTGGAGAGAGTGGTACCAAGGCAGGTACTAACATCCTCGAGGGATGTCAAGGGCCATGACCCAGATGTCTGTAGACAGCCATAAAAGGGAGGAGTAGTGGGGCGGTATAGGATGGTGGTTGTAGGGTTTCAGGGAGAGAGGAGGGCCAGTGGTCTGGGAACAGCACTGCAAAGTAAGAAGTTACCTAACTACCTACATGGGCCAAAGGAGAAAAACCAGTGAGACTACCTTCGAAGGCCAAAGGGGAAGTGGGCTCCTCGTGGGCGGAGCTAGGGTGGGTGTGAGCAAAAGGATGAAAGGGACATTCAGAGAAGTGAACGAAGTGAACGAAGTATTGGGAATTTGAGTAATGTGGCTTTGCAGGTCCTGTTCCCTTTCCCTGGAATTCCCTGGAATTCCCTTCCTTGTACACCTGAAAAATCTTCTCTTCAGCTTTAAACACCTAGCTCCTGTATCACTATTTTCTGGAACTTGCTATTGGCGAGAGGGCGTGGCCAGCATGTCACCAAAGCCAGGGACAGTACTGGTCTCTACGTCTATAGAGAAGTGTGCTCCCGGTGGAATGTTCGTTGATGGTGGGAATGTTCGGCCTCTGCCCTGCCCCGTAGGGTAGCACTACCCACATGAGCACTTGGAAATGTGGCTGGCGCAGCCGAGGAATCACATTTCTAATTTTATCTAATTTTAATTCCTTTACGCGTAAATCGTCACGTGTGCCTGGTGGGCTCATCCTGTCTTCGATCCCGTCTTCTTGGGCAGGGGGTCCTCTTTCTTTTGGCAACGATCGGTGCTTTACTCTCATTCCATGGACTCTTCCTCACTGATCTCTCCGCTCCAAGCTCTGTCCAGGCCATTTCTTCCCCGAGCTCTCCACGGGGACACCCCGTAGGAATTCAGTGCCCGCGCACTCCCCGTTGAACTCCTCTCTCCCCTAATTCAACTCAGTTACGGAAGTAACTTGGGCGCCGTAGACTTGGGCGCCGCCCTGGCTGCCTCCCTAGCTGTCCCGGACGGAAATCCGACCGTGCGCCCCCCTGTGTAAAACCTCTCAGTGGCATCTCATCGTGTTCAGGATCAAGGCCAAGTTCTTAGCCATGGCGAATGAAGTCCTTCATGACCTGACCGACTCGGTGGTCTCTCCAGCTTCATCTCTTGACACGGGTCCCTTCCCACTTTATGCCCCGGTGACACAGACCTGCATGAGACGACGTGCAAACAGTGCGCCACGTCACGCCTCCACACGTCTTGGCAGGCTTTACCCACCGCGTGGAGTACCCTTTCCCTCCTGCACGCTCCGACCCCAGCTCCTCCCCGTGCGTCTTCAAAACCCACCTCAGCCCTCATCTCCAGTCACCTTTCCTCCGTGTCCCCCTTACTTCGTGCGCTTACCTGCCTACACCACTTCGTGGTTCACTCTTTTATTTTTAAAAGATTTTATTTATTTATTTGAGAGGGAGAGAACATGAGTGGAGGGAGAGGCAGAGAGGGAGAGGGACAAGCAGGCTCCATGCTCAGCACAGAGCCCAACGCAGGGCTCCATCCCAGGACCCTGAGATCAAAACCTGAGCCAAAATCAAGAGTCGGATGTGTAACCCACTGAGCCACGTAGGTGCCCCCCCTCATCGTTCGCTCGTAAGTGCCGGGCAGTTGTCAGGGGCGAGGACTGTCTTTGCCCCCTTCTCCCCACCGCCTAGCCATGGGGTCTGGTGCCCAGTGTTGGATGAAGTGAATGAGTCAAAGGAAGCAGGACAAAGACTGGGGAACGAGATGCCACCCCGCCCAGCCTCAGCTCCTTGGTCTAAGTACTTCCTGGGTGGGATTATAGGACGGGAGAAAGGGCCCCTGGGAGGCCTCTCGGGATCTGTCTTTGCTGCTGCTGGTGTTGCAGGTGACTTCTTTCCCAGCACATGTGACGCTTCCTTCTGGCAGAAATCGATTTCAGAAAAAGCTATTATCTTGGTTCTCCCCACCTTTAGAGATGAAATGCTTCTATCCTCCTGAGGTACACGACGCTAGCAGAAAAATGTCACATTTCTTTCTTAAAGTAGAAAAAAAAAAGTTTTATGTGTTTCATTTTTCCAAAAGTGCTTAAGTTTCTCTTTTCCTTTAGAAGAAAACTGGTCTTTCACTCGGATTATCCCAAGGGCCACATTCAGGTATATGGAGAAAAAGGAATGGTGTGTGTTTGCATAACATTTGCATATATCTATGTAGAGTGGATCATTTATTCTCAGGGTGCTTGCTTGCTTTCTTCCTGGCTGGCTTTCTTTCTGGTTTCTTTTCTTTTCTTTTTTTTTTTTTTAAGTCTCCAAGAAATTGAATCTTTGATTATCTGTACAAGGAAAAGAACCAACAACAGCGAAAAGGCAGTGGAAACCATAGGCAAACCCCCCTCCCCCACCCCTTCCCAGAGAAGACCATTTCTTTGCAAGATTCCCTGGCTTTTCCCAGTCTTTTCGGAGATTTTGGATGGCTGTGGTTTCGCCATGACAAAAATAGCAGCCGCCTGCTGTGTGCCAAGCAAGCTGCTCTATTTACTTTTCTGTATCTCTTATTCCACTTGGCAGCCACGAGAGGTGGATGTTACCTCCAGTCTTCATACAGGAAATGGTCCGAGAGGGGCAGCACGATCCGCCCCAGGGACCACCCCCCCCAACCCCAGGCAGTGGCAGAGGCGGGATTCACACCCAGGGCTGTCCGCCCCCAAGCCCTTTGTTTTCAACTGTTCGGCTCTGTTTTCCATCCCTGGCATGTTGTTTGGGGTTCTGCCTTCGACATCTGCCATTACAGCCAGGGACTTTTCCTCACACGCTCATGGTTTGGTTGTCATTTGAATGGCGCTTGCACAATATCGAGGGGCCGGAGTTCACCTTATCTCCCCATTCGGTTTGTTTCCAGGTCCTCAGTGTTACAGGTGGCACGGGTGTAAATATCTTTGTGCAAATAAGGGCGGTCTGTTGGGTTCTTTAGGTATTTGATGGAAGTCCTCAAAGTAGGATTGCCGGGCCAAAGGGTTTTATAGATTTTGACGATTCTCCGGAAGGGCTGTGCCATTTGATCGCTCACAGCGGGCTGAATTTTGGAGTGCCTACTGTGTACCAGGTGCTGGAGGTAAAGGGGGGATTCCGAAACAGCCCCTCATTCATAGAACTGACAGTCTGGTGTGGGGTGGATGGGGCAACCCAAAGTGGATGTAGGAAAGGGGGGGTTGGGGCAAGGGGCAGTGAGAACGTGGACCCCTGGCCATGTCTGAGGATGCCTCTCCCCCATAGCGTGGGGCAGGGACTGCGGGGCAGGGGAGGAGCGCGATGAGGAGAAGGGCTGCCCAGGGGTCCGGGCCTCATCCTGGTTTTCTCCAGGTCTGTGGCTGAGCTACTTCGAGGCTGAGGACCTCCTGGCCGCCCCTCCTGTCTCATTCCTGCAGGGGCCACTTGGCCAACGGGACCGGTCACTGCTGCCCAGCTGCCACTAGGGGGAGCCAAGCAGAGGATGGAGGGAAATAGCTCCAGTCTTGAGAGGCACGTGCGGGTCCTCCAGGTCGCCTCTTCCCCTTAATACCCCAGCAGCCAGGGGGACAATACGGTGCCCGATTCCCATTCAGACAAGGAGGTGAGCAAAGTGTAAGTGCGCAGCTCAGTGTCCGCGCAAACCAAGCACTGTGCCAGATGCTAGGGACACAGAAGCGAATCCGACAAGGTCCCCCTCCCCGGGGAGCTCTGGTCTAGAGAGCAGAACAGACAAGGAAAGAGACCGTATGACTTGGTGTGGTGGCGGTCTGGACCAGTGCAACAGGGGCACCAAGCAGCGAGCGGCCTGGCGGCGTCCGAGAGCCCAGCGCCCTGCTCTGACTTTGGCGATGGCACCACCGATCTCCCGGCCTTCGGTGTCTCCATCTCTAACCTGGAGGAATGAGTTTGATGCCCTCCAAGGGCCTTGTGACTCACAGATGCTGTGAGCCTGGCTCATGTGCCCGTAACAAGCCTGAGCTTCTCCCCCAGAAGACCGACCTGGCTTCAGTCACCCCATCTCACTCCTTCTTCCTGCCACACCCCGCCCCACCCCACCCTGCCCCCATGGTGCTCCTTGGTGTTCTGCCTCTGGCCTTCCTCTCCCAGTCCACACGTGCCCCTGTGTCTTTAGCAGCTGTTGTGTGCTGCTGACACCTACATCTGGATGTTCAGCCCCATCTTCTCCATTGAGTGTGTGACGTGACTTAAATTAGGTCATCTCGTCTACCCAACGACCTTATGAAGTGGACAGTGGCATGCCATTTTATAGATGAGTGAAACTGACTGAGACGTGTCCACTTGGATATTCCGCAGACGCCTCAATTTCAACATGTCTGAAATTGGCCTCATCGTCTCCCTACTTTCTGCCCCCTCTGCCTTCTCCTCTCTTCTCCATCACAGTCAGTGGCACCATCAACCCAATGAGGCCCCAGCTGGAGGCATTTCTAGATTTGTCCGTCCTCACCCCTGCTCCCCAGCATCCATCACTCACATCCTGGTGAGATTTTCTTCCACTTCTCTCCAGCCCTACCTCTGTGACCTTTGAGGGCCGTCCATCCCCTTCCCTCTTTGGGTTTCTGCAGCAGCCTCCTTATCCATCCCCCCGCCTCCACGTTCTCTGCTCCAGTCCTTCCCCCGCACCAGCCAGCGGGACCTTTCTCAAGCACCTGTCTGATCACATCACTTTCCTGCTCCTTCCTGCGGCTCGGCAGCAGAGCTCCAAGCTGGCCATCCACGGGCTGAGAATCCATCCAAGAAGACATGTTTCGTTTGGTCCGTTGAGCATTCTTCAAACATTTTGCATTATTTGCCAACATTTAAAAATCAGCAAATTCCACACGCAGGTTCATATTTCTGGCTCCTCTTGCAAAACTGAAAAAACGGGCAGCTCTGGGAACACGTCCCAGCAGGGCAGTGGTTGGATGAAGCTGAGTGGTGGTTGCCACCTTTAGAAGGGGCACGGCCTTTCCAGTTGGCCAGTCCCCAGCGTCCTTAGCGTCTCTTAGTCTCCGGTCACTCTCTTCTCCCAGTTGCCTACCTGAGCCTTGTGGCATCGGGGCTCATGACCCTGCAGGTATGGGCTGAAGCCCAAGCCAGCCCTCAACCAACATCCGAGTCTTACTCCTGCTCACCGCCCCGCCACACCCTCCGCTGCGGCCCCAACTCTTACCCATAGTTCTCCGAATTGCCTTGCACCCGGGGCTCATGTCTGCATGTCTGCCTTTGTGCAAGCTGCTGGCTCAAGAATGCCTGGGCCCCTGGTTAAGTCCCATTGGTCCCTCGGGGTTGCTCTGTGCCCCCTCTACCGAGAAGCAGTCCCTGTTCCTACATCGTCCCCTGCTCCTCCACCTCCAGCTGAGTTCTGTCCTCCCTTGATAATGGGGCACAGAACACAGGCATTCCAGCGTCGTACTGGGTTCTAATTGTCGATTGGCATGTCTGTCTCCCCCCGCAGACTGGGAGTCTGGGATTGTAGGGAGCCTGTCTTCTTCATCTTCCTATACCCTAAAGCTTAGCACAGAGCTTGGAAACATAACAGGTGCCTGATAACTGGTGAACGAATGGATGGATCAGTGAAAGACCGACTCGGGAAAATACTACTCCCGGATATACCGTTACCTCCTACTTGCCTGGGATGGCAGGTTCCGGCTTCCTTTCATTCCGGAGCACCCCCCTCTCTGAGTGACACCGCACAGCATCCTGTAAGCCATAGCCCAGCTCTGCAAGCTCTGGAGTGCATCCAAGCCTCCTGGGAGGCTCGTTCCGAGGGAGGCTACAGGGAAAATACATCATTCTTGCTCTTCCGGGGGAGGGGGAGTTGGGCAACGGTTGGGAAATGGTCCAGCCGTTGGATACAGCACATTCTGTCATCGGAAGCTCATGATAGCGCCTCACTCCCGTGGAGCACTCACGCGGTCCCCAAGTCTAGACCGCGAGCACCCGGTACCTTATTCCCTTCATTCCTCGCCACAGTGCTAAGGAGTGGGTAGGACTGGTATCCTCGTTCTACAGGCAGGAAAACTGAGACTTAGGGAGTTTCCACAACTTTTCCGGGGCCGCGCAGCCCGGACGTGGTAGAATCTAGATTTGAGCCCAAATCCGTGGGCCATGAAAGTGGACCCTCCCAACCACCACGCCGCCACACTTCCTGAAGACCTTTCTCTTTAGAAACATGAGGGAAGGACGAAAGTCAATGTGAAAGGGAAGGATGTGCAATTATATGTACAGTTAGGCTCCAATTAGTAAGTAAGAAGAAAAAAAAAGCAAACCAACTCCTGAGGCATAGGGCAGACCGGCCGGCGCGCACACCCGCAAGCCAGCAGGGCCACGTGTGGGGAGCAGAATGCCGGGGATTTGTTGCTCTTCATTTTCCCCATCTCGTTGCCACTCCTGTAGCATTTTCTAAATTTCCTCTAACGAGCATGCGTTCCTTTTATCATCCAAAAAAAAAAAAATCTTCCCCGTAACGGCCCCGGCTTGTCAGCGGGCCCATCTTCTAAGTAGCGACGGGGCAATCGGCTGGCGGCGGCTGCGGCCTCGGCACCTGTTACCTCGGCACCTGTTACCTCGAGGGGCAAAGGAGAAGTGAGTCTCACCGTCTCCCCTTTTCCTCCAGGTGCTTACACCCCAGAGCCCCTCAGCAGTTTCCGGTGGGCCCTTCTCTCGACTGGCCTCATGTTCTTTTACCACTTCAGCGTCTTGCAGATCCTGGGCCTGGTAAGTCTGGTTCGGTCCCCTCCGATCCCCCTGTGTGCGGAGTTCTCCATAAATCTTCATAATCCTGGTTGGCGCTGGCGTATCGTCCTATTTCGAAAATACAAGATGCCAAAGGCCAGGATGTCAGATTGTTGTGTCTGGGTTGCTGATTTATGCTCCACGGCCTGGGCCTCTCCAAAGGCTTTTCGGAAGCCTGCAGTATTGACCGTTTCTTTCATCCCTGGGGAGGCAAGGATGCCCTTCGCTCACGACCACCTGGGTCGAAAACAGCAAGCTGCTGCTGGAAAGTGGTTTGCTACATACCCCGTCTGGGGGAGGGGGGAAAGGCAGGACCTCCACCCTGGCCTGGGCCTGGAGAGGAGGCTTCCGACCTCGGGTCCATTCTGGGCCGGCTCCCAGGCCGTGAGCTGTGTGGCCAGTGGAAGTGCCGTGTCGGGGGGACTCCCGTGGCATTCTGGGGTGTTCAGACCCGCCCGGAGCGTGGATGACGGCTGCACTCAGTAGTTGAGTTATCCAGAGCCCAACATTGCTAAGCGCATGGGTGTCTGTATCGGTGGCAAAGCGAAGGAGGAAGAACTCGGGGCTGTGGGGGGTCAGAAGACCCAAGTTCAAGTCCCGGCTCTGCCACCATTCTGGGTGAGTCACCTCATCGTCGAGGGCAGAGAGCTGGCCCTCCCCCCCCCCACCCCTTGACATGGAACCAAAACCCCCAGCCTCCCCGAGAGGTGGTGAGGACTTGTCTCTAACGTGAATGGGCTGGAAGGGCTTTGGAAGGCAGGTGCCGCGGCCGTCCTCGGGGCCGGAGTGGCGTGTCTGGTTTCGCGCGCGAGCGGCATGAATGCAGCATCGGCCGTGTGGGGCCTTGCGGGGCCTGGCCGGACTAGGGCACGTGACCGAGGTCACCAGTGCCTCGGGAGGAGCAGTCGCTTTCTCTTCCCCGCCCTGGAGTTCTGCTCCGCTCCGGTCTGCCTGGGGGACAGCCGGAGCGCTCGGCCAGCGGCGTGAATGCTCCCACACTCGAGGAAGGCAGCAGGATGACTTTCGCACCTGGCTCTGAGCACTCTCCGCTGGGACTGCTTGGTTCCAGGGCGGTCCGTGTCCTCATGTCACCATACATACCATGCTCGGTCCCACCTGCAGGCCTGGGTCAGGCCGCGCCTCCTACAAGGAAGGCCCCGCTCGCTCCATTCCTCGCCATGACCCCCATCCATCGTTCATGAGTCCGTTCGGGGCGCCACTTCCTTCATGAAATCTTCTCTGAGGACTCGGTGCCCATTCTGGACCCTCCCCCGATCTCCTGGTGGGGAGACCTGGTGAGCACCGTCTGGTTCGAGGTCAGGTGTGGCTGCCTATGCCCACTTGGTTGCTGGCCAGTCGTAAGTGGAGGCAGGGACCATGCCGTTGAGCGTTCTGTCGTCCCCCGACACCTCTCCAGGGACTAGGCACGTGGTAGATGCTTAGGAATGACGACGGCAGGCTCCGGACCCAACCGGAAGGCGAGACTGAGCAACACCAAACAGCTTTTCCATCGGATGGCCTCCCCCATCGCCTCCCGAGGGCTCTAGCCTTGACCCACTCCCCACAACCCTAGGGCAGCGAAATCCCATCATGAACAGGTGGGGATTGGTCGATCCCTCCTTGTGTAGCCCCCCATTAGGTAGAGATGGCTGAACTGGCAGAAGCCAGAGAAAGCCTCAGGATGGTGAACGCTCACTCTACCTCCCTTGTCCCTGCAGGTCACCGAAGTGAATTTGAACAACATGCTGTGTCCGGCCATCTCAGACCCATTCTACGGCCCCTGGTATCGCATCTGGGCCTCGGGACACCAGACTCTCATGACCATGACCCACGGGAAGCTGGTCATCCTGTTCTCATACATGGCTGGGCCCTTGTGTAAATATCTGCTGGATTTGCTCCGGCTTCCAGCCAAGAAAATAGACTGAAGGTGCTTGTCTTTTTTTTTTTTTTTTTTTTTCTCCCTGAGGAAGCAAGTTCTGACTTGACTTGGAGAACACCCAGTTCTTGATGAAATCATGGGGAGAGGGCTGTAGGATGCTTGGTGTATTTCTTTTTCCCCTCCTCTCTGTCACTTTCTTCCACCGCACTTCCTCCCCCCCCCCCCCCAGGACATCTCCTGGAGCCCGGGGCTGGGGGATCCTGCCAGGGGCTGGATTCTGCCTCCTCCTCCCCTTTGGCTCTTCCTCCCTGCTCCTAGTGGCCTTACGCGGGGCGACAGTAGTCAGTGGTTTTCACTCTGCTTGTTGGTGCTTTAACGACAGCTGGTTGAGGGGACGGGGAACAACAAGCAGTAGTTCTCTTGGCACTGAAGCGATGAGGTTGGGTCGGGTTGCATTTCTCCACTGCCAGGGACCTCCAGGCTTACGCCGGGGTCCCCCTTTCGTCTCCAGCACAGCCCCCACCATAATGGGACCGAGGCCTTGTTTCTATACCAGCGGCAAGCCGGGAGCCAAGGGATTTCCCCGCTCGTGGCCAAAATAGAACCTGCCAGAGTCTTCCCACTGGTGTCCCATGACTCAAAGCCAGCAGCCAACCAGCCACTCCCTCCAAGATGCTGCCTGCGGTGGGAGGTGGGGGCGCTCCTTGGCCCCAGGGCTAGATTCCGTTGAGAGGAATGGAGAGCAGTTGGAATAGCAGATCCAAAGTGAACAAGTTGAAAATACCCACCACTCTTACTAGACAGGACCCTGAGTAAACTCTGCCCGAGGGAACCGAGAAGTGACCCATATCCCTATCAGAAGTGCGCGTTCGAAATTAATCAACGGAAGTGGTAACTTGAGAAAACTGTGATTTGAATCATATGCTCTATTTTAGTTGAATGTTTGATAGTAAATGATATCTTGAGTGCCCCTTAAATGTTTCTCTCTCTCTCTCTCTCTCTCTAAAAGGCAGCTTCAGGGAAGGGTGAGCTGGAGTTGGGTTTTTTGCTTTTTGCTTTTTTTTTTTTTTTTTTTTAATTTGCTCCCTTGTTTTTGGATGTTTGAACTTGGAGAATCCTTGCATCAGGGGCCTGTCTCCGCAGGGGCTCCTACCCATGCGTCTCTGCTTTCACAGGCTATGTCAGCATCCTGGGTCGGGGGAAGATACAGATCCTGCTGGCGTTGTTACCCTAGGGCACGTGTCATCCCCGCAGCCAGATCCCATGCCCAATTCTTTCCCCTGGGGGGCATCACACACTCCCCCGCCCTCCACCCGGCCCGCCCCCAAAGCCCATGTCTGCGTTGCAAAGGAGCTACCAAGAAATCATGGGTGCAGGTGCAAGGGCTTCGAAAGGAAGACCTTAGGCCCAGAGACTTGAGCTCAGTCACACAGGGACTTCAAGGAGGGAACCAGTGGCTGGGCATTTGCTGACTCCTTGTGGGCTCTAACTAAGAACAGAAAAGCTGGTTCGGCGACTTCCTCCGACGGCCCCCCCCCTCCCCCCACCCCACTCCAGGCAACCCGGTCGCGCTGGCCTGGGTCCCGTATTCCAGGCGTTACTGTACTGTAATAGACCTAGATCGAGCTTCAGTGACTCAGTGGTCGTGATTTGAGCAGACGGACCTCCAGAAGGCAGCAGGGTGCAGGAGAGTCTCTTGGAACAAGGTGTGGTCTGGGAAGCAGCCGCGGGAGGGACCGCCCTGCGGCAGAGACCTGCTGGCATGGGGACGATCCGTTCCCAGGATGTGGGGGAGCCGGAGGGCGAACACCGAGTACTCTTACTCCCCTTGAGCTCCTCGTGACGCGCACCGTTTTCTGCCCCCCCCTCCCCCCAAGGGCTTGGCCAAGTTTGTCTCAGTGCCTCTCAGCGTAGGGTTGTCGTCCGGAAGGGGTCCCTCTTGAGCAGCTGGATCCATCCTGGCCGCCACCGAGAGCTGCTGCGTGTAGGGGTGGCCGATAAGAAAACGCGCAAGGCCTCAGTGCCCCTTGGCTCTTTACAAAAGGAGAGGTTGGGAAGAGGTCACAGGAGGAGCCCCTGGCGGCACGTCCTGTCCCCTTCCAGAACACGGAGTCTCTGTAGGCGGATGCTCGGCGTCCGAACGCCACGGTGGCGCAGCGTCTCTGCACGCTGACCCTTCCTCCCTGTCTCTGGGGTGTGGGTGGCCAGTCAGCCTGAGCTTTCCAGCAGTGGCATGCTTCTAGAAGCTCACCTTTTCCCTGGCTACAGCCAGTGCCCATTCTGGCTAGTCCTCTCTGCTGCTCAGAAGGAAAGAAGGAAGGGAAAGCAGCATGCCTGGCCGGGCCAGAGGCAGCTCCACCTGTCAGGGGAAGGGGGAGCGGGGGGGAAGCCGTAGGGCCGGGGGGGGGGTCAGAAACAGGCAGGCAGAGGGAAGAGAACGTGAACTGAGTCCACAGGCCACACGGGGACCCGCGGCTTGTGTTCGAGGGATTGGGGTGTGACATGGTCTGAGCCCACCTAAGGCAGCCTGCCTTGGCGGGTGGCCCCCCTGTGCCAGGGGGCCCAGGCTTCCCAGCTCCTGCCCAGGGCTTTCCTGGTGGCACCAAGGAGGTTCCCCAGCTGCCTTGGCCAAGTTTTCAGATGCCATTTGCCAGTGTGGAGGAGCTCACCGTGTGTGTGTCTGAGAGCGTTAGGCAGCAGCTCAGAATAGCGGAGATGATCATGCCGACTTACGGCCCCATCCCTGTTCCCAGTATTTGGTTCCATACACCAAAGATGGTCTGGCCCATCTTCTTCCCAGAGGCCCGGGGACAGGTTTGTCCACTTGGAGGGCGGTCAGGTTCGGTGGGACGGTCGGCTGACTTTGCCGTCTGCTACCTCCAGCCTAGCCTCCATCAGGGTTCTGCTCTCTGTGCCCCTTGCTAATTAAGCGTTATGTGGAGTGGGCCCAGCTCCCCTGCTCCCCACCGACAGCAAGCGGTCAGTCTGTCTCTGCGCACTGGGGTTGGGGCTCGGTGGGGAAGTACCAGAAAGCCCTTCCCTCCTCCCTGGGCCAAAAAGACCTCCCTTTGATCCAGAGTCCTCTGTCCTCTTTGGGAGACTGAGGGGGAGGTGGGGGAGGAGACAGAGGGACAAGATGCGGGTGCTGGTTTCCGTGGATCAGCAGGCCCCCACCTGCGGAGGGGTCCCCCACTGCACGCCTTGCCCTGTGCTGCCCTCTCGGAGGGGGTAGAATCCGTGAGAGGGAGTGAGTCGCCTTCTCCTGTATATAGACTGAGCCAGTCTGTGCTCAGGAAAACCTAGTCGCTCGTGGTTGCTCTTGTCTGTGACATTTTTTTTTTTTGTACACTGGTTTGCTCCTCGTGGCACGAAACAAAACAAAGCAAAAGTCGTCTCAAGCAAAGCTGTTGTTTTGGGAACTGGCTTTCTTTCGGTGTGAGTTTTGTACTCTGAAGAATTCTTCATTTATATTGGTGTTATTGTGGTAGAGAGAATAAGATAGTCTGATTTTTGCCAGGAAATCGGCAAATGCCTCTGCCCCGGGCTCGCGCCCCCCTCCTTCCCCATCCCCAGGTGATGCTGTGCTCCGGGCAGACCCCTCCCTGGCACTCCGCGTCCCCCTCCCGGGGCCCCCCTGTAGAACCAGTCTTCGTAAGCCCCCTAGACAGCAGCAGGGGAACTGTTTTTGCCAAGCTGGTTCTCGGGCGCTCCGGTGCTCAGTGCCACCCATCCCCTCCCCTCCCCCCCAACCAGTTTGCTCACTTCCCCGGGGCATTTGGTAATGCGTTTTCTCTGTTTTGTAAAAACCTTTTGATTGTGTACGGAAATGGTTTCCAAAGTCACCTTTGGAAATAAATGGTCATTAATTTGTGTACGTAGCATTCTAGAATTTTAGTCTTAGGTGTTTCTGTGGTTGAAGATCCCCGAATGATAAAGGCCCCCCTCACCATGGGACTTACTGTTATAATGTTTTCTTCATTTACTCTTATTAAAAGATTTATGAGAACCTAGGCGTCTTGGCCTTCCTTCCCAGAACTCTCTCGGAAGTCCGTCTGCTTTGAAAAGGAGACCAAAGGGGCCATTCACGCCCCACACTGTGGCCGACCACCAAAGGGCAGCTCTGCCCTGGTTGGGGCGTGGCCGGAAATTCCCAAGCACGCTGCCTGCTTCCACCAGGGACATAGGAGTCCTTTTACTCTTGACGGGGACTGTCTTCTGGGGACATCCGCTGGCTTCACTCCCCCCCTCCCCCCGCCACTGCCAGGTGCACTGGGCCAGGCTGTAAATAAGCCAGGGCCATGCAATCCCGGGGCCACAGAACCGCTAGCTGGGGCCAAGCCACATCCCCCGGTTCTCCATCTGTAGAAGGATGGCTACATCCGTGTGCCTGGCACGGCGCTAAATCCCTCCACACTCATTCCCTCCTGTGGTCCCCGCAGCAGCAGGCCGAGCTGGCTGGTAACGCTGTCCCCGGTGGACGGGCAGACACCTGGAAAGCGGGCTCTGAGCTAAAGGACACGCTGGGATGCGAGGCCAGTCGTGTTAGACTCCACAGCCCGTGTGCTTTGCACTCTCCTGGGACTCCGCTGCCCATCTGGGGGGCCGTGATTACCGGGCAGACCCCTGCCTGGGAGCCCCCAGCCCCGAGAGGAGTGGGAGCAGAGCCAGGCGGGGATGTGGAAGGCAAGAGAGAGGAAGGGGAACCCCACGAATATGCGAAGCAGAGGAGCCAAACCCATCCTGTGAGCCCGGGGAGCCCCAGAGCAGAGCCGACGCGCACAGGAGTAAAGGGGGGCAAGAGGTGGCCCAGGACAGAAAGATGGGTCACGTGGCCTTTCTATGCATCTCCCTTTTCAGAAAGAGGGACGCCAGTGACCTAGGCCATGGCCTGCTCTGCCCGAGGGAGGCATCCTGCCACGTCAGCTGTCCCCCTCCCCATGGGCTCTCCCACACAGAGCTGTGTGCCTTCGTGCGGGCCTCCGTGCCCAGCCTTCCCTGGACCTCCGGATGGAGGGTGGCCAAGGCATCCAACTTCTTTTCTGTATCTTTGGTAGCTGTTCGGTCCCCACCTGGGTCACCCCTCCGTTCCCTGGGGCGCATGGAGTTGGCGTTGGCACTGCCAGAGCCTTGCCAGCCCACGGGACATGCCACCTATCCGTCTGAGGGGGAGGGAGCAGCTTGGGGCGGTTACACCGCGATCTCCCCACCCAGTGGATTTTCCCCTTGGCCTGCTTTGCCAAGGCCTGTGGAGGGGCAGAGATCCACGTCAGTCTGACAAACGCCGTGGCTTGCTCAAAGGATATGTGGTTTGCTAACTTTGGCAACGGGCAAGGCTGGCCCCGTCCAAAGTCAAGGACTCTGTGTTACCGCCCGTCCCCACCCCACTCGCAGTCAGCGTTTGCCCAGCATCTGGATGGCACATCTAGGGTGTCTGAGCCGCCTGGCAAGGAGGGCTCAGAGTCTGCCGGGGAGGCGATAGGGAAGGCCGCTCCCGTGGCTCACGGATGACCCAGCGGGCTCCGCAGCCAACGTCCTGACTTCAGCCGGGCTCCTCCTGCGTCTCGGCCGGCCAGTAGCCCTGGAGTCTCGCGACCGGGCAGGTCTTGGCAAGGAGGTCAGACGCTTCCTTGACCAAGCTCTGATAGGTCACGGGGCCAATGGCGTGAGCTGCATGGGTGTTCTTTCCAGTGACGCCTCCCCAGCTGCCCCTCGGCTCCCCGGTCTCTCCTGCCTCTCCCCACCCCCTCACCTTCAAGGGGGTGGCAGGGGTGCTGCCTGCTCTGGCTGCCCCTTCTGCTGTTCCTTCCCTACTTTCCAGGAGTCCCCAAGGCCTTTCCTAGTAAATTTTTAGAAGGAGGCCCTGGGCTCTCGGGTCTCCTGCCCGCCCTGGGAATGGAGGGGCCTTCCTGTGCACTCCAGAACACACCCTCAGATTCGAGAACATTGGAGCTGACGAGATAGAGACCACGAAGACAGGAGCCTGTAGATTGCCCTGCGAATTAGAATCATGGGGGGGGGAGGGGGGCTTAACCACACTCCCGGCGCCCAGGCCTCACCCCAGCTCACGATGCAGAGCAAACTTTTGTTTTGTTTTGTTTTCACTTGAAGCTTCCAGGCTGGGTTGTGAGTCATCTCTTTTCCCTGACCCTCTACGCCCGGGCCTTTTATAAATGAGATTTTTAAGACCTGCCAAAAAGGTCTGAAGAATAATACCGAAATCCAGCTTAACAAAAAGAACCTTGCCGAGACAGTGGGAGCCCCCTCACTCCGGAAACTTGGAGAGTGTTGCTCAGAGCCGCAAGGGGGTCTGGGGAGGCCACCTGGGGGCGAGGGATGGGTGGGGGCAGGGCGGGTGAGGGTCTGGCCTTTTCCCCTTGCTTCACCCAGAACAACTCCCAATTTTGTTCCGTTCTGTACCTTGAGGTTCTGTAAATAATTCCATCGGGAAAGACATTGAAGTCACTTAT
The DNA here is from genome assembly GCA_028534135.1 of Potos flavus. Classification (NCBI taxonomy): domain Eukaryota; kingdom Metazoa; phylum Chordata; class Mammalia; order Carnivora; family Procyonidae; genus Potos; species Potos flavus. Next base: position 32,986,139 of record CM052901.1, on the reverse strand, counting down.
TTCCATGCTCACCAGCCCTGTCTCCACTCACCCCTCGATTGCAGTCGTCCTGTAATAGTTGAAGAAAGCATTGCAGGAGCTTCAGCCGTTCTGGGCCCCCTCGGAGGCCCCAGGTGCCCTTGGCCGAATCATACCTCTCTTAACTCCAAGGCGGCTGTGGGACACCCAGGGAGAAAAATGGCTTTATAAAGTCCTGTTCGGTGTCGAAGGGGGGGCCCTATTTCCAGACAGTGTAGTTACTATGCTTATTCTCAGAGCGCGGAGGGCCTTTGGGGCTTTGACTACACTTACCCACTGTGCCTTAATGTACCTTGTGTGGTTGGGGGTCTCTGGGGTGTGTAGCAGAGGTCATGCCTCAGTTTTAAAGAATGTTCCTGTATTCCATTGACTCTAAGACCTCTCCGCCCTCTTTTTTTTTTTTTTTTTTTGAGTTTTAACATCTCTAAATCTGGGCTGCATCTTACAATCAGTGGCATGACATAGTTCGGTCAGAGCTTAGTTTTCTTTTCCAGAGGCAGATAAACTGGGGACATCTTACAACCCGAGGTGCCTTAGAATAGCTGAGATGCCGGAATTGTTGCCTTTGATCCCCTCGCTGGCCCCAGGAGAGTCACCCTCCTGGTAGAGAAAACCCCTTCGGAAAAACTTACCAACTCTCGACACTCCATCTTCTCTTTCTTTCCTGCCAGTGTCCACTCAGGCCAGGCAAGCTCTCTGCTTCCTGACCAGAGGGGGGCTCACTTTGCTGGGCTACCTCTTGGGGCAGCCAGTTTGTGGGCCATGAAGGGGAGGCAGCGGAATGCACCTGCATAAGGGAAACCCACTGTGCCAACTACCGGGGATGGAAGCGGGGGAGGGGGGGTGGGTGGGAGAAGGAAGCCAGAAAGAAAGTTGGGGAGGGAGCCAGAGAAGCCAGGCCAGCCATCCCCAACAGCTCTGGTTTCTTTATTTCCCGACCACAGCCTGGCCAGACAGCTTAGCCTGCTTCCGTGGGGAATTCCCAGGGCCAGTCATTGCCAGAGGTGAGCCAAGAGGGGTGTCGGGGGAAGGAGCCCAGCCTTGCCCTGAACTCCTGGGGTTGACATGAGCAGCTGTCCAGCCCCCACGGAGGAAGACAATGATTTCCTCACCTCGTCCCGCAAGGCGGAAGAGTTAGGCAGTGGGCACCTTGGCCTGGAGCAGCATAAGCCGTGGATATTGACCGCAGTGGGAAATGGCCACCGACCTTCCCTGGGCACTGGCGGCCACTCTCATTAAGCTTGGCCTCTGTGGTCTTTAGGCCAAGTTCTTCCAGAAGGGGAAGGAGTGTCTGCAGGGAGATCCAGGGATACTTGGGCACAGGAAGCAGTTTTTGGACATCCCCTGCCCCCACCCAGCCCCTCCCCCCAGAAGAGCTTAGCAAGACATGATCAGCCTGGATTACAGCTGCCCTCATGTAACTGGGTTAAAGTGTTGGCCTACTTAGGCCCCTCCTGCAGTGGCCTCCTTCAAAGCTGATGAGGCCGATTACGAGGCTATTTCTGAGCCCTAGTTGTGTACCCAGAAGCCTGAGGGCCATCCTCCTGTGACAAGAAAGACAATAACTAAGGCTAGACAGCCAAGGGCAGAGTCTGCCCTGCCTGTGGGAGAGAAGTGCTACCAGACGGACCTTGTGTGTCCTTGTAAAAGAAAGAGTCTAACGTCAAGTCTAAGTGTGTGGATTTTGAACTTCAAAAACCCAAACCAACCAGTTTTTGGCCAGCGACCTTGTCTCATGTCTTTGCCATCTCCAGCCCTACAGAGAGTTGGCAGAGCATCAAGTCAAAGCCTTCGGTGATAGTCACCAGCCTCCATTCAGTAGGTTCTGGGCATTTGAGGGAGATTGTGATTTAACTTCTCTGAGCCTCAGTTTACTCGTCTGTAAAATGGCAATAATAATAGTACCTACCTCATAGAGCTGGGGGGAAGATTGAAGAGATAAGGCACGGAAGGCACTTGGCACAGGGCCGGCACATCGTAAGCACTGCTTCCGTCAATGTTAGATGCCATCTGCTGTCATTACCACCACTGCCACCACCACCATTGCCACCCTCATCCTCATCCTGATCCTCATCAAGGCATCAGCGTGAATGCCAAAAAGCTCAGTCTCTGGAGCCTGACAAACTTGGTCTGAATCCTAGCTCTGCCATTTTGTAGCGGGGCGGCCATAGACAATTGATAACTTCTTCGAACTAGATTCTTGTGCTGTAAGATGGGAGCTTTATAAGGCTGTTGAAAAGTGCATACCATGGTCCTCATCACACGGGAAGCACTCAATAAAGGTTGGCTGTTTTAATTATTTAAAAGGGGTGATCAAGACCAGTGGTTGCCGGGGGCTGGGGTAGGGAGGGATGAATAGACGAAGCACAGAGGCTTTTTAGGGCAGTGAAACTGCTCTCTGTACGATACTATAATGGTAGACACACGTCATTAAACATTGGTCCAAATTCATAGAATGTACAGCATCAAGAGTGAACCCTAATGTAAATGCTGGACTTTGGGTGATAATGACGTTATCGGTGTAGGTTCATCAGTTGTAACAAATGTACCACTCTGGCGGGCGGAAATTGATAGTGGCAGGGTGGGGGAGAGGCTGTGAGCAGAGAGCAGGGGGTCAGGCAGCGAGTATATGGGAACTCTATTTTCTGCTCAGCTTTGCTGTGAACCTAAAACTGCTCTAAAATTATAGTCTATTTGAAAGGAAAGGAAAAGAAAAAGGTGATCAAGCTAGATTGTTATAAATTCAGGATGTTAACCATAATCCCCATGGTAACCACAAAGAAGATAAATGAAAGATAATAGAAAAGGACAAGGGAATCAAAATGATTCACAAGAAAAAAAATCCATCAGACACAAAAGAAGGTAGTCCTGGAGGAACTGAGGAACGAAGAGATATGCCATATAGAAAACACATAGCACAACAGCAGGAAAAAAAAAATCCTTCATTATCAGTAATCACTAAGTGTAAATGGGTTAAACTTGCCAATTAAAAGAAAGATTAGCAAAGTGGATGACAGAAAGACAAGCTCTAACTATGTGCTGCTTACGACATACTCAGTGTAGACCCAAAGACACAAATAGGTTGAAAGTGAAAGGATGAAAAAGATAGTTAGTGGAAATAGTGGTCACCAAAAGAGCTGGGGTGACTAAATCGTAGCAGGCCAGGTAGATTTTAAGTGAAAAATTGTTTCAAGAGGCCAAGAAGGGCATTTTTATTGATAGAAGGATTAATTCATCAAGAATATATAACAATTATAAACATACACACCAAACAACAGAGATTTAAAAGATATGAAGGAAACCGACAGAATTGAAGGGAGAAATAGACAGTTTTACAATAATAGGTGGCAACTTCTATACCCTGCTTTATATAATGGATAGGACACTTAGACAATAAATCAACAAGGAATAGAGCACTTGAACAGCACTATAAACCGCCTAGACGTCAAAGACATACACAGCATACTCTACCCAACAAGAGCAGAGCACACATTCTTCCCCAGTGTACATGGAACATCCTGAAGGACGGGCCATATGTTAGGCCATAAAGCAATTCTCAATAAATTTTAAAAGATGAAAATCATACAAAAAGTATCTTCTCTGACCAAATGGAATGAAACTAGAAATCAATAACAGAAGGAAAGCTAAAAAAAAAAAAATTGCAAATATGTGGAAATTAAACAACACACTCTTAACCAATGGATTAAAGAAGTCACCAGTGAAATTTGAAAATGCTCTGTGATGAATGAAAACACAGTATACCAAAACACACAGGATATAGTGAAGGGCAGTGTTCAGAGTTGAATTTATAGCTGTAAACACTTACATTAAAAAAGAAGCTTTGAAATCAACACCCTAACTTTATACCTTGAGGAACTAGAAAAAGAAGAAAAACTAAACCTGAAGCCAACAGAAAGAAGGAAATAATAAAGATTAGGACAGAGTTACATGAAAAAGAGAATAGAAAAAAAAATAAAGTCAATGAAACCAATAGTTGGTTCTTTAAAGAGATCCACAAAATTGACAACACTTGAGCTACACTCATTAAGAAGAAAAAGACATAAATAACTAAAATTGGAAAAAAAAACACTAAAATTGGAAATGAAACACGGATGTTACCACCAACCTTACAAAAATTATAAGGATTATCAGAGAACACTATAAGCAGCTGTATGCCAATAAATTAGATAGTCTTCAGGAAATGGACAAGTTCCCAGAAACACACGAATTACCAAAATTGACTCAAGAAAAAATAGAAAAGCTCAATAGACCTATAATAAGTAAAGCAATGGAATCAGAATCAAAAACCTCCCAACTAGGAAAAACCCAGGCTTCACTGGTGAATTCTACCAAACATTTGAAGATTTGACAGTAATCCTATTCAAACTCTTCCCAAAAACAGAAGAGAAAGGAACACTTCCTAACACGTTCTATAAAGCCAGCAGTACCCTGATATAAAAGCCAGACAGATACCATAAGAAAAGAAAACCACGGACCAGTATCCATTTTGAGTATAGGCACCAAAGTCCTCAACAAAATATCAGCAAACCAAATCCAACAGCACATTAAGAGGATCATACCATATGACCAAGTAGGATTTATCCCAGAAATGAAGGGGTTGTTCAACATAAGAAAATCAACCAATGGGGTGCCTGGGTGGCTCAGCCGGTTAGGCATCTGACTCTTGATCTTAGCTCAGGTCTTGATCTCAGGATTGTGAGTTCAAGCCCTGCATTGGGCTCCACATTGGATATGGAGCCTACTTAAAAAAAAAAAAGAATCAAGCAGTGTAAGTACACCACATTAAGAGAAGAAAGGAGAAGTGATCATTTCAAAAGGCAGAAAAGGCATTTGACAAAAGTCAATAAGCTTTCACGACAAAAACATCAAACAAACTAGGAATCAAATGCAAGTACTTCAACATGATAAAGGGCATTTATGAGAAATCCACAGCTAACGTCATACCCAGTAGTGAAAGACTGAAAGTTTCCCCCTGAGATGAGAAACAAGACAATAATGTCTGCTTTCACCTCTGCTATTGAATATTGGAAGTCCTAGCCAGAGTAATCAGGCTGAGAAAGAAACAAAAGACACCCAAAATGGAGAGGAAGAAGTAAAAGTACATTTGCAGGTGATATGATTCTCTCTCTATAAAATCCCATAAAACACACACACACACACACACACACACACACACACACTACTAGTGTATAATTAAGAAAGGAAGGAAGGTAGGGAGGAAGGAAAAGAAAGAAAAGGAAGAAAGGAAGGAAAGGAAGGGAGGAAGGGAAAGAAGGAAGGGAAAAGAAAAGAAAAGGAAAGGAAAGGAAAGGAAGGAAGGAAAAAAGGAAGGAAAAAAACGAAAGACAAGGTTAGTTTAGTTTCTGGATATAAGATCAGTGCACAAAAATCAGTGGTGTTTCTTTACGCCAGTAACGAATGATCTAAAAAGGAAGTTAAGAGAAACAATTCCATTTAAAATAGCATCCAAAAGAGTAAGATTCCTAGGAATAAATCTAACCAAGGAGGTAAAAGGCTTATAACTGAAAACTATTAAGTATTTCTGAAAGAAATGAAAGAAGACAAATAAATGGGAAGGCATCTTGTGCTCGTGGATTGAAAGACTTAATATTGAGATTGCAACAGTCCCTAAAGCAATCTATAGATTCAAAGCGATCCCCATTAGAAGTCCAATGGCTTTTTTTTTTTTTTTTTTGTATAATGGAAAGGCCAACCCTCAAATATATAAGACATCTCAAGGACCCTTGAATAGCTCAAACACTAGTGAAAAAGAAAAACAAGGCGGGGGCACTCACGCTTCCCAATTTCAAAACTTACTACAAAACCAGAGTGACCAAAACAGTGTGGTACTGGCGTAAGGGTAGACATATAGACCAAGGGAATAGAACTGAGAGTCTAGAAATAAGCCCAAACCTCTATGGCCAGTAGTTTCCACAGGGGTGTCCAGACCATTCCATGGGAAAAAGAATAGCTTTTTCAGCAAACAGTATCAGGATAACGGGATGACCATGTTCAAAAGCATGAGATTGGGGCCTCTTCCTCAAACCGCATGTAAACGTTAACCCAAAACAGATCGACAACCTAAATAGAAGGGCTAAAACTATTAGAAGAAAACATAGGGGTAAATCTTTATGATCTAGCACTTGGCAATCGATTCTTAGGTTTGACACTAAAAACATGAGCAACAGAAGAAAAACATAGATACATTGGATTTCATCAAAACTAGAAAGTTTTGTCATTAAAGGACATAAAGAATGTGAAAAAGACCAACTACAGAGTGGGAGAAAGTATTTTCAAATTATTTCTCTGATAAGGGTTTAATATCCAATACACACACACACACACACACACACACACACATATATATATATATACCAGTATACATATGTATGTATACCATTACAACTCAACAAAAGACAAACAACCCAATTAAAAGCTGGGCAAAGGACTTGAATAGACATTTCTCCAAACAAGATCTACAAATGGACCAATTAGCACATGAAAAGGTGTTTCAACCTCACTGGTCATTAACAAAATACAAATGAAAATCACAGTGAGATATCAGTTCACACCCACAAGAATGACCGTGATCAGACAGACACTAACGGGTATTGGTGAGGATGTGGCGAAACTGGAACCCGCATACACGACTGGTGGGAAAAGTTTGATGGCTCCTCCAAAAGGTAAACATAGAATGACCGTATGAAATGAAAATGCATGTGCCCACAGAAACTTAGACACAAATGTTTATGGCAGTACTATTCGTAAGAGCCAAATGTTTGAAACAGCCCAAATGTTCACCAGTGGATGAATGGATAAGCCAGTTGTGGTATAGCCATACAATGAAGTATCGTTCGGCCATAAAATATCAGTGAGCCATGACTTAGACGGACCTCAAACACGTTTTGCTAAGTAAAAGGAGCTAGCGACAGAAGGTCACATTTCGTATGACTCCATGTGTTTGATATATATCCAGGATAGGTCAGTTCCGAGAGAGACCAAAAGATTAGAGGTTACTTAGGGGATGGGTGAGGAGAGAAGGGGGAGTGACCTCTTATGGGGATGGGGTGTTTTTACGGATTGATGAAAAAGTTTTAAACTAGAGCGAGCTCGTGGTTGCACGGCATTGTGAATCCACTAAATATCACTGAATTGTGTGCTTTGCAGTGGCTCATTGTATGCTATGTGAATTTCACCTCAATAAAAGACAATGTCAAACAAAGGAGGTGAAAAGAAGGGAGTTTCTTTTTACTGCGCAAGTGTCCTGTGCATCCCGCTTGTGGGACTCACTGTGTAGCCTTCTTTCGGAGTGGTACGAACCGAAATGGGGGAAGAAGGAGCCAGTTCGGCCCATCTACCCCACCGGAGCAATCCCACCCTACTTGAGCAGCAGTATTAACCCCGTGCCCCCTTCCCACACCCATCATTCCTGTGTACCATGGACCGTGTCTGCTGGGCAAGGTAAACACGGACCAGGTCACCAAGGGGCATGGCTTCATGTACAGGGGTGACTATGGCCACCCACCACTGTCCCTGGCCACAGTTCCTGGAATTCATTTGAATGTTTGAAGTGGAGAAAGTTTAGGGAAATGTGTGTATTACTCACACTAGTACGGCCCTTCCAAAAAGATGGGGGGGTCCCACTCTTTCCAGCCTGAGACACCCTTCCACTCCACCAGGATGCGTGGGAGTGGGCAATATGATTGCCCCATCCAGCTGTTTGCTCAACCCCTGTCTCCTGTGCCGATACACACCAATCCACTTGTATGGGTTGACACCTACGGTAACCTTGGATCATTCCAGAAGACCGTTGAGCCGGAAATGCTGGTCCGATGGAAAGTGACTAGAGCACTTCCTAGTTTCAGAGCTGCCTGGTGTTTCGGCCACGACTCCAGCTCTCAGCAGCTTCTTGTTGGTTCAGATGTGATTTACCTGCTCTCTTGCATACTACTGCTTGTGTTTCCTGTTTTACAAGAATCCAAACTGAATACTGCCTTTCTGCCTTCCTGCCCTACGGAATCGGTGAAAGTTACACCGAGAGGGACTCCGATTTTCCTCTCTGGGTGGAGCACCCCTACCCATCCTTTCTCTCCTCCTGTTCCGTGAATAGATTTTTTTCCGCCGCTACGGGATAATTGTTCAGCCAGTTGGCATACTATAGGCTTTCTTCGGCTCCTCGGGCTTCCAGAATTCTTAGCACAAACAGCCTAGTCTCCGTCCAGGCTGTTCTCTCCCTCCTGGTCATGGGAAGGGCCCGAAGCCTTTGAGCACAACTCTCTACCACCAAATGCCCTTCCGCATGAACACAAACCTCCTTCTTCTACGATCACACGTTTTCTTTCTCAGCCAGCGGGTGCATTGCCCCTAAGTAGCAAGATAGCTGGGAGGCCACAGGGGAAGCGACACCTCTGCTCAAGGGCCCCTCTGAGGTGGAAGCAATTTCGGGGGACCCTACGAAGCCAGCCCTATGTTGCCCGGGCCCCGGTCTGAACGACTTTCTCCAGCCAGACCGAACTTGGATGCCCCCCACAACTCTTAGCTCCGAGGGGACCGTTCGTTCTCACGACATGAACGCTATCATCACTCTCAAACCAAGCCCGGGGCCATGCCTCTGCGGGGACAGGCACTGAGGAAATACCGATGGATCACGTTGAGCCTGACATTTGGGGAAGCAAAGGCCAGAGTGGGAAGGGAGATGAGAGGACAGCTTGCCAAAGGCTCTCAAGATACCTGGGCAGGTTGGGGCTCCAGCCGTGGTCTTCAGATTGTCCCGTGGGACCTGGCGTTCTGTCGGAACCCATGCACGTTTCTGTAAACATTCGCTGCAAACAATAACGTGTGTATAAATGTATGGTATTTATTTTTTTTTTAAAGATTTTATTTATTTATTTGACACAGAGAGAGAGATCACAAGCAGGCAGAGAGGCAGGCAGGGAGAGAGGGGGAAGCAGGCTCCCCGCCGAGCAGAGAGCCCGATGCGGGGCTCGATCCCCGGACCCTGAGATCATGACCTGAGCTGAAGGCAGAGGCCTTAACCCACTGAGCCACCCAGGCGCCCCAATGTATGGTATTTAAAAACCGTAATACAACCCGAAAGAAACCGCTAACGCATCCCGGTGGGTTAGTGGGAGCTGTCGGGTGGCCTCATTTCTGTTCAAAGCTCAGGAGCGATGCGTCTCTTGCCTGAACTTCTTGTAGGCGTCGTCAGGCCTGGATCAGAAGGTGGTGACTGCACCAGGATTCCACGGTTTAGGCCTAGGCGCACCCACCGTCCGAAAACTAGAGGAGTAAGATACCCCCTCTTCTCTGTGCCAATCAGGACCTTCCTGCTGTTGGACAGCCCCGAGTACAGAAATAAATGGGGTGCTGGGCTCTGCCTCCATCATCTGTCACCCCGATTATAAATTTTTATAGTCCTCAGCACAGCCTGGTTGTTCTCATTAGCTTTCTAAGCAACCGGTGTGCATTTGTAATTTGGAACAACAAAATACCGCTTTTAATCTCGTATCTGTAACATAATGAGATGTCCGCTGAGATTTTGATTAAAAAAGCAAAGAGAGCTTCCCACCATGGAGGGAGACCAAGGGCTGAGCAAATGACCAGCCCCTTGTGACTCAGCGGCATCCTTCTAGAATGGGAGCGTGAGCTCAAGGGCGCCAGGGCGGTTGGTGAGCACGCAGGCACATCTCGCAGCCACCGCCCAGCGGCGCACTCCAGACTGAGTACACCCTACATTTAACCTCTGTCGGGCCCGGCTGGCTGTTCGTCATGGAGATCTGCGAGCGCAGGTCAGTGTTCCATTATCTAAGGCGCGTGGCCTTTACCAGGCCTCTGGGCCGGTGCATTGAAACGATTTGAGACCTGAACGTAATCTATTCAGGGTCATTTTTAAATCCAGTTGTAACCAAGTTCTTGGGACAAGGTCGACTGGCTTTAGAGCAGTAGTTAATTAGGATCTAAGGCAATTTCCTCCCCCTCTTGAAAGATTTCTTTCCACAGGCCTGGGGTCTGGAGCGGAAGATTGTCCCACAAGCTATAGGATTAAGGGGGGGCCTTTTAATGTAGGAGCCCACACCATCTCACCAGGGCCCGCCTCGTGCGTGTCCCCCCATTCAGTTATTTCCTGCGGGCAAAAGCCTGGGCAAACTAGGGGAAGCCACGACGGCTGAGCCCACACCCACACTTGTTTTGACTCCTGGGGTCAGAACTGCAGGAAATGGGGGAAGCCGTTCCTCGCTAGCACTGCCGACTGGCAGCTCTGAATTCGCGTGTGATTTCTCCACGGCCGAATGCCCCCAGCTCACTCCGATCGGACCCCTCGGGCATGAGAGTGTTTTCCATCAACAGCGAGGAACAGCCGTGCCGCTCCTCCGAAGCAGCGGGGCTATTTCCAAGGTGCCTAGCGGGGCATGAAATCCAGGGAGGAAATGCTGAAGCTCTGCGAAGAATATAGGTAGGTGGAGTGTGATTGTTGAAGTTGAAATCTGTCCAGATTATTGAGTTAACCACTAATGCGATAAAAATGAAGGCTGTGGGCTCGTGCAATTACTTCGTTCTACCTGAGCCTATTAATATTGTCTACATCGTTACCAAAAAAAAAAAAAAAAAAAAAAATCCCATGTACCATTAACCATGAATGATGGAACTGGCCAAACCTCGAGCAGATGGCCGCCTTAATGGAGCACTCTTCAACACCGCGGGAGTCCTCTGGGATCTGAGATGGCTGTTTTTAGCCCCCGCGATTGACATAGACACGTGTCACCAAACTCACACGGGCAACACGGCTTTGGGGCAATGCAACAGAAAAATCAGCCCGCGTGCATTCACGAGCAATTAATCCTGAAATATGCACGGGATGGCATAAGATTTAGAACTGAGACAGCAAGTGATTTAGAAAGAGCCCGAGGTATTCGAGCAATGTCCTCGGTGGCCTTTCCACGGGGGAAGAGACAAGGCAACAGCTGGGAGAGAGGTGGCCCACCAAGAGCTCGCCTTCTCTCCATGCAGGCTCTTAGCTGGCCCGGGAAGGTCGGCGGCACCAGCTGCCTTGCCCTCTACTCAAGACGGTTTCCCCAAGCTCCAGCTGGGAGTAGAGTTCATCTCCTGCCACTCCGGAACTGGAAAAGTAACTGGGGACGCGTTTTGGGTGTATGGTAGGCCTGGTGCGTGTGTGAGTGTGGACCCGCTCCGAGCAGCCACATCTGGGGCCTTTTCTGATTCCGTCCCTCCTGTACCGAGAACACGGCAAAGCCTTGAGGGCAGAAGAGAAGAAAGGCTTCCCAACCGAGATGCTCTCACCCGGAGAGCGCTGCTAAGCGCCCCCACCAGCTCGCAGGAGGGAAACACCTGTTGATAACACACCGATCCCGGAAGAAATTCGGAGCTGGTGTGAGCTCGGCTCTGCTACCGCCGGACTTCACGTCTGATGCCCGCCCCAGGTCCGCAGCCAGGGCGGACTTTCCCACAAGGGCTGGACTCAGTCACCAAGCCAGGATAGAGGGCCGGGCAAAAGGAGGACACAGGCAAATCATAGGGGAGGTGGGGAGCAGCTGCGATGGGTGAGGTTTCCGGAGCGCCGGTTTGGAAAGAAATCGGCATGAGCTCCGAAGTATATCGTTTCCCGGTCTTCGGCGGCTAGTGTTGTAGCAAGAAGCCCCCAGGAGACCAAGAGCCTTACGATGAGGATGAGGCGGGCAGGTTAAAGAAAGAGACAGCAAACGGTAACTCGGTTTTAACATTTTATTGGGTAAATGATTTTAAAGATAGTAACAATAGTGTCAAAACTACTACAATATCTTTCCACAGCCATACCTTACAGACCCACGTAAACCTTCTTATTTTTTCCTCTCACTCAGTTTTAATATTTTCAAGCTATACATATCATATAAAATGCCCGCTTCCAATAGTTTCTTCAACTATTAAGCAATTAAATGTGGAAGGAAGGAGGATCTAGTTATACTTGGAGGGGGTTTCAGGTAATCTGCGATGTCTCACTGTAATCCAAAAACAGGCTACTAGGAAAGAAGGAAAAGAGCTACTCCAGGTAGCTTTTGCTCATTACGAGTCTCACCACTGTATCACCAAGAACTCAGTATGCTGGTGACGGGTTCAAAGTAATTTCGGGGAACATACAAAACACTAAAATAACTTAGAAACTAGATCCAGATATTTCAAAAGTAATCGACTTTGATATACAAAAACAGTCAGAGGTGGTTACAAAAGTTTGTTTTCTCAGTGCGTCTATGTGCCAGCGCAGTTACTGGGCCCAGAGCAAAATAAAAGGTTTCTCTTCTTCTGAAACAGTAATAAAAAACAAGGAAAACAGATCTTTGTATATAAAGGATCAATGCTGGTCTTCAGAATAATGTAATCGGAAACCCTTAAATCGAGAGGCACACAACGGGTTTCTGCTTTTAAAAAACAAAAGGAAAGTCACCAGTTTATTTCGATGGAGGAGGTGCTCACACCCCTCAAATAAACTTAATTCAATTGAACATCACTAGCAAAAATCACTTAGAAACTGTACAAAAATAAAAAAGTTAACACATTTAATCCTGCAAGGTTTTTGTAAGGACTGGAAGGCAGGCTTTTGGAGCAGCATCGGCATGGCTGGGGGCTTCTTTGGTTTGATCTAACACACGTAAGAGATGGAACCTATTCCAGATGACAGTTTCAAATTTCCTGCACATTTGAAGACATGGAAAGAGGCCAGTATACAAACTTCCGGTGTGCTGGGCATTGGGACTGTGTGTACTGGACTAGAAACTCTTACACCTGCTTGAAGGGGGCCGGGGGGAACGAGAGCAAGCCTCGCACCTTCCTCCATCAAGTACACCGACCTCTCGTGGTTAGGGGAGCCGGGGGCGGGGGCGGGGGAGCACACTCTCGTGCAGTCCGAAGGCCACTTAATGGGGGTCAGGGTGGGCTGGGGGGGTTGGGGGGGGGCAATTGTTCTTGTAGAATCTGGTACCTGGCTGATGTTGTTTAAGAACAAGAAAACCTTCCAGAAACGGAAGCCTTTTGCTACATACCAAAGTAAAACGCGTACTGTTTTCCCAGAGGAAAAAAAAAAAATACCCAGTTGCATTTGAGAAACAAAACACAGAAATGGAACTAATTAACATTTAAAAGGGGGCAATGTAAACTTTGTGCTACTCAAATGAAGTTCAAGTATTACTTCTGAGCTGTTTAAAGATCACTGAACTTATACAATATTCTGGTGATAAGAGTGCAATTCACATTTGTGTTTCTGAACAAATAAACCACAACTGGGCTAAAACACAACCTGTGCAATCAGAATCTTCGTCTTGAGTTAAAGACACATGCTACATATTTCAACATATTCCAAGTTCATTTAAACCACAGACTTAACAGCTTTGTACTATACGATGACGGTGAAAGGGGCTAGCGTTTGTCTGTTTGAAGCACACCATTACAGTCTGCATGACACCCTTTACGCTACCAAGTCTTTTCAGTCAACAGCTATTTTAGAGACCAAAAAAAAAAAAAATGCACTGTGCATTAATCTGAAAACAAAAGGAGACAAAACTATCCTTTTCCCCCAAGCCATGGTGGGAAATATTGCTGACCTCGTCCTCTGAAGCCTGCAGGATGGTTATTTCTTCAGTATAACATTATTACACTGGTAAGAAAAAAATCTGTAGAACATCTGCATATATCAAGAATTTTTAAAAAATCTGATATGATTTTTAGAGTCCGCATGACCAGTCACGTGACCTGCTCAAGATTGATTAGCACCGTTAAATACATAAACACACATATGTCTGTATGTACGTGTAAGTAATGTATACATACACACATATGTATGTCATAGATCTTTTCTTTAAAAAAACAACAACAACAACAACAATAACAACGTCTAACCATGAGCTCACCCAGGACGAGGAGCCTGTGGAACTGATGAGATGATGGATAAGATGGGTCAATATTGGTCTATTTTGTCTCTCTTCAGTTTGCTTGTTTTATTTACTTTTTTTTTTTTTTGCAGCAGATAATATCATTCAGCTTGTGCTCAGTTTCCCTATAAGGGCAAGAAAAAGTTTCCATCAGGTAGCCACCTGGTTTTATGCTGAAAGACAAATCTGCTCCAAAAATGCTCCCAAGGAGAAGCGAAAGGACTCAAGACCCCTTGCTACAGCCCGACAGCTAGCTTGCTCTGACTAATAATCTCTAGGTTCAGTGGAACTTGCTACCAGGATTGCATCTCAGGCTAACAGTTGGCTTCTTAGTTAAGGCATCACAACTGAAAATGGTTATTTCAACAACGGGCGCTGTGGATGAAGGAATGCCACCAAACTTCTAAGGACTCTCATCAAGAACAAAAGCAGTTTGCTCTGCCACCGTGGCAAGCACAGGGAATTCAGGCAATCAGCACACCAACCAGCAAAAGGGTTTTGAATTCGGAACTAGCAGTCTGTCACTTGTCACAGCCGACTCTAGGTCTAAGCTCCGCCATTTTGATTTTCAATGACATCTCGGAGTTTTAGACTACATATTCTGCACCATACTTATGTTCATCACTTGACATACTGGTTTTCTGTTGGAAAAAAATCACACACACACACACACATACACACACGCGCGCGTGTGCACACACACGCACACACACACACATTTACTATGGGAAAATGAAGGTAATCTTTCTCCAGAATCATCCTTCATTTTTCCTGGGGATAGACACACAGACCTCCTACTCTTGACATTGGGAAGTTCACTTTGTATGCACTGGGAACACCAGCCCTGCAAATGGGCTGGGGTCTAACAACGCTATCATTTCTAAATGCCAGTGCCATTTTCACAGGTGTAACATAACATCTTATCAACAGAGTAAATGTGTTTCTATCAAAAGTATGTAGTGCAGAAAGACTCCAGTCTTGTCCCCATGACAAACATATCTGAAATCGTGGCATATATGAACTTTTGTTTCGCTAGATTATCTTTACTATTTCTTTAAATAGTCGCTAAAATTGTCTCCGGCCAATCATGACTTATCGAAACCTAAAGCTAACAGGTTAAAATTAATATATAATAGACAAATGTCTCTTTTTGGTTATTTGCTCAAAATAAATTTTTTCACCTTAAAAAAATACTTAAGAGTAAGGAATTTGTCTAATCTGCTGTTTCCCATATACACACAATAAAATTTTATAAGAATATTTCTCTAAATTGCCTTTTTTCCCCCTAACCTCTCTTAATTCCATTTAATTATATTCTTCTCAAAGGCACTAAATTCTGTATCTGCTCTCTTCCTGGTATTTGCTGCTCTTCAAAATGACTTCTGTAGCATATCTGAAAGGTAGCTTGTACTTTCTTAAAACAGTGTTGTAGTTTGTTAAGTTGGTTTTGTAAAGTGATGACGCTGTCTCTTCTACGATAACCAGCACGAAAGGCATAAATGATTTCTCACGTTCTGTGACAAGCCCTATCTTGGACCTTCCAATGTTCTCTACTAGAACTAAAGTTCATATATTTTAACCATGGGAAAAACACCTAAGGAGTGAAGACCCACATACTAAGCTCTCCTAGCAAAATGCATTTTAGACAAATTCAAGAGTAATATACAAATACCTGAATTTGATATAAGTTGCTCCCAAACTCAGCTATCAAAAATTCTCTATCTTACTGGGGGAAAACTAGAGAAAAACCTAAATAAAATCCTCAACAACTGCACAATTTCTTCCATCCACAGTCGAAAGAAGGAGGGAAGATAGAAGGACAGAAAGAAGACAGGAGGGAAGGCAAGAAGGACAGAAAGATAGAAACCTGACTGAGAAAGCAAAGCAAAATTTGACATCGTATGGCGAGGAAAGAAAAACCCAAAAGTTATATATGCTGCAAAAAAAAAAAAAAAAAAAAAAAAAAAAAAAAAAAAAAAATCAATGACCTAAAATGATAAAACAGAATCTTCTTAACAAATGCCATTTTCCTACCCGTTACCATGATGATCTTAACTGACGATGTCCAAGCTTCATCATGGCAACGGAAACTATCATCATAAAATGGTACAGTAAAAGAGATAGCTAGGCCAAGAAGGGGTAGGGTCTCCTGGGAAGAGGTCTGCAGAGAGGCCCAGTGACTGGCTGTGCGGCTCAGTGTCAGGAATAATGGTTGTATGGCGGAAGGGGATGCCCAATGCCATTTTGAAAATGATGATGCTGGCGATGAGCAAGGTATTCAGCATAGCTCAGGGTCATCTTTTCACTACGGTACCTGAAAAAGTCAGGGAAGAGACAAAGTTAACTTCAAGAAATAAAGGACACGCCAATGTCAGAGCTGGGAGGGACCTTAGAGATACTTTACAGACCAGGAGAGACGGAGGTCCCGAGAGAAGTCGTGACTGGCCCAGGGCCGCGCAAGCGAGTGGCGAAGCTGAGATCCGAACCCGGGCATCCAAAATCTGGATCCAGTGCTCTTTCTGCTCTACTACTCCTTTTCAGTTGTTCTAGACATTTCTGCGCCCTCCCCCCAGCAGCCCCAGTTTGCTAACAAGAAGGAACAGAGGAAAGCCAACCTATTGGCATCGTGTACGCGTCTCATTCACTTGACTGCTTTTTCTTCCAGGATCTTCCCTCTTTGACCATCGCCTTCCCTCCGTCCACGCATCTACGCAGGTCTTGCCATTCAGTAAGAATAGCAACAATGAACACTTGTCCTAGTACTGGTAACCCGAACCCTCTCTTTCCCCATCTCCGGCTCTCAGAAGGTTCCGCCCCGCCCCCCGCTCCTGCTTGACCTCTCCATTAAGAGACCACGCACCTCTCCCTTTCTGCTGGGTCATGGGTTCTCCAACTCCACGCGTCCCTGGTTCTCCCCACCCCCACCGTCTCTCAGACTGCTCCTTCTCTCTCTGACTCGTCCTCCTGCTCCTGCCTGGTAGGATTTTACTGTCTTTCTGCCTTTGGTTCTTTTGATCCTATACTCTCTGTGCCCCCTCGGGGAGCCCTATCTTTACAGCTGCAGCCATGACCTCTTCACAGGTAATCCCAAATCACCATTTCTGGCCATGAGTTCTATCTATGAACATTTTCAGTGACATACGGGATATTTCTATACAAATACCCCAGGAAGCACTTCGAAGCCAGAATCAATGCCGAAACGTGACTCTCCTCCTGCAGTCCCTCCCTTGGTTAAAGGGTGCTTTGTGCCGCGGTGCTTTTTCATCTAGAGTGAAGCCTTGACTTGTTCTTCTTCCCTACTTCTGAAGGATGACTAAGTCCTTTCGTTTCTTCCAGTGTTTTCTCGTCTGTTCGCTCCTTTCTTCCCACCCCACTGCCACAGCTCTCATTAAGGCTCCCATTTCACCTCCTTTGGATGGCTGCCCCAGATTCTTAGGTAACAGCAATGTCTCCTAACTCCTTTTCCTGCGTCCCATTCCAATCCTACGCCTTCCCAAATCTATCTGTTTCAAACCCTTCAACGGCTACTTACTGCCTCTAGAATCACGTCTACACTTCTTAGTCGGGAACTCAAGACCCTCCATGATATGACCCAACCTACCTCCTGGGCCATGTTTTGCTGCCAAGGCCACCTTCTATATGCACACTGAAAGACCAGCCAAATCAGACTGCTGAACGTTCCTCAGAACTTGGTTTGTACTTCACCACCCACGTGCCTCGACTCAATCAATCCCTTTCCTCCCCCACCGTCACATATTCTACCCATCCTTCCAGCCCAGTCTCAAACCTACCTCCTCTCTGAAATGTTATATTATCTAACCCGACCCCTCCTGGAAGTCCTCTTTCCCTACTTTATGACCTCACACCATCCATCACAGTCTGCCTTATATTCCTCATTATTTTCGTACATGCCCTTCTACTCTCCTAGACTGAATTCAGGGAAAGCAGAGAGGGAGGCATTTTCAAATGTGTAATTCCACAGGGCTGGGAAAAGTCCATTTTTAGACTATAGGCATTCCTTGTGGTTTTATGGAATAGAAATGAATGGAAACAGCAATCCATTTTCCTAAAATGTTGGACATTTTTTAAAAATAAGTATCCCCATCATTCCACGGAGAAACGTATTTGGCATTTGTGAGTCTAGTTCAGTTGTGATTTTCAGTGAGCTTCCATGGTAGACTTCTATCGCTGCCAACATCCTAAGGTTACATTCGAATTTGAAGAGTGCTTATCAGAATCCGGGGGTTCTGCTAAGCAATGTCCAAAGCCAGCCAATGGCTCATCCTGGTAACTTTCTTCAATAATGTAGTCTACAGCCTCAGAGGACTTGCTCGTGTAAAGCCAGAGGAATCACACAGAGCTAAGGACGGGAAGGATGGGCTCGTACATCACACAAGTTTACTGCCGAGCCGGCTTCCATCATATCCACCTCCAGGATGGCCCGGCCATTCGTTTCCATTCGGTTTCAGAAGAGAGAAGCAAGTAAGAGAGACCAAGGAAATCAAAGGGTTATAGACATACGCATCGAAAGGTACTGGTTAGCTTTGTGCTAGAAAATGCCTTCTGTACCTGGTCAGTTTTATGGTTTTCCTGAATTCATTAGTAATCGGAGCTTTATATCCTCCTTTCCTCAGTAAGGAGTCTATGGTCTGAATGTGGTCCCATCCTGTGGAGAGTAGACCAGACAAAATACCAGTCATGCACATGTCAGAAGCACTTTCGGGCAAATACAAAATGACTTTGCAGAGGTCAGCTATTACTGTCACCAAATACCATCAACTCCTTTGGTCCTAAAAACAGTCACACAGAAGAGCTAAGACTTCTTCCTGTAGAGAAGCAGGTCTGCCCCCACATACCTTAAGTGCTAGCTACCCGCGATGGCTGACAACATTGGCTTTTTGATCTCAACCGCATTCAAAGGCGAGAAGTCTAAGAGGCTGGCAGTGACGGCTCAGGCGGGTCTCAGTATTAAACCACGAACATTGCCCTCTCCTCTAACAATGACATCTTTAAAAGGGAGGGAGAAGCCTAAATGTCATTGTGCCAACTCAGTAGTAGTTAGGACTCCCACACTAACTCATGGTAATTACCGTCCCTGCTGGTATCTTCGGGAGTCAGTCAAGTATATCTGCGTGAAGTATGTGAAGGCATTTTTATTGGTTCTGATGTGGGATGGTATGCTTAATATCCGAGGCCCCCTCTTTCTACTTTATGAAGCCAACGGGAACTACGGGATTGAGACATTTTCGAACGCAACCCCAATAAACCTTCTGATAGCTGTCTTAAAGACTAACTCTCTTGTTGGGGTGGGGAGCATGTAATGATATGAAATTGTACAGTTACATAGCTCACATTTATGTGGACCAAACATGAGAGAAACCCAATTACAGATGCTTTCTGATGAGGAACAAAAAAGCTCTATAAGATAAAGAAGAAATACTCATTTCAGCTGACGTGAAAAGCTAGAATTTCACAGTGGCTAGAAAGGACACGGTGCTAGAGAGTGAAGAATTCTTTTGTGTTACAGTGGTGGTTCATAAACGCTTGTGCTCTATCCACCAACATAGAAACGTGTTTGATTAGGAAGTGCAGACCGAGCCGATCAAACACTAAGACTCCGTGTCGTCTCGGTGCTCCTGATATTAATGGGAAACCTACAATCCTCACAGTAGCCAAACGAGTCCCTGGCAACCACCTGACGAGGAAACATTAGCTACTGACAATGAATGTACCGTGGGGCTGACTGTTAGACACAAGGCTTGTTTATGCCAAAAGGCTATAGCACAGTGGGATTATGGGCAAAGGGCATTTTGAATTCATAGCAAACCACGGCCTAAAAAGAAAACCCCACTTCTACAAGTTTTTGCTCTGGGGAAAGTTAAACTTTTGTGTGTTTTTGCTCTCCAACTTTAGTACAGAGATTCAACTTCTCTGGGAGTAATTCACTGATCTCATACAGACATTGCAGTGACAGTGATGGAAGAGTCGTTTCTTCTCATTTGAGAACTGCAAGGTCAGATAAGTGCATTTCCATGTGTGCATCTGTTCAACTTCTTTCCCAGATCATATGAAATGAAGTACGACAATGACCTTGCTCCTTTGCAACCTCCGGTAGGTAGGTGGCGGTGCGTTTTGATCCTTTTTCATTGATGAATTCTATTCTAATGCCATGTACACCCACCTGAAAGAAATTGGCAGTTTTATTAGTACAGTCTTCTTCACAGAAACAGAAAGAAAAGTTATAATTTAACTTTCGAGAGAAGGCAGTTCTTCCTTTCCCCCTGTTTTTGGAAGGGCATACATATATATACATGTATATATACAGTTATATATATATATATATATATATATATATATATATATATATATATATAATTTTCTCTTTCCAAAGCACTGACTTTGACTTTGGATTTGAGGGCCATTATGATGGCTGTGGAGACTGAAAACATTGACTGATGTGTCCCCAACGTGTATTGGGCTATGCTATTCTGTCTGGAACCAGAACAACCATGCTGCTGTGTGGAGAACGAGACAGTTGAGGGCAAGAATCCTGCCCCCACTTCTTAATTGTAGCTCGCAACACTAAGGAACTAGAGTGAGGGAGCTTACTTCCAAGAGACAGCAAACACGCATCCTGTTTTCAGGTATAAGCGCCACTTTGGATTAAGTTCCAAAAATTCCGGGGCTGTTGACTCCCTTCCCAGGCTGTCTAGTCTCTTTAAAACCTTGACTTCTATGTAGACGAGCAAACCCAGATAAGGCTGAAAAAAGCCAACAACCAGATCTGATACCATCGCCCATCCCACGTAATAGTTCTAAAATACATGTTACAGCTTACGGTGGGTCTGTGGCAAACCCTTACCGTCTCTCTACATCACTGCCCTCATGCACTACTGCTAAATGCACGAGTGATAAAGATGTCAAATCCCTTTGGGGCAGGGTAGTTTTGCACAGTTTCTTATATATGAACACAGAGATCACTATAACTTTATGGGAAGCACACAAACTTCCGGTGATGCCCTAAGAAAGGGAGTTCTCTAAGTAAATGTGGGCAATTTCTTGCTAATGTTTTAAGAAAGTAACATGCTGTTTTACTGATTAGCATCTAGTCAGAAGGAATCTGTCTTTTTCCACCCTCGTATCCTTCATAGGATCGTATACGGAACAGAGGATCACAGAAAGGTCGTCTTTGTAAGCACTGGTAAGAAAAATGCAATTTCAAAAGGACAACAACTCCATCCTGGTCTCCCAAATCTACAGTCGCTTTAGGTCAGTGGCCCCCAAATGGAGTTTAGGAAGGTGGCCCGAGGGACCTGGAGGGAGGACGTGAGACCAGGGCAACACTTTCACCAGGAAAGAGGCTTCTTTTTAGAGCAGGTGAGTGAAGTCATAGGCCTTGCCTCTTTCCATCTGTAGGCATGCAGGGGTCTAGAAGAGGAACAGGGGTCCATGCAAACTTCTTTTGCTGCTTCTGCCCTTAGCCTGAAATCTTCCCCTTTTTCAGGGAAGAAAAAGTCCTCTGGAGAATCTATCTTGTTCTTTCCCCAGGTCTTCTTCACACATCCAACCATTAGAGCCTGTCAGATCTTCTGAGAAGTTTGGTTTTTCTGAAAGCCTATCTCTGTGGCTATTTCTTCTACATGATATCAGTATTCTTATGACTCTCCTTCTGCTGAAGATGCAGTCAGGGCAGCTGTTTAAAAACTAACACAATAAGGCCTCCCAGACCCTGTGGGAAATGACTGTGGACAGCTGAGAAGAAGTATGAGTGCTTAGCTATCGGGCCTTTCCAGGATAAAGGACATCTACTAATCTCCCCAGTGCCTGACACGGTAGCGAGACAATGATAAATTTGCAACAGTTTCTGTATACCAACTTTCTGATCTAAGACTTTGAAGTTTTCTTTTTCCCTTCAACCGTAGCAGCTCCTTCATAATTTGTTTTTAAAAACACACAGCATAAATAATCTGTGCTCCCATCATTCACTGAAGTGAATTTTGCATCTTCGACTCAATTTATCAAAAATCTGTCATGTTCAAATTGGAAAGAATTTTGGTGTTTATGAAGGCGTCTAATCAAAATTGTTGCGATGAGGAATGTTTCCCTATTTGTGAGATGAGAGTGTTAGACAAAATCACGGCTGTTTAACTGGTATGGGGGGGCCGGGAGGCTGTGAAATTTATCAGAATTTCAGGAGGTTTCAGGCTTCAGCAAGTATGGTTTGGAAAAAGAACTCCCAGGTGATTTTTATTCTAGGTTAACTAGAAAACCTCTAATAATTGGTCTAGCTCTGAAAAACTGTGGCTGTTTATTGAAAAAAGTGATTTAGGCAAATTGGAGGTAATTTAGACACATTAATCCTTTCTTCATAGGAGTGCATTGTGTTCTTTAACAAAAATATCAGAGATTATAAAGCCTAGTAATTTAGCAATTAAAAGTGGTTATGACCAGCTGTATGGTATGTGACTAATACCTCAGTAAAGCCTATATATATGTAAATATAAAGAGGGAGGTTAAGACCAAACTGAAAGGGCATGCTGACCAAAATAAAAATTACTCATGGATAAAACTGATTGACTTTTGTATTTTCAGAAGGCCTCACCATCAAATTTGATATGACAAAAAAATTATCGAAATTCTCCCATTTAGAATTAGTACCACGTTTACAATTTTTAGTTCTTTTCCGTGTTCCTCTGATTCTGAACAATTGAAAAGTACCTGCAAATGGAAATGTAAGTAGGGTGCTTTTAAAGTGAGCCCTTTGGGAAAAATAACTTCTTTCATAGATAAAATATACATATACACACACACACACACACACACTCCACAGCGATAGAAAGCCCAAACCAGAGTGACGCATTTCTTCAACCAGTGGGATCGGGAGAATGGCAATCACGTTCTGACCAGAATCAAAGCATAATAGCTTTTTGTCACCTGTTGAGCAACAGCACTTTCCTTACTCCCAGAACCACAGACGCCACCAAGTAGTCATACTGTGCAATCAAAACAGGAGAGCGGAAAATGGCCTGCTGTGGAGAATGACCGAATCTGGCCAACCTGTGGCAATCACTGGCTTTGCAAATTAAGTCATCTCCGCTGACAGGAGCACCGAAATGAATTCCGTATTGTTTGAGGGAGGAATCGGCCCCAGCTGCAACTCCAAAATGTAACCCTCATGTATACTAATCGAATCCTCTCTGAGACACAGTGGAGAATCCTTCCGCCGAGCAGCATCCCAAGAGACGAAGGCTCCAGTCGCAATTATCTGCTAGCTAAGCGATCAGCTAACCAGGGAACTGGGATTCCCTGAAGCAAACTTCCGCTAAGACCCTACCACGGTGTCGTAGTGACTTTCCATTTCGAGGAATGGATCATGAGATGGCATATGGGAAGACTATGTTACCCTCCTACCTCTCACATACCCCTAAGCGCCACTGCCCAAAGTATGGCCAGGTAGGCAAAAACAGGGGACTTGCAGATCTAGCCTTATGGGAGTCTGCAGGTCACTGTCGAAATCATTAGAAGGTCTGAGAAAAAAAAATGCTTTCAAGGCCCATCAGCTGTGATAATATCCTTTTAATAAAGACTGTACTTTTGCTAAGCAAAGCTATAAATCAACTCGAATGGTAGTAAATTAAATGTAGGACTTATAGATAAGAGGATATGGAATTAAAGAGAGCTGTATCTGTGTGTGCTGAGAGAACAGTAAGACCCGTTCAACAGATTCCTATTTCGTGCTAAAAAGAAAGCCATATTTATTCTGAACCATTACATAGTGAGTGCTTTTTATTAATGCTATTATACAATCTTTTGTTTTTAACATCACCCAGAATGATTAAATATCAAGATTAATGTTGGGACCCTAAAATAGATCTTGATTATTCTAGAGTTGATTATTCAGTTTGGGGATTATGCATCCCCAGCCCCACCTGGCCCCATCCTCTTTCCTCTCGTCCATTTCTCTGTTCGCTCACTCCTCTGTCAGAGAGCATGTGGGCACACACAGAGAGATACACGCAAATTAATCAATTTTGCTACATTGTAAAAGGTTCGGTAGGAGAAGAGATTATAAATAATGGCTAAAATGAAGCTTCTAGACTCTCTGCAGATTTCATTTATCCTCGTTATCTGGTCCCTTGTTAGAAATGTGGCTTCATTTACAACTATTATCCTCTAATGTGGTGACTCTCGACACAGGAGCATTAAAAAAGTGCCCCCTTCTCACCCCATTATAATATATATCCATATTCTGCTCCTCACAATTGCACAAAATTTGATAGCCCCTAATCTGTCTATAAGGCAAGCGTTCATCCTATAAGCCACTAACAGCACCAGAAAAGGGCCTCACCGTTACTTGCGAGCCCAATCAACAAGCCAATAACCTTGGATACGCTCAAACATGAAAAGGAGTCATCTGGCTAAAAGCATCAACGAGCATAAAACATGCTCTGGCTAAGTCAAGTAGGGTCCACGTGAGCCTTGGGCCATTTGGATCCACAATTACCTCCACAGTCCTGACCCTTAAAACTAAATCTGCCCCTGATCACATCCTGGCCAATAAAACCAATTACCTCCCCAGGTTCATCCCATCTTAGCAAATGCCACAGTAAGCCCCAGTCTTCCCCATTAAACAAATGTTAGGTTTCCTCTGTAAAACAGTATGGCCCTAGCTCACTCCACTGATTTTCAGTGGGTTCACCTTGAATTGTCCTGTGTGTGTGTGTGTGTGTGTGTGTGTGTGTGTGTGTGTGTGTGTGTGTACGTACATGTATATCGAGAAGTCAAGGAATCGAAAGTGCTTTGACATGTCTTTGTTGATATCATTTGGCAAAATATGCTTTGCAATTAACAAAGCAGCCAGTCACTGGTCATTCACATAAGACTGACCTGCCAGGCTCAATATGCCAGTTCCATTGAACTGAATAAAAGGACTCTGTTCCTAATGAGAGGAGCTCAGGATATTTGGCACACCCTCTAACCTTTAGAGGCTGGCATCATAGAAGACACACATGCTCTTTCACAAAACAGCCCATGGTACCACGGACAGAAACAAACACTGAATTGGACAGGCCATGGGTCTGACCCAGAGTCTGGAGTTTCTTATATTCTTGGGAGGGAACAGCCATATGTGGTATTTCTCCTAGAAGCCCCAAAGCCACAATATGACACATTCCACTCTTTCCCTCATAATCCCACAGAACCTTCTGCCCACTCCCCACTCAGCCTTCTGAAGACGCTGACTCTTCCTTCTCTCAGTGAAAACAAATTCACCATAAAAGAGGAAAATATGCCAAACTTGGGCCTACTCCAAGTTTATCCTCTTGAATAATTCTCATTGGAGCAAGAAAAATTAAGATTTTAGTCATAAAGGCTGATGACAATTTGTACAGATCCTAATGAATCACTTCCCCCAATCGCAATCTTACCAAAAAAAGAAAAAAAAAAAAAAAAGTAGACTACATATTGTCCAGATCTGCCCATCAAATCCTGAAAGTTGTGAATTTACATCACCTCAACCCACCCACCAATTTCATAAGTCTGAAGTTTGGAAGGTGCCCATCTGATTAACAATGAACACTTTACAATTGTTAGCACTTAACACTTCAGAATCTTGCCAAATAATACATTTAAAAAATAGCATTGTCACAAATCACTTTTTGGGCTCAGTAATATTTACTTCTGTCAACCTTGCCAAAAGCAAACATGTATAATTTTTTCCTGTTTAGAAAAATAGTACATGCATATTACTGTAAAAAAAAAAAAAATCTCTTTAGAAAAGTAAAAATGGGAAAATAAAGATAGCCTGCCATCCTAGGACCACCTAGAAACAACTCTTGCCTTTAGTGCCTTAAAAAATAATCTCCTGAGGGACGCCTGGGTGGCTCAGTTGGTTAAGCGGCTGCCTTTGGCTCAGGTCATGATCCCAGGGTCCTGGGATCGAGTCCCACATCGGGCTCCTTGCTCGGCAGGGAGCCTGCTTCTCCCTCTGCGTCTGCCTGCCTCTCTGCCTACTTGTGATCTCTCTCTCACTCTCTCTCTCTGACAAATAAATAAATAAAATCTTTAAAAAAAAAAAAATCTCCTGAGCCAACTAGGACAACACCAAGGACTATCCTGTTGGGTTGTTTTTAGCCCATTATCTGACTGGTGTCTATAGCTGTCCTCACTTTCCAAATCTCCTTTGAGTGAGATGCTTCCAGAAACGGAAGGAATACTAGAAAAATAAGTCAAAATGAGTAACCGAGTGTAAAGCCACCACTTGGGCACAAGTCACCTTTTAATATATTCTACTCTAAAAACTCTGCTTCATCGTCTATGTCAGCGGAAGTTATTTTTTCTATTGTTATTTTGTGACAATGACCGCAAAGACCTCCTTGACCAAAATGCGTATGTACTGCTCTTCTCTCAAATCCCTGCCAATGGGTCAGTCACCTTTAGCTTTAGAAATTAGTTCAGTCTCCAAGGACCAATTCTTGGCTTTTGCAGAGCTTATCAAAGGGCCAATTAGTGGCAAATCTGATCACGTAGGAGACTCAGACATCGTCTATCAGGAACACAAGCCTGCCAATTTATTTCACGAAGGCCACCAAACAACAATCTGATAACATTTACTTTAACTAATAGACACACAGCTCTACAATACCTGAACTAGCTAATAATCGCACCCGTGAACTTTTAAAGAATTAGTTAAGATTTTAAATAAAGCATAGCTTATGACGAGGTGCTTTGAAAGGCTAGGAAGCCAAACATGTTTATGTATCACGTGCAAGGAAAGAGACTGTTCTTAGCTGAGGTTTTGCAGAGAACAAGTGACAGCTCAGTGTGCAATTAAGGAAAAAAAAAACCTCAATTCTCTGTAATGATTAATTATAATGAGCATTCCTTAAAAATTGAACATCCTGAAGCTTTCCAAGGAAAGTTCAGGCAACACAGGTGACCTTTAAATAAAAAGCCTGCTTTTCATCAAAAGTTAGAAAAATGCATTCCTGCCATTTTTTTTAAGGGGACGAGGAAGGGAGTGAATTTACACACAAAGAAACTCAAGTCAGGAAATGATCTTAAAACCTAGACACGGCAATCAGTTTGCTTTTCAAAGGCTGGGGGGGGGGCACCTCTTGGCCAACATATTCAAGGTGAAATAATGTTGTTTGTCTGATAAGAAACAGAAGAATTTTATATATGTTAAACTATACATGAGTATCTGGCTCAATGTAGTTTTACTCCATCTACAAAAGAGATTTGTTCCTAAAAGGTTACATATGTGTTGCATTTGTGTAAATGAATTAATTTTGAAGTCACCAGGAAGGTAGTAAGGAAATCCTAGAGTGAGTCCTTCTGCAAAGCAAACTATCTTTGTCAGGTGAACAATCACTCCCTAATTGCTTAATTTAGATTTATACATATAACGTTGACTTAAACCAGGGGATGATGTGGTAATAAAACAAGGCATTGGCTGTTTAGAATATTTTGTCTTCCTGACCAGAGGTCTTTGGTGGAAAGGGAAGCTGGGATGTCAAATTTCAAAAATTGGACCGTTTTTCACCTTGGTTGCCACCTTGCCATTTTAAAAGTTAGGGACCTCTTACGACATCTTAGTGGCTAGTGGTGATTCGTTCTCTGGAAGTAAAATGAAACAGAAGCCATTTTTAAAAAGGGGGAGTCACAGAATCACACTGCGTCAGCCTCCAAAGAGACCGTGGGTATTATTTAGTCCAACTTCTCCAACGTCCTGGTGAGGAAACAGAGACCCAGGAAAGAGCAACTACTAGGGAAAGGGCTGGAAGGGTCTGCGGATTTGGGGGAAGAAGCAGGGAAATGCTGCCCCCCTCAACCAAACAACACGCTGGGAGAAAAGCAGGAAGCAACTGGAGGAGGCCGGAGGACGGACTGTGCAAGCCCATTTCACCAACAGTACCAAAAGCTAATGGAAATTTCCATGTGTTAAATCACCTTCTAGAAGTTACTTCACTTTGTTTGGCTTGCTTCCTCACAAGGTTTCTAATACACTGAAGTGTTGATTCACAACAAAGTCTCACTAGATGGTCAGGAAGCTTGAAGTACTCCTTTCCCGAATGTTCCACAGCACTTGAAAAAATATTTCTAAGTAGAGCACCAGGACAAAGACTAAATTATTGTAACGATAGTGACATCTTACACAAAAATCTCAAGGTCCTTGAGAAAATACCGTGAAAAGCATTTTCCTAGATACACAAAGCCTCCCCACCCCCATATGTGTATTTTTTTCAAAGGTCGGAATCTTTTTTTTTTTTAAGATTTTATTTATTTGAGAGAGAGAGTGAGAGCAAGAGAGAGAGCATGAGTGGTGGGGAGCGGCAGAGGGAGATGGAGAAGCAGACTCCCAGGGGAGCCCAATGTGGGGCTCGATCCTAGGACCCCAACATCATGACCTGAGCCAAAGGGAGCCGCTTAACCGACTGAGTCACCCAGGCGCCCCAAAGGTAGGAATCTTAAGTTAGAAGAGAAGCAAAGCATGGTGTATATCACAGGGAAAAATCATGAAGGGGGGGTGGACAGAACATATACAAGAAGTCATTTCACCGGGTGAGTCATGCTAAACATCTGTATCTGAATGGAAACTCTGTTTTCAGTGGTACATTGAGAGGAGCTAGAAAAAGGTAAATCTTGAAGGGGTGAGAAGGAGATCATGACCTTCTAAAATATATGAGAGATAATGACGGTAGCCAATTTACTCATTCTCATCTGTTTATGCTCCTGGAGGTTGTTACAAAAGCGCACTATTATTAACTGCAACCGAACACGTCAGAAATGGAGCCGTGCTCACTCAAGAGGTGTGCTTTTTCAAGTGAAGTGCAGCACCCTGAGTACTGGGAGTTGAGCGAGCTCACGGAAAATGACAGATGCTTGGGTACTTCAGGGACAGAGCGAGACGAGGGGCTTGGGGTCTAGCTCGACAGTCCAGGGATAGGTTTTTGACATCATACAAGAATCATGCTGGCCAGCCCCACCCAACATGGGTTGATTGCAAGTGCTGGGTGCTAAAAAGGAACAGTCTGTCTTAGGACCACGATGCGTTCCCCAAGTGACAGCTGTATACACAGTTGAGAGAGCAGTGATCCAGGGAGCTGCATAGAACTAAAAGTGCCTTATGGCTCGTGAAAATGTTACTGATCTATTGAAACATGATCTAATGGTCTACTTCAGAATACAGAAAATGTGTCTTCCTCATGCCTCCCAAATGATCTGGTCTCTAAAGGACAGAAATAAGAGCTGCCTGATGACAATTTAGAAAATACTTTGTCTTCCGGGCAGTAGACGGCTATGTGAGCGCCCCCTGCAAGATCACTAGTTGTATACTGGCTGTATACAAGTTCCTCAACAAGCAAAAAGCTTACTCATTTATATCATCTCGCAAATGAGCAGCCACGAGGTAACACACCTAGAATCACCCTTCAGGTCAAACTCCAAATGTTGTATTGTCTTTGGTTTTAAATCCTTCAGATCTTGAAAAACAAACATGGCTCCCATATCGTGTGACTACACCAGCTCTAGCCTGTAGATTATTTTAGAGGACTTCAACATACTGCGAGAGCTTTTCTTTCTTTCTGAAACACCATGTCTGTCCATCATCCTGTCATATGGAATTAAGAGAATGCTGTCAACTGAAGAACACACAACCACGGTCATAAGTTTTAGTGTCGAGACACAAGGCAGATCACTTTAGATGTCATCCTCGGGGAGCAAATTTCCTCATTTAGCAGCCATTTTAGCCTGGCAGGTAGATATCTCAATTTACCAGTTAATGAATTTTTTCTCCTCCAAATCATCCAACTCCTCATCCTTCTCATAACTACCAGGGCAAGAAGTAGATCATGATGGGGGCAATGAGGAGTAATTCTTAGAAGGGTGGGGAGGGTGTTCCGATTTGTCTGTACGGTCTTTGTGGATGGTTTTGCTGTTTCTAATCACTACCCTGAGAGGCTACCTATAGACGCTCATCTTACATGTTATGATTCTTATGTTGAGGAAATATAACATGGAGGCATTACTGATCATTCTGTCAATTCAACCTTGAAATGAAACCAATTATATCCACTTGTGAAACCATTTATCAGACATTCCTCATGTTATCAAAGGGAAGCATTCTAGCCTCTAAAACAAAGTCTGATTGCTGTAAATCCTACCTTCCTATTAACTTCCACTATGCAAACAGAGACATGTTACCAAAAGAGAGGTCCCAGACAGGCTCAGTTAAAAACCTTGAGGAAAAGAGAAAGACAGTAGCCAGCCCTGTGGCGGTTCACTTGTTTCCCGATCATTTGAAAATTAGGTGGCTATGACCACCGGTCACGTCCCTCATCTTCATGACCACAGGGATGTCTCTCTTGTTACCAGAGTGACTCACCTCTATGCTTTGGGACCTGTAGACTTTGCCCTCTTCTGCTTTGATCTGGGCATTTTCGCCTCTTTAATTAGGACTTCTATTGCAGTAACACGCTTCACCAGTGGGGGTCAACTCTCAAACTGTACTTCTACCAGAAAAGCCCTAGGTGGGAGGCTTCTGTTTATATCAAACATACTCGTTACTGATCTCTGCCTTCAAAATTCTCTATTAAAATTCTGTCATCATCTCCTTTTTCCCCCTGTGGCATCAACATATACAGCACTGTGCATTTCAGGTTAAATTTAGATACTTATGGTGAATAGGATATTTCATTCTTAGATGAAAAGTTGTACCTATTTGACAGTCTGAAATTTCTCAAAGTGAAATGTATCCTTTCATGATATAGACTGGAGCGCCCTTGTAAAGGAAATTTGCAATATGAATCGTTAACTTATAATATAAAGATAAACCATAAACAAAGACTTTCCCACAATCCTTTTTAATAATGACTGTATATTTAATATGATCTCCGTTACATGAACAAATAGGCATATTTATTAATACAACGATAGAAAAATAACTTAAAGGAATATTCCAAAATGTTAACAGTGGTTATCTCAGAACGGTGTAATTACAAATGGTTTGCCTTTCTTTATAGTTTTTGAATTTTGAATCGCATCTCGGCCTTTTGGCTAAGATCAAGTGTATAGTTTTTGAATTTTGAAAGTTTTCTTCTTCAATAAATTAGAATTACTATACTACCATGGACAATAGGTTTAAATATATACGCAGATGCACATATGCCTTTTTATGTGATAAAATACACATCACGTAAAACGCTCTGAAAGTGTACAATTCAGTCGCATCGAGTACATTCGCAGTGTCATACAACATCCAGTTCCATAATTTTTTCATCACCCCGAATGGAAACCCTGGACCCATTAAAAGCTGTCACTTCTCATTCAGCCCCTTCCCCAACCCCTGGCCACCACTAACACAGTCTATCTCTGTGGATACACTCATTCTGCATATTTCGTATAAACAGAATCATACAGTATGTGGCCTTTTCTGCTTGGCTTCTTTCACTTAGCATAATGTTTTCAAGGTTCATCCATGTCACTGCTTCATTTCTTTCTATGGCTGATTAATATTTCATTGTACGGATATCCCAAATTTGGTTTATCCATTTATCTGTCGATAGACATTTGGGTTATTTCTACCTTTTGGCTATTATGAATAGTGCTGCTATAAACATTTGTGTACAGGTTTTTATTTCAACATCTGTTTTCATTTCTTTGGGGTATATACCTAGGATTGGAAATGCCTTGACATATACTTTAAAAAAACGTTCTGAATTCTACTTTGGCATTCTGTGTTTCAAGTAATCAATGCTTTTTCAGAATTATTAAGGATGACCCTTATGACATCATCCCCACAATAATACCATTCCATTTGTAATAACTGACTATGGTATATTTTTTAAGCCCAAATCACATTCTTGTACTTAAGAAAAAATGCAATTTTTGCTCTTACTCTTTGGGGACAAATTTCTCTTATGCTAAATACTTCCAACTATGACGAACTGAAAAGGACAGTCTTTCCCTCTTAGCATAGCCATTCTAGTAGGACCTAAAATTCACTTTCAAATACTTGTATGTTAAAAGCACAAAAATATATTTTTGTTGTTGTTAACTTTAACCGGAAAGCATCACTAAATAGACACCAATATTTCAGCCTCAAGGAATGTATTAAATATACAATATACAAGGTATGAGGGTTAATTTTAGCTGTAGACAGTGCTTGAAGTGGGCTAAAGAAGATGACGGTGATGTACTCTGTGCTTGCCCATATTTAGTGAACTACTACTGGATCATTTTTCCTTCCCTCCAAATACATGCATGCATATTTATGAAATATACATTCATGTACATGTCACACATGCTCACATCTGTGCATGTGCAAACCCCCCCCCCCCAACACCACAACTGTACTTCCAACTCAGTGGTGGCAAGCAAGAGTAGGTGTGTTTTTGTAGCTTGGTCATCCCTAGATTTCAGGCTTTACCCCTGTTATTGCTCCCTCATCCCCCCCAACACAGGGCACTCTTCAATTCAGAAAGCAGAAATAAAAGTCTAGCTAGAGAAGAGGAAGCAGTGGCCTTAAGACATTAAAAGAACCACCCAAATTTTTATATTGGTTAATAAGTAAGGGATATAATTTGGGATTATTTAAAAATAAAGTACTGAGGAATATTTCTATGATATGGGTAGACTTCTCTTTAGGAAAAATTCAAATAGGAACAATGAACTCCTAGAAAGCAATCAGGAAATTTTAATTCTGTGAAAGTTTTCACCCAGTCCAACTTTGCTAGGTTCAACACTACTGATTAATTTTATTTTTCCCATTACAAAACATCCCCAAATGCTTTCGTATTCTGATAATACTCCAAAAAACCCTACATACTCCAAAACTCAGAAGGAAGTCTTTTACCCTACTCTCTGCAGAATGTTTTTTTTAAAGCTTTGGCCTAACAACGATAATTTATATCATAGGGATTTTTTCCAATGAAGGTTAAGAACTTTAGAAATGTCTTATTCTGTATGTGGAAAACTGAATGGCGGTAGAGTAAGTTGTCCAAAGTCTCACAAGGAATCAGAGCAAATCCCAAACTAAAATTCAAGTCCAATTAATTATCAGGACAGTGATCTGTCCACAAGGCAGAATATCTCAGTTACCATGGGACGTGGTCATTCTAAAAAGTCAGTAGAATTAAAACATGTTATACCATAAAGATCTAGTCATGTCATTTATGACTGTTTATGTGAGAGAATGCTAAGTGCATCGCTGAATTCCCATTGTTTCATTCTTGTAGTATGTATTTCTTTATGCTTGGTGTATACTTCTTTTCTCTGCCATTAGACTGAAAGATGCTTTACGATGCAGCCAAATCTTAGGACTCTTGTATACGTATGTAGCACAGTGCCTTGAACCCAGGAGGCATTCAATAATGTATGCGCAACTGTGTGTGAAATTTCATAGACATACACTCAACTAACTCCTTGCAACAAGCAAAACAAATCATGGTGAGCACCTCTGGACTTCCTTAAAAACCCAACCCCACACACTAAAGAATAAAAAATAAGATCAATCTAGGCTACTTCGATCATGACAATGCTCAGAGATCACTGAGATAAAACCTGAATATTATTTGTTAGCGTGTTTAAGCGCATAAAGTAAGGCAGCTAAGAATGAATTAACATGATTTAACTGTAGTTAATGGACACCCTGTTCTGTATGCACATGCTGATTTCCCCAACTGGCGTATTATCCTCACTCTTTGGCTCCTTGCTTCCGAAATTTCCTCTGACCACCTGACTGCTGGGTGGCGGTTACACCGAAGTACATTAGAATGGAAATAAGAGGAAAAATAAATTCCAATCAGTCCTTCTCACTACTTATTAACAGCTTTTATGAGGTGCTGTGGTAAAGTAGCAGGACAAAAATAAACAGCAAATTCAGTTTGGGGATTAAAACAACACATGGCGCTTTGCCTTAAAAAAAAAAAAAAAAACACAACTCCTTCACTGATATCTCATTGATCCAATGTGAGGTGTATTTATCCACCTTACTCTCCACCTCCACTATAATAGAGAATGGGCTAGAAGAGTTGTTTCCTGGACCTACTTTTTAACATGTACTCAGGAGTTACCTTCATTTTTCTTTCAAAAATTTCTATAGTCTTACCTCCCAGTCCAAATAATCACAGACATCTTCAAAGTTAGTGAGCAGAGACACTGAGCAGAACAGCCGTGGCAACTCGTCCCTTGTCATTGGGGGAAAACGGCTATCTTTAAGGGCACTGTTGAAAACAAAGCAAATATTAAAGCAACCACAAGATATGAGAAAGTCTGAATTTCAAATGCAGACAAGTCATATGAAAAAGGTAAGAGATTAAAAAAAAAATCGGTAAGGTGCCAAAGGCGCCAATAATCTTCAAATGTATTTAAAGGCCCCAAAGATTTTAGAAGTCATTTTTTTCATTCAATAGACTGTTTATTAGCCAATCCTGTAACCAATTTTAAAGAGGGAATGATCAATTACATTTCCTGTACAGTCATTTCCTGGTCTACTTCCCTATTACTTGTAGAATCTGAGACTATGTTTTACTTTACTTTTGAGAAGAATAAAACCGAGACTAGTGGAAATTTGTGGAAAGACTTCTAGATCTAGGGCTGATGAAAAAAAAAAATGTATATAGTTAAAAAAAAAGTTCATATTACATTGGCCATTTACCACAGAACAGCACTCAGAGTTCAAAAAAGATCAAAATTTCATTTTCTTCAAGCAAAGGAAATCAAAGAAAATTAAAATAATCATGCAAATTACAGACTAAAAATACAAGGATTTCGGGCCCCCTATAAAGGATAATTCAAGATATGACTCAAAAATTGTGAAAGTACAGGAAATTGGGCTAATCTAGGAAATAAAAGTATGATTAGGAGACCATTAATCACATCAATGGATTTCTGAGTACATCAACTCTGATTGGATCCTGTAATCAAGGGTAATATACTACAGTGCCAAATTCTAGAAAAACCCTTACTATAAAGGACAAAGATGTTGGAAGACCATAATTCTTCCTGCAATAGAAGAACAGACAGAAAATACGCAGACACACACACACTCACACACAGAAGCACTGTGTGTTTCCTATACTTTTCAAAGAAACCACTTCCTGGTCAAGAAAAACAAACAGACCACTGATTACACTTTATACTAATGGCATTGCTGGCATTTGTGCCATGGATCTTCAAATTCAAATGTGCTATATAGCAGCCAGGCTTAGAAACTATTTTCATAGATTAATCCTTGGAAGTTACAAACTTAGAGCCTACAAACTGCTTGAGTTATAATAAAGTTCCATGGCCTTCACAAATCATTTAATTCCTTTTTCAGTGACTTCCTCATTGCTAGAGTTTGTTTGTTTCTTTTTTTTTTTTTCATTTTCCATCTCTTCCTTTGCATTCTGAAACTCACTTATTGTATTGTACAATTGTAACCCCTATGTTTGTGAGTGTTTTCAATGCATTTGGGTGCTCGCTCTATCCTACTACACAAAGGAAAATGCTTATAGAAAGATATGTTCTATATAAAGTATAGATTTTTTTTTCCCATCAAGGAGCCAAGATTAACCAAGAAAATCAGGATATCTGTGATAATTTATACTCTGAGAACAGCATTTCACTATTTTATAATTTACCAACATAAATTTTCCTACAGTTTGGCCTTTTATTTTCCTACTGGCAAATAAATTTTCATAAAGCATTTTCAAGTGCTCCTTCAAAGTCAAGACATATATGTCTATGTATAACCAACATCCTCTCTCCTAACAAACACACATACTGAACAGAAGTTCTAAAACATAGAAGAATCTCATGCATAAAAACCGAAAGGCCAATCACACTTTCCATCTTCTTGCTAACAAGAAAAAAAGAGAAGGGAAAAAGCCTTATGCAGTGGAATAATGTAAGATGTGATTTTCTTAGAATTCTAGATTTTTTATTATGGTAAAATATACATAACATAAAATTTACCGTTTTAAGTATTTTTAAGTGTAGAGTTCTATGTGGTTAAGTACGTTCACGTTGCACAACCATCACCAGTATCCATCTCCAGAATTTTTACCATCTTGCCCAACTGAAACACAGCATCCATTCAATACTAACTCCCCACTCTTCCTTCCTTCCAGCCCCTGGCAAAAAATGTAACTTACATACACTTTTCCAATTTCAAGTAATTAGAATAATATAGTCGCTAATGTTTTTGCTATATAACAGCTTATGGAGACAGAATTCACAAACCAATAAAATTCACCCATTAATGTATCCAATTGAATGGCTTTTAGTATATTCACAGAGTTATACAACCTTCGCTACTATCCAATTTGAAAACATTTTGTCACACCAAAAAGAAGCCCCATACCCATTAGCAGCAAGTCTCCTCTCTTCCCTCCCCCCAGCTCCTGGCAAGCGTTAATCCACTTTCTGTCTATGGATTTGCCTATTCTGGATGTTTCATATAAGTGGAGTCCTACAATATGGGGCCTTCTGTGTCTGGCTTTTTACTGTAATGCTTTGGAGGTTTCATCCATGTTGTAGCATGTATCAATACCTCATCTTTTTAACTGCCTAATCATATTTCAGTTGTGTGGCTTTATCACATTTTGTGATCCACTGATCTACTGAGAAACATTTGTATGAGTTTCTGGGTGGACAGAGGTTTTCGTTTCTTTTGGGTATAGATACATAAGAGTGGAATTCCTGGGTCATATGGTAATTCTAAGTTTAACTGTTTCAGGAACTGACAAACTGTTTCCCACAGTGGCTGTACCTTTCACTGCCACCAGCAATGTGTGAGGGTTCCAATTTCCCCATATCCTTACCAGCCCTTGTTATTGTCTGCCTTTTTAATTATAGCGCTAGACCTCCTTCAATAAAGAGAGCTATAAAAATCTCTCTCTAGCTTTTTACAGTCAAACAATATAGATCCTGAAGTTGCCATATGGTTATTTTCTCAACACTCTGAGGTAAGTTATTTTGTTTAATTTTTTTCCTAGCAAGCCAATGAAAGGTAAATTTTAGCTTAGTGCAATTCAAACGATTTCAAATCAGTGAGATTCTCAAGTACCTAAAATATAACTCCCATGATATGGAACCTTGGTGCTCAATCATTCTGGGCTTAAAAAAAAAAAGGTTAGAACAATGAGTAAGTGGGAGAATACTAGCATGGCTAATAAGAGAAACTGACAATCATGCCTCACCGTACCAGGACTCAAATGTATTAAGTTCGAAACTGAAACAGTGAAAGTACATTAGTCATGATGGAAACAGTCTGATTTTACAGAAACAGTCATTCAAGCAAGACATTTAATTCTGGTAATTTTTTTTGTAAGTCTAAGTAACTTTTCACTAAATTCATGAGCACAGAAAAATTCCCAAAGGTGGGAAGCCCTCAGTATTTCTGAATGCAAATTCCTAGACGAAAGAACTAGCAACGAAAGCCTAGCAAGGATTTAAGGGATTATAAAAAAGACAAAAAGTGCGGCTGGAGACTGACCTCAGAGATGCTAGGCTGGTATGGATAGCTGATGAACAAGAGGATTCAACCTCCCTCAGCCCTGCTTTCTTTAGCATACAGAATATGCACTGTGGAAGCTGAAACTTTAGAGGGACTATGCCATCCGGAGTTGGGCAGTGACTTGCTTGAGATGACCCAGCAAGTTAGTGATGCAGGTGGGGCCGCAACTGATTCTGACTCAGGTCCAAAACACTTTCTAGGATCCACGCTTCAGTTGCCACTTTTGAATGGATTTGTATATATATATTTTTTAATTTTGAAATTAAATGCTTGCCTCACTTGGCAATTCTGATCTCATTCCTGTAGTGCCTCTGCCTAAAGAAGATAAATAATAATTTAATAGCATTTATTAGTAGCCAAAGGGTAAATAGAGCGAGACTTCCTGTCTACTGGAAATCTGCAGGAGCAAAAAGGATTTTAAAATATTGATACTGTCCATGGAAAACATTTCATGCCAAAGTAGTGTCTGGCAATTTATATTCTATGCTGCCTAAGAAACCGACAAACAAGGAGATCTTGTAATAAATTCATATGAAGTTCTCTTTGCTGTAATAGGAAGCCATTTTCTAATGTTCAAATATTGCTGAAGGGGGGGGCACCTGGGTGGCTCAATCAGTTGAGTGTCCAAGTCTCGATTTCGGCTCGGGTCATGATCTCAGCAGATCTCAGGATGGAGCCCCATGTCAGGCTTTGCACGCAGTGGGAAGTCTGCTTGGGATTCTCTCCCTCCCTCTCCCTCTGCCCCTCCCCCCTCTAAAAATAATATAAATAAATAAGTAAATATTGCTAGGGGGAAAAACCCCACTTATATACAAAATCAGCCAGCTGCTCCATCACCCATGTGATGGATGGGTAAGGTTTAAACAACAGTTTAATTCACATACCAAATTCAAATATATTCAATTCAAATTGGCACCTCACCAAGAATATATTTTACCTAATTGAGAAGCAGCATTAACATCTGTCAAAGTTAATATCTAATGTTAAATAGCACTTTAATGAAAATGAACATTTAAAAAAAGGAATTAAGAGTTTAGCTATCAAAGAATCAAAGTCTGTGACAGTGCCTGGAAACTATGAGGGGAAAAAAAAATAGCGAAAATGAGACAAAATCTTTGCTATTACAAGGCTCATCATAAACAACAGAGCATGCAACAGAAATGATTTAAATGAATCTAGCTAGCTAGCCATTTACTCACTCATTCCTTCATTCCATCACTTTCTAAAACTTTGATGACTTTAATCAGTTAACCAGTGGAAAGTTACCGAACTGAGAAGGGCTTTACATTACAGGCCATCATTTTTCAGGACAAGGAAACGATTAAAATCAAAATTAAAAATCCCTTTTTGGGCGTGCCTGGGTGGCTCAGTCGGTTAAGCGTCCAAGTCTTGATTTTGGCTCAGGTCATCATCTCAGGGACGTGAGATCGAGCTCTGTGTCTGGGTCCACGCTCAACGCAGAGTCTGCTTGAGATTCTCTCTCTCCCTCTCCCTCAGCCTCTCCCCCTGCTCGGACACACTTTCTCTAAATCAATCAGTAGATAAAAATCTTAAAAAAAAAAAATCCGTTTGGATAGGTGAAGAAAAGCAAATCAGGCATACATTAGTCTAAAAAACCCAGTATTTTTCATTAGGGGTTTCAGTCATCTGGAAATTCTGCCATTCTTCATCAGAGATTCTGGAACAGAATGCACATGTGGCATGTCTAAATTTCAGAAACTTAGAACACTAGAATCCTAAAGCCAATTCTTTTTTTTTTTTTTTTTTTTGCTTAAAGTAAAAGTCATTTATTATAAATATTTTACAGCAGCTAATTATTAGAATCACACTGTTAGCAATATTAATACTTCTACCACTGAGCTTTCCTATTGGGTCTGTGAACTCCAGTGTAATTAAATCCATATACTTCTTTTTTTTTTTTAAGATTGTATTTATTTGACAGAGAGAGATCACAAGTAGGCAGAGAGGCAGGCAGAGAGAGAGGGGGAAGCAGGCTCCCTGCTGAGCAGAGAGCCCGATGCGGGGCTCGATCCCAGGATCCTGAGATCATGACCTGAGCTGAAGGCAGAGGCTTTAACCCACTGAGCCACCCAGGCGCCCCTAAATCCATATACTTCTTAAGTGATGCACTAGTTTTACATTTTAAATGCCTTTAAAAAGAAAGAAATTTATTTTTTCTGACCTTTATTCCAGTTAGGAAATAGTGGTCTTTCATCACAATGTAATCTGTATTAACAAACCTTTTTTTTTTTTTTTTTTACTTCTGAGTCTTCAAATAAAATGTTTATTATTTTAAAAAAAAGGAACAATAGTTTCATAATTACAAGTGGCGTTCCTTGTGACCTTTGGATTGCTATAATGTCCTAATTGTGAAAAACCTAAATTCGGGTATTTTTTAAAAAAATTATTATTGTTGTTAATATTAGTTTACATTGGGGTTTTCTGGGTTTACAAGTGTCTTCATGGGATTTAACTATGTCATTTTTATTTATTTATTTATTTATTTTAACTTCTGAAAAATTATCCATAGACTCTCCTTCACATTAAGTAACAATTTTAGCTTCCCATTATGAAAAAAAAATAATGGATGTAAAACAGAATGCAAAAAGAGTGGCCATTTACCAAACCTAAGGGTAGAGAAGAACAACAAAGGGCACGATTACATTAGGTTAAGGAAGGAGGAAGGGCAGTGATTCAAAAGGAGAGTTTTGGTGAGCAAGGGCAGTGATCCAAAAGGAAATTTTCAATTGTAAGCCATAGGTAAAGTGTTCCATAATTGGGGGATATTTTTCCCCGTTAGAATAATAAATACAACCTACTTAGTGCTCGATGTATATAAACATTAAAACTTATTAATTTTAATATACATTTCAAAATGTGATATGATGGGTAATTGATGGGGAACGGAGGAAAGAACGAAGGGAGGGAACAAAAGGAAAGGAAAGAAAGGAGGGACCAAAAAAGAGAAAGGGCATATATATACAAAGAAATAAAGATGGAGAGGAAGAGAAAACAAGAAGCGAGAAAAGGAAATGGGAGGAAAAAAATAAAAAGGAAAAAAAATAGAGACACACACACAAAAGGACAAAAGAGAAAGCAAGGAAGAGTAGAAGGTAGGAGGAAGGACAAGCGAAAGTGCAGTAGGTCCTGCAGGTTTTCATATGTGTTATTTGGCTCCTATCCTATAGGATTCACTTAGGCGTTAGAGTGTTATCATCGTCTGCTGCCCTCCGATTAGCTTAAACTTCTTGAATTGCTCTAATCGCACATTCTTAAAAGCCTTTACGCTCTGTGATAGCCACAGCTGCCCACCAGGAGGGAAGCATACCCTCTGGGCTGCATGCTGTGACGACCTCAGCAATACTGTCAGGAATCTGTGGCTTCACCGCAAGTTCTCACCTCGCCTTTAAATTGGGAGAATGGGTTGTGGGTCTGATTTAGTGGAGCACAATTAAAACTGGAAAATACAAGATACATAAAGAAACAGATGGCTACATGCTTAGTGTAGATGGCAGGTGTTCCTCATTTCCCTCCATATAATGTCCACAATAACGCTCTGTCTGCAGATTGTCTGCGTTTATTCTATCTTGTTTTTAGAAATGAACTACTAGGAACAGTTTTTGTTTTAATTATTTTTCAGATGAAAAGCTATTGAGTACAATGAACACAATTTAATTTTCTCTTTATGACCCAGGGTCATTTTTTTTTTTATTGAGGTACAGTTGACACACAATATTATATTAGTTTCAGGTGTACGACATAGTGATTTGACATTCGGATATACTACAAAATGATCACCATAGTAAATCTAGTTACCATCTGTCACCATACAAACTTACTACAACATTATTTACTATATTCCCCATGCTGTACATTACATCCCATGACTCACTTTATAACTGGAAGTTTGTACTTCTTGACCCCCTTCACCCATTTCACCCTGATCAACTCTCCACTCCCCTCTGGCAACCACCAATCTGTTCTCTGTATCTGTGAATCTGGGTTTTGTTTTGTTCGTTTTCATTTTGTTTCTTAGGTTCCACATATATGAAATCATATGGTATTTGTATTTATCATACACACAACACCCTTAAGGTTCATTCGTGTTGCACAAATGGCAAGATTTCATTCTTTTTAAGATTTTGTTCTTTTTTTATGGCTGAGTAGTAGTCCAGTGTGTGTGTGTGTGTGTGTGTGTGTGTGTGTGTGACATCTTCTTAATGTATTCATCCACTGATGGATACTTAGGTTGTTTTCCCTATCTTGGCTATTGTAAATAATGCTACAAAGAACATAGGGTGGCATATATCTTTTCTTTTTTTTTAAAGATTTTATTTATTTGACAGAGAGAAACACAGCGAGAGAGGGAACACAAGCAGGGGGAGTGGGAGAAGGAGAAGCAGGCTTCCCGCCGAGCAGGCAGTCCCGATGCGGGGCTCGATCCCAGAACCCTGGGATCATGACCTGATCCAAAGGCAGACGCTTAACGACTGAGCCACTCAGGCGCCCCTAGGGTGGCATATATCTTTTTGAATTAGTGTTTCCATTTCTACCCAGTAGTAGAATTGCTGGATCACATGGCAATTCTATTTTCAATTTTTTGAGGAACCTCCAAACTGTTTTCCACAGTGGCTGTACAAATGTACATTCCCACCAACAGTGCATGAAGCTTCCTTTTTCTCCACATCCTCGCCAACATGTGTTACTTCTTGTGATTTTGATAACAGCCATTCTGAAAGGTGTAAGGTGATATCTGACAGGTGTAAGAAGTCATCTCACTATGGTTGTGATGTGCATCCCCCTGATGATTAGTGAAGGAGAGCATCTTTTCATATGTCTTCTTGTCATGTGTATGCCTTCTTTGGAAAAACGTCTATTCGTATCTCCTGCTCATTACTTAAAAGGACTTTTGTTGTTACTGAGTTGTACTGAGTTCTTTATATATTTTGGGTATTAACCCCTTCTCAGATATATGATTTGCACATTTCTTTTCCCATTCAGCAGGCTGCCTTTTTGTTTTGTTGATGGTTTCCTTTGCTGTGCAGGAGCTTTTGATATGTCCCATTTGTGTATTTTTGCTTTTGTTTCCCTTGCCTTTGGAGTCAGATCCAAAAAAAAAAAAAAATCACTAAGACTGATGTTAAGGAGCTTACCACCTATGTTTTCTTCTAGCAGTTTTATGGTTTCAGGTATTATATTCAAGTCTTTAATCCATTTTGAGTTCATTTTTGTATATGGTATAAGATATTGGCCCAGCTTCATTCTTTTGCATGTAGCTGTCCAGTTTTCCCAACACCATTTATTGAAGACGCTGTCCTTTCCCCATTGTATATTCTTGTCTCCCTTGTCGTAGATTACCATACATGCACAATTTTATTTCTGGGCTCTCTATTATGTTTCACTGATCTGTGTGTATGTTTTTTATTCCAATACCATACTGTTTTAATTACTACAGCTTTGCGGTATAGTTTGAAATCTGGGAGTGTGATACCTCTGGCTTTGTTTTTCTTTCTTAAAACTGTTTTGGCTACTCAGGGTTTTGCTGTTGTTTTTTTTTTTTTGTAGTTTCACATAAACTTTAGAATTATCCTAGCTCTATGAAAAATGCCATTGGAAGTTTGACAGGAATTTCACTGAATCTATAGATTGCTTTGGGTTGTATGGGCATTTTAACAATATTAAATCTTCCAATCCATGAGCATGGAACATCTTTCCCTTTCTTTTTGTCTTTTTCAATTTGTTTCATTAATGTTTTACAGTTTTCAGTGTGTGCAGGTTTTTCACCTCCTTGGTTAAATTTATTCCTAGGTATTTTATTCTTTTTGATATGATCATAAATAGAATTGTTTTCTTGATTTCTTTCTGATAGTTCATTATGAGTGTACAGAAATGCAACAGATTTTTGTATATTAATTTTGTATTCTGCAACTTCACTGAATTCATTTATTAGTTCAAACAGTTTTTGTTGTGGAATCTTTGGGGTTTTCCATATATAGTATCATGTTATCTGCAAATAGTGACAGCTTTACTTATTCCTTTCCAGTTTTTGTGTCTTTTATTTCTTTCTCTTGCCTAATTGCTGTGGCTAGGACTTCCAATACTATGTTGATAAAAAATGGGTAGAGTAGGCATCCTTGCCTTGTTCCTGGGCTTAGAAGAAAAACTTTCAGCTTTTCACCATTGAGTATTACATTCGCTGAGGGTTTGTCATATATGGACTTTATTATGTTGAGGGTACGCTTCCTCTATACCCGTTTGGTTGAGAGGCTTTATCACAAATGGATGTTGAACTTTATCAAATGCTTTTTCTGCATCTTTTGAGATGATCATATGATTTTAATCTTTCACTCCGTTAATGTGGTATATTACACTGACTGGTTTGCAGATGTTGAACTGGAATAAATTCCACTTGATTACGGTATAGGATTCTTTCAATGTACTGCTGAATTCAGTTTGCTAATATTTTGTTGAGGATTTTTATACCTATGTTCATCAGGGATATTAGTCTGTAATTCTTTTTTGGGGTGTCCTTGTCTGGTTTTGGTATCAGGGTAAGCCCTCATAAAATGAGCTTGGAAGCTTTCCCTCCTCTTCAATTTTTGGAACAGTTTGAGAAGGATAGGTGTTAAATATTCTCTGAATGTTTGTTAGAATTCACCAGTGAAGCTGCCTAGCCCTATACATTATTTGTTGGGAGGTTTTTGATGACTGATTTGATCTCCTTACTAATCTAGGACTCAGTCTATTCAGATTTCCTATTTTTTTCATGATTCTGTCCTAGAAGATTGTAAGTTTCTAGGAATTTCTTCTAGGTCGCCCATACTATTGGTATATACTTGTTCATAGCAACCTTTTATCAT
This sequence comes from Potos flavus, assembly GCA_028534135.1. Classification (NCBI taxonomy): domain Eukaryota; kingdom Metazoa; phylum Chordata; class Mammalia; order Carnivora; family Procyonidae; genus Potos; species Potos flavus. Next base: position 32,941,824 of record CM052901.1, on the reverse strand, counting down.
CCCTTGTGGTTCTGCTGTATCAGTTGTAACTTCTCTTTCACTTCTGATTTTATCTATTTGAGCCCTCTTTTTTTTTTTCTTGGTGAGTCCAGCTAAAAGTTTGTCAATTTTGTTTTATTTCGAAGAAGCTCTTCTTGGTTTCAGTGACCTTTTCTATTGTCTTTTGGTCTCTATTTCATTTATTTCTGCTCTGATCTTTATCATTTCCTTCCTTCTACTAACTTTGGGCTTCGTTTGTTTTTCTAGTTCCTCCATGTGTAAAGTTTAATTGTTTATTTGAGATTTCTCTTATTTTTTTGAGGTAGGCCTGTATGGCCATAAACTTCCCTCTTAGAACTGCTTTTGCTGCAGCTCATAGATTTTGGTACGTTGTATTTCTATTTTCATAGAATCGTTAAGACCTTCTATCCTGGAGTCAGATATACCTGCATGTGGATCCTGGTTTCATTGCTTACTAGCTGTGTGACATCTGGGCAAATCTCTTACTTCTATGAGCCTCAATTTCCTCATCTATAAAATGGGGATGTTAACACTACAGAGGTACTGTGACAAGTAAATAAAATAATACCTATACAAGCGCTTTGCATACACTAGGTGCTCAGTAAGTAGTGGCTGCCAAAGAACTGTCACTGTAAGTTTATGCCCACAGCCCCCGTATCACGGCTCAGGGAAAAGGAAGGGAGCCCCAAGAATAAGAATGACCCTTCAACCTTGATACAGGGGAATCTAAACAAGTTATCTTCTCTAGGAATTAAATGCAGCCATCTCAAGGGATAATCGTTACTTCTCCAGGCATGGTCTTTTTGAAAAGCCTTACTTTCATTTTCAAAATATATTAAGTACCTGCTATATGCTTTTTATCATGTAAAGAGCCATGAGGATATAAGAATAGATTACAAAATAATATATGGGTATATGTAAAAGACTTATTAAAATCACATACAATAGGAATGCTGAAAGGACTGGTCAGACAAGGTTCATTTCTTTTCTGGAAGGATTTGTTTTACCCTCTCTGTTACTGGTTTACTGGTTACCAAGGGACCCAGAATTACATGTAAATTTATAGAAATGAAATGTATAGATTTTTTTTTAGTTAACCAATTTACTACATCAAGTAAGGTGCTTCTTCATCAAGAATTTCTATTATCCCACAGGCATGCATTCATATCTTGCTTTGTGACTTAGTGTTTCTGAAGTAGATTTTTTAAATATCCAGGGATGGGTGCTCAGTTGGTTAAGCATCTGCCTTTGGCTCAGGTCATGATCTCAGGGTCTTGGGATTGAGCCCCATGTCGAGCTCCTGGCTCAGCGGAGAGTCTGCTTCTCCCTCTCTCTCTGCCCCTCCCCCCGCTCCTTCTCTCTCTCTCTAATAAATAAATAAAATCTTTTCAAAAATGTAAAAATATCCAGGGCAAGGATTGGTCTTTTACTTCCACACAAGAAATGTTGACCGAGACATGCAATTCCTTGCATTTTGATAACAATTGATAAATTTTTATCAATTTATCTTGAATGGATTTAAATATATTATTTATCATACTGGTTATGCTACATCAAAATTCTTAGGGACAAAACAAAACACTTAGTAAGCAGCAGACACAGAATGAGAAATGAGAAGCTCCATGCTTTCCTCATCTAAACCACTGGTTTAGAGGTTTTGATCTTGTCGGTAAAAAAGTTTGATCACACACCCCCAATATGTATATTTATTTATAAAGTATATACATGTACTACCATCGCTAGCTAATATATCCAAAGTACAATATATATTTGAGTAAGCTTTGTTGTTAAAGACAGCGTGTATAAATACATATTTTCAGTAACATTCTTGATCGTTTCTTTCTTATTTGGGGGCTGACATCTTGTCAGGTCTCATTAGATCATCTTCATTTTTACTTTAGGACTTGTCCAACCAAATTATAAGGTAGCATGTAGAAGTGTCAGCTAGCTCCACCATTTTCTTGTCTTTGCCTTCTGCCTGTATTATTACTATTGTCACCAATCCATTGTTCCTGTGCGGGAAATCTTCTTAAGTCCCTTGTCCATCCTGCATGGGTTAGTTTATCTAGCTTTAGCTAACCTATGAACAATGGTCAGATGGCTTCAGGAGACTTCTGCAAAGAAACCACTGGTTGAAGATCATACCGAGAACCACGAATCCACTTAACCAGATGCATGTAAACTGCAATATGCTGAAAGCGAATGAAAGGAGTACACCACTCTCAATTTCCATCAAATCAGGGATCTCATACATTCCTCAAGATCCCTCATTTAGAATGTGGCAGTGAGCTTCAGCTATAAACCAAATGAGGGCACCAGGGTCAGTCCATACATTAAGGATTCGTGGGGTTTAAGTACTTCCTTACATTTTAGGTAAGAAAGATCATAATTTGAATTTCTAATTTTTTCTTCTCACCCTGCAAAGGATCATCTAGGTGCACCCCTCTCTGGGGACTGCAAAGCTGTAGTTCCTGATCATATTCTAGGAGACTGGTTCTAATCTACCTACATACACAATACTATGAGCAAAAATAGCTTTAAATACAAAAAGAGCCGATATCTCTGAAGGAGCTATGTGAGCCAAGTACTATACACGTATTACCTTGTTGGGAGTCCTCAAAACCACCCCATTTTCCAAATAAGGAAACTGAGGTTCCTTGAGTTCGGTGAGATTAAGCAACTTGCCAAGGATCATAAAACTAGGTAACAGGGTTAACATCTGAACTCCTCAGGGCTGCCTGCTTCTAGAGCCCCTTCTCCTTTCATGGTACCACTTCTAGAATGTTAGCAAATCAACATAAATGTATACATACACATTTAATCAGTTTTAAGGAAAAATGTCCCCAATTAATGCTGCTTCCCCTGGGGTTTCACTGAAGGCTTTAGGTTCTAAGTGTGAGTAGGTTCTGAAGCTTAGATAAATGGTACTTTTTTTAGTCAAGGTATTAGCTTGTTTTTGTTCTCTTGTTTTCTCCATTTCGATCTTGGTGATTCAGAGCTGCTGCCATTGAAAAAGATGTTTTATCTAAATTTAATAAGCCTTATTCATGGGTCACGAAGCCTTCCTTTATTCTGAAACCTTTCCACAACTGGAAATTTCATCTGCTGGAGGGCATAACAGTGTTACCGAAGAACTAGTTTTGGACATCTCTAGACTGGAGGGCCTGTTTCTGATTTTTAACTGTGCTTTTCCAACCTGAATGAATGAGCTCTCTCATGCTCCCCACACGAGAATCATGCAATTTTTGTCCTCTCCTCTTTCTGTGGTAATCAAATCTATAAATTAAACCCTGAACTGCAAAACCTATGTTGTCATTGTAACCTACGTGTCATGCTAGGGTGGTTTGGTCTGACCCTCTGGTTTACTGTCCTTTCTAAAACTCCTGCCAGCCCTTGATGGTACGGGTGTGCTGAGAGCTAGCATGCTGGTTCTCACTATGGGGCCTCTGATTTTCTCAGATGTCACTGCTGGGGGACTAGCGGTAACAAAGAAGAGTTCAGTCAGTCTTCAAGATGAGTTACAAACTACACTTATCAACTCGATTATGCTGAGGAAGAGAGCGAGTAGGAATCCAGCCCTCCCCACTACCTCTGAAACACCTTTCATTTTTCTTTGTTTTTTCATCTTTAGTTTCCTACTCTTCTCCCCCCCCCCTTCCCCCATCTTCTGGATGTTTTCCTCTTTTCTTTCCTCTTTCTACTCCAGTAAGGTGAGGAAGAATAGTAAAACGTCATAAGCAGGAGATGAAAGAAATGAATGGGGGTGGGGGAGAGAAAACACTAACACAAAGGCCAACAGCTGCTGCCTCCGCCGGACATCCTAACCGGCCGGGGTGCAAGGCAACTGCAGGTTCTTACGCTCTGCCACTGGGTCAAGATGACCCACTCCCTTGGGTACTGGTTTTAATGTTACAGCTCAGCTTGTGTGGAGCAGATGGGTGATAGTGACAGAGAAATATGCAAGATTCACTGTTTGTTTCTTTCTAGGGTTTTAAAGGTAAGCCGGAAGAGCAGAAAGGGGATTGGGAAGAAAAGCCGAGTGCCTCAACCCCCTCACGGCTTAAACAGGCAATGGTTATAGAATCAGTTCCTTGCTTTGTATACTTTCCAATGGCATATTTCTCTATAATGAAGCATAGCTACATGTCTGTTTTTAAGGCTTCTGTAACTTGCCTTACACGGATTGCAACGGAACTATTTTAATTTTTATCATTGTGTGATATCTTTGCGGGAAAAGTATCAATTGTTCCTATCATCTTTGTTTTATATGATTCTTCATAGTTTCCAAAGGGCCTTCACATCTTTTAGCCTAGCTGACCCTCAAAATGGCTCCATGAAGCAGACCAAGTGAATGCTACATTACATTAGAAATCATAATAAGTGTCCTTCAAGAACAAGTCCCCCTATAGTCAGATGTCAATGTCAGTGCTACAAGCACTCAGAGATCATCCACTTTGCACTCTTCATTTGACATTTAGGGGAACTAGAGCAGAAAGTGACTATACTCTGCATCTCCTGACTTCCCTCATCCCCCATCCACTGACCTTTCACATATCTGTTGACCTACTCTGTTTTAAGCCAGTAACATTCCAGAACGGATGTTCGAGGAGCAAAGAAGAAAATGCTGAAGGGCACCAGGGAAGAGCTAGAACAGTAAAGCAGTGAGCTTCCCAGCATAACTCAACACTGCCAGGCACCTGGCACTTGTCTGCATGCTGAAGCCATGTGGAACCTCAAAACTGAGCGGATCAGGGTTGGGGGAGCAGCAGAGCACCACGACGGTGAGGGTGGCGTGGTCTTCACTAGTCCCCTCCTTTGCATTTCTAACTCACTCCCTCATCTCACTTTATTCTTACATACCTAGAAAGTATCGCTTTTTTCCTCATTATGCTTTTTCTTTGCTCTTTTTTCCCCCTTGCAGTCCATCCATTCTGTCCCCTCAATTCTCCCTAGTTGCTGAGCTACAGGGAAGGAACATTCAGCAGAAAAGTTATGCATTTTTTTTTTTAAATAGGGTATTTAGGGATGCCTGGGTGGCTCAGTTGGTTAAGCATCTGCCTTCGGCTCAGGTTACGATCTTAGGGTCCTGGGATCGAGCTCCGCATCGGGCTCCTTGCTCAGCGGGGAGCCTGCTTCTCCCTCTGCCTGTCGCTCCCCCTGCCTTTGCTTGCTCTCACTCTCTCTGACAAATAAATAAATAAAATCTTTTTTAAAAAATAGGGTATTTAATGCCTTTTATCAAGCTCTAACAATGAGAGAATCTGTCCCTGTTGTAAATGCCAGTGTATGTTCTGGTTCTGTGTGTATAAATATGTCAAATTATTTTAAAGATCTATTTATGTATTTTAGAGAAAGAGAGAGAGCATGCATGCGAGCAAGGGGAGGGGCAGAGGGACAGAGAGAACCCTGAAGCAGACTCCCTGCTGAGCACAGAGCCTGACGCAGGGCTCAGGGCTCAATCCCAGGACCTTGAGATCATGACCGGAACCAAAATCAGAAGTCAGCCACTTAACTGACTAAGCCACCCAGGCACCCCTAAAAATGTCAATTATAAGCTAGTCAGGGCAAGATGACCTCAACACCCACTTTCAAGCAAATATCACAATGCCACGCGTAAATTGAGGACGAGAAGAACCCATGGTTTTTGATGTACTGCTAACCTCGCAGACTTTAATTCACCCTACTTTCCAATCCCTTAACTTGGAACAGATTTTACTTTGTTCTTTTCAACAAATATGTTTAAAAGTGAGCCTGATCAAACAGAAAAGGGTATTTTAGCTCTCCATCTCTTGATTGGTCGTATCTTGATAAACCCAATTTTCAAAGGCAAAGAAAAATTCCACTTGTATAGTTTTCCATTCTATTACCATTAAACATTACTCGATTCTCCCACTGAAAGGGTCCTACACTGATTTTGTTTCCATGAGACAAGCACATG